>OY856415.1:218580279-219135279 GCA_963693085.1 Alisma plantago-aquatica
AGAAGGTCTATACTACTCACTATAATTCTTACGCTTGGTGATGTTTTCACTATGTATTGCTGGGTAAGCCTCACCTGCTAAGGTTTTATCGACCATCTTTTAGAAGGTTAAAGGAATTTGTGAGACTAGAGAATGACCCACATGGTATTTGAGTCATTCTAAGAGAGAAGTAGCCCTATGATCTTCACTCATACTATTAATGTAACACTCAAGAAAGAGGAACTTTTGCACATAAGCTGGAATAGACAAAGAACCTTACTTGAACTTGTAAAAATTGACTTCTTTCTTCCTAAGAGTTACAATATAGATGTAATTCTCATGAAAGAGTGCCCAGATATACTCCAAACAAGGAGGAAGTATCATGAGATTGAGCTATCCCATTCCATAAGACTTGTGTTGGTCCATCCAACACATAAGAGGCAATCTGGACCTTCTGGTGAGGAGAACATTACATACCCTCAAAAGTTTACTCCAAGGTTAGAACCCAATCATCTTCCTTAGCAACCATATCCAACTTACCCTCACCCTTGAAGTAGGGTGGTTGTAGCTTCACAAAATCATTCAAAGAGTACTCCTTTATCTTGTCAGAAATAGGAGGGGTGGAGTTTTCCCACCATAATTGTTGTGAGAAATTGTCACAGCAAGGCTAACTCTACTAAGGAGAGATGTCAGTAGGAGTGATAGAGGTGGGCCAACATCATCATGAGCTACAGGTGGACACTGAGAACTTAGGTTTTCAAAAAGTGGGGTATCCACTAGAGGCATGCCAAAACAAGGGTTCCTTGGTGTGGTGTACTCGTATGAAAGGATAGACTCAGGAGTAGAACCAGTTTCCTTAACCATGATAGTTCTCTTGAACATAGGTGTAACTTATAAGAGAAAAATACCAAGGAAAAATTATGAGATAGTTAGTTTAACGACCACAATAAGTTGTGATACCATCATGTAAGGAGTGGGACCCAATAGGGGTTCCACTCCTTGCTTAATTTAAGAAAATATAAGATACAATCCCATTCATACAAAATTACACAATAAAAGTATTTAGGTAATAGCGGTACAAAACAGTTTCACAAAAAAATTCTAAGAACATATTATTGTAGAAGAAGAAAGGTATTTTTTTGTATTTTCCCAATATTGAAAATGGGGCCATAATGGGCACCTAATCAAGATAAGAGATCTAATATAAAGGGATTAGTTTCAATGGGAAACATATCTATTTTAGAAGGCTCCCTGGAGCTAGTGACAGGCTACAACACCTACTTCCTAGTTCTTGGACTGATCAACCTCTAGATGGATTGAAAACAACATCTAAGAGAGGACACAACAAAAACAAGGAATGTCAACATAAAAATGTGTATGCACAAATTTATAATAATTGGGAATAATTTTAGAAAATAAAGATCAATGAAAGAGATTCCAATAAGGGGATGGTCAAAAAGAGAAAAATTCAAAATATTTCACAAGTCAAATCGATGATGCATTTATTCATAATTATTCTAGAGGTTCCTTTCCATATAAATTCTCATTAACAATATCACAGAGAAGAACAATGCATGGTTAGAATCATACATACTAGCATATACTAAAATGTGGTAGGGACCCATATATTCCGTACCAAGTAGTAGGAGTAATAAACCTTAGTGCCAAAAAAATATGGAATTTTGTAGGAAGAATAAGATCTTAGTGCATGGAAGAGGAATAAAACCAAGTGTCTAATATCATAAGCAAAAGGGGTATAAAACCCAATGCCTAGTAAAGGAATAGAACCCAGTTCCCATAAACAATATATATGGCATGAGAATAAAGCCTAGTTCCATAAATATGGTACCACTACTTCTACTTATGACTAGTCAATCACACATGAAAATGGAACATACAAGATAAAGTATAATCATTTTCATTAAAGAATGAGAATATCAAATTGTCATCAATTGGGGTCATAGGAGCCATATAAATGGTGATATTGGGTCAGAAGACCATCAATGTATAACATTAGTAACATCAAAGGAATATATTCACGAAGAAATGTTTTTTTGTCAAAGATGATATTGGTATTATAGGAAATTCACAATTCAGTTTATACCTCATATAGGTAAAATGATGTTTGGCCATAATAATGCCCAATTTAATAAGGTGGAATCCCACACCTTACTTGGATGTTTGGATCAGAGATAAAATATTACCCTCTAAAGTCTATAATTTCCTCAATCCTACATATAGATTTCTATGCAAATCATGGTTCAGTTATGGTTCAAATAATATTGAAACCCTAGAAATCACATATTGGAAAACCCTAGATTAACTCTTGATATGAGTCTACTTAAGAAGGTCATATGGCCCTGATCCAAGAGTTGGTTCATCATTAATTTATGGATTCAAAATATGTTTATTATACCCATCTCATATTTTGATAAAATCATAGGAGAGATACAAACCCTAAATTCACTCCTTTAAGGCATTGGAATCGGATGATGAAAAAAACATTATATATGAAAAAATATCATGATTCGAGAACATATTTTTTGTAATATTTTTGAGCTTTTAGTAAAAAGCTATGATTTTACCGTTTCATAAAATTTTACTAATTTAAATATGTCAGGATGTGCTAAAGGCCATATTGGTCTTTATTATCATTCCAAACTTGATTCCATGATAGGGAAATATCTACTTAATAGTATGCCATCATTCATTGCAAAAGCAAAGATGAAGATTGTGAGAAGATGAAAATACCCATGCGGGAAAAACACCAAAAATAAGATCATGAGGGTTATAAATGAAGAAAACTCTATGGATCCTTATTCAAGATCTATCCAACCCATGGAATACAAAGTGGAGAAGGTTTATGCAGGTGATTAGAATTGGCAAAAAGTCATTCGTGTGCAATCAACCTATGGGGCTGATTGAAATACAAAAAATATGAGTCAAGGTTGCTTACCCAAGAATTAATTGGGCTTCAATGGAGCAGATCCCGACTACAAGGGATGAAAATGCAAATGAGAACAATGAGTTGGATGGAGACATAGAGTAAACATGAGAAAATTTGCATACTAGAGGATGATTGTGTGAGATGGGGTAGAACCTTATATGTATCTAGGTATTTATCGGGTAGTGTGTTAGGGATTGTAGGGTCAGATCTCTGAGAAGCTTAGAAATAATATTAGGCAAACAACATTTAAGGGAATCTAGGGTACGAGTTGATGTCCATTATTTTCAAAACTATATAAGGAATCTATTGTAAGAAAAATTGAGAACTTCTACAGACGAGATAGTGAGGATGAGTGACATAAGTGTTTCCCATGGCTAGGGTACCATGCACATGCAATTACTGTCTCCTACCCAAGGTAGGAGATGAAAAGATGTCATCCAATCCGCTAGACCAACCTTGTGAATTTATACAAGCCATTCAATCGATTGACTCACATGGTTAAAAAGAAGAACATAATGTGCCACATATTAATTAATCAAGACTATAGTAACTTTGTTAATAATTTGTATTTTTTTATAATCAAATTAATTTGGTATTTGATGTCATAGATAATTTAAATTAGGGAGTCAGGTTATATGTTTAAGATGTAAGGAATCCAATTTTCCATTATTTTTTCTTTTGAAACTCTTAGGTCTACTGAAGTTAATTTGATGACTAAGAATTTTTTAATATATTAAATTATTTTTTAAACTTAAATGATAAAATTTCGTGTATGACTCTTTCTTCCTTATAGCACTAAGTTTAAACCTATTAATGTAGAAAAAATCATATTTTTACCGTACATGGGATATTATCTCAATTTCTTGAATTCAAGCCTCAAGTAATTGGTATATTGCTTAAAACTTATTAATTATAGATTACTAACATCCTAATACAATATTATTTAAGAAAAAGGGTGCTAATACTGAAAATTATAAAGTACAAAAATAAATTAGGTATATACCTAAGATTTCGCATGTTACAATGTATATGTGAATATTCTCTTTATGTGTTATGTCTGAGAAAGATTAAATGGAAAAAGTTCAGATGTGTTGTGTTTTCTAGCTTGATCATCTAGATCCTAATCATGTATTCTAAGAAGAGATAATGAGGTGTAACATCTAAGAAATTGGTATCAGAGCTTAGGCTAATCATAATGGAATACTAACTTTGATAGTCGAAGTCATAAGCATGGTTGTTAGGAGGTGATGCAAATATAGTGATTGATGAATGTGTATATATCCTAGTTTATTTACAAATTTAGCTTAATTTTGCATTTAGATTTCACATTTTTCTTAAAGATCAACTTCCATCCAATTTACCTTTGTTTTATGCCAAATTTGTTAGTGTTTAACAAAATTCATTGATTTCATGACATGGACGATGTTTGATCCCACTAGTTTATGACTGTTGTCCTGCTCACCATCAATAAGCCTAGAGAAAATATTGATCAAGATCAAGTTTTCATCAATCTAGTGTATCAACAACTTCCTCATATTTCTCATCGCTCCAAAATACGGGCATGATGTCACACCAATTTACTCCCTTGTAGATACAAATCAATCCACACTCTCATTAGTGTGCATTCTTATGGACAAATGAGAACACTACATGATGTTCCACCAAATGATGTAGTCCTGACAACCCATCGATGCACCCAAAAATTAGTGATTCCAGACTGATGACTTGCCAATCGATAAGACATATGTGCCTAATGAAATCATTGCCCGACAAGAAAAAAACAATGAGGCCCCACAATGTATGGGATCTGTGTCCGACAAGAAATTTGAGAGTTCTCCAACTGATGGAACTCTTGGATGAAGTGCATGTATAGATTATGTGTATGATGAGACCCTATGGGCCCTAATTTAAGGGATTTCTAATAGAAAATGAGGCCATCACTTGTTAGGGATTCTAAATGAAAATGAAACCCCTCATCTTCCTTGCACCATTTATCCAACATTCATGTTCACAAATATCATTACTTTAAGTGGATGGGGAATTTCATCTTCAACTCTAAAAACTACCTAAAAACACAAAATATTGCCCCCATGTCAAGGAATCATAATCTTCCACGTTGTTAGGTTGTTGAACTCTCTCTACATCCAATTTTAATCAATTTATTCCATTGATCGATCAATAACTTCATTGACTGAAGATGCTAAGACCTAAACTTTAGATAGGCATGTCTAACACATCCTCCACCACTATGGATCTAAGGTTTATGATAGGCCTTACCTTCACGAATGAAGCCATCCACCACTTAACATCTGCCTATACATATAATCCATCTATTTTCCCATCACAGTAACCAATCCAGACCTGCAAGTAGGAAGAAAAATGAATTCAACACCACCTCTAACAAATGTTAAGGAGTGATCTTGTTGCTGTGTCAGCCACTATCAGCCTATGGCACATAGATAGGAAACTACACACCAAAGATGTTTTACCATCTTCTACTACGACAATGAATTTCTTCCTCTCTTCCCCTTTTAATCCTATTACTGTTACGGTGAGCGAGTAGTCCCCTCTCTAGGGTGTGGGGACTAGTCCCATTCTAGTTTTTGTTGTTTTTGATACATTTGTACTTGTATGAACCATGCTATATTATGAATCAAATTCTTTTCCTTCTTCATGTTTTTGGTAAACATATTTTCATGTTTATCAGATCTTGGATGTATAAAACTTCAAACCTAAGATCTAGAATATAATTTGGTTCATGTATAACCCTTAATGAAAACTTTAGATAGGTGTTTATTGAGGAGATGGGTATATGAACTCTATGTATCATGACCACAATCAAACTAGTGATATCTGTATGGGTGTAGTTCTCATTCAACATGATTAGATTTACCATCATGTAATGGATAATAAAAAATAGGTAGTGGTAGTGAAATAGATCCAACCTAGTCTTTCCATTTCTTTGATAACTAGACCTTTAGTCAACCTTTTTATTGCAATCTTAGTGCAATCAATAAACAATCAACTTTTGTGACAAATACTACTTCTTAGTCAGTTCTTTTGGTCAAATAATTCTTACATATGCTCTCTGTTGGCTGCGATCTTGAACTATACTCCTTTAAGATACGTCTGCTTGTGGGTGGGATTGTTATACACTTGGATTTAGGAAAAATCTAGGGATTAACCTAGAGAATTTATTGTGTGATAAGAACTTACATTAATGATGGATCCTAGTTTGGGTCTCAATTAATTGTCAGAATGCTCATTTTTCATGTTATAATAGATAGAATGCATGCTATTTTCCATTAATATTCTATTAAAGTCAAATGCAGTAATGGAGTCTATCTGCTTTTTTGTATTGGTAATTGAGATATATTGATGGAAGGTGGTGATGAGGTATAATTTGATAACTTCACTAGCCAATATGGAGTCCAAAAGACCACTCAAGTCATCTCCAAACTACCCAAAGATGTTAAAAAATAATTCAATAGAAAAACACCACCCAATGCAAGTGAAGAATTCAAAGTGCACAAAGTGCCCTCATAACAGTTGTTGCATCATGGAATGATTGTTTCCATAGACTTCCCAATTCATCAAGTTGTACAGAGTCTAAGGGAAGAGGCCAAAACATCCATTCTTTCTTTCAATGGTCGTTCTAAGATGATCTCTAAACCTCCACGTTCTTTGACATCCTACACCATTTTCCCATAGTTTTTCAACTCTGAATGGTTGTTTCCAGTTCCCATAATGATCAATATACTCCAAAATGTTCATCCACCAACTTATCACCATGGAATTTCTCCTAAAAAATGACCAGCCAATTCTTCCTAAAATCCCCTTAAACCCTAAATTTCCTACCCAATTCACCATTCCCATTTTATAAAAAAAACCACACGATGACCTTGGAATGAATGCAGTAGGAAAGAAAGACCATTATGCCCCAAACCTTAATTGTACTTTCTCCATTGAATTTTAGTTGCCCCCTATTTATCTCTAGAGTCCCTATCACTATATAAGGCTTTAGAGACAATGATGATAAGGATAAGCCCCATTCATTCTCCAATCTGCCACCTACTCTCTCCCTCCTACCACTTCATCTCCTACCTCCACCTAGAAACCATAGTTTTCTTCCATATCCCTCATTCTCCACCATCCTTCCATGCCATTTCACCCTTTGAGAGGGAGTTCATCTCTGTAGCAACCAGATTTGAAGAATAGGATCTCTCCATCTACATGTATGGATAATTCATCTATCTTATATTTTATTTTGTTTCTTTTTTTATCATGAGTATCTAAGAGCCTTTTGTGGGTTGTATGCAGTCTAAATATGGGACTATGACGCCATGCACATTGGGAATATTCATGTAGAAAATTATATTTCATTGATTTGTTCTATTTTTATGCTTGTTCTATCTCCATGTATCTCTATTTTGTGTTTGATATTTGGTACCAATCCATATGTCAAACTAAAAGTGCAATGTGAAACAAAAGAGTGAAAAGAGGAAAACAGGTGTGGCATATAGATCATTTGATGAATAGAACATGAATCTACCATCTAGATAGAATTGGTGGCATGCATAGAGGGCCTTAGGTTACCATGATGAGTATGTAGGCGAGCCAAAGGTGTCACATCGGGTGGGTCTCCAACATGTCCGTCAAGAGAGGATGTTATATTGTTATGAAGTGGAGAGTCACAAAATTGTTGTAAAGTTTGACGAAGATGTTCATACTCCTCCTTTTTCAATGAGGCATGAGTGGTATTTCCAATTAGAGTGGAAGCCATATGGACTAGAGGAGTTCCCTAGAAAATGGTTAGAGTAGGATCATGACTGATGTGTGTAGAACCCCTGCCACACCCTCTACCATAGTGAGCATGGTAGCCATGTGTAACACCCCAACTTTCTTATCACATGAGTGAAAGCAATTTATTTTTCTTTCAATTGAGGAGTGTTACTAACATGATTTGCAAGATAAAAACCATTACAAATAGTGTATGAAATAATTTCTCATAACTTCTCAGCAAAAGAAATGTCATTACATCAAATTGTATAAAGCCTATATACACGATGCTAAAACTTGTAATGGGTCTTAATATCTTGGATTAGGTAGATGGCACCCCACCAAGCAAACCTCCTAAAGATGCATCCTCTTATCATGACTATCTTTTATGTTTTGTACCTATGGACATCTCATCCCCAACCATGCACAAAGGGAATCCTAGATTAGAGTAAGTGGTATTGAATTTCTTATAAGATAAACATAAATATACTATAATTGAAAGCTGAACTAATATATGAAAATTGTAAACTTTATCTGATTTGTAGGCACCATTATACAATGAGTCCTCCTAACTTGGCATATATATGCCATGAAATGGTATCGAGAACCTCTGGATTGACACTATATGAGCCTGAAAGACATTGAGGTGTCTTTAAATTGGCGTGACTATGCCCTGAATTGGTACCATAGTACCTCTGAATTGGAGTAAACACTCCTTTGAATTAGCAGCAGATGCCTCTGAATCATCTTGGGACTACCTGAATGAAGACTTATCTTATAATGTCTTATGTGAAAATTTTGACTTAATTATCTTAAATCTCATTTTTTTGAATTTTGAATAACAACTTATCTTATAGTAAAACTAAATAATGATAACTGAACATGTACTGAATTTTGAATCTACATCTAGTATTTAGAATGCTTGACTTACTAAAATGATGCATTAAAAATATTCTATTTGAAACTAAAACCTTAGTAACTTGAATTCTTGATCTGAATCTCTTCTCTTAAATTTTGAATTAAATAAAAATATGAACTCTGAGTCTAAATCTAAATATGTATCTTGATTATTAGATAATTGAGTTTAGATCCGAGACACTTATTAGGTATGTGGATCTAATTTTTGACTACTCATCATGAGTAATCTAAATCTAAAATCTAAAATATGATTCTTGTTTTCTAAAGTATTATTATAAAACTCTTATTTAATAGATCACTTAGTTGAAATTTGATATCTAATATATGACATATGCGTCTAAAGCTTGAGAAAATAAATTGAAATGAATCTAAATTGAAATCTGGATTATGATGTACTTATTATCAGGATAAATCTTAATCTGAAGCTTTTTAATTTAACATCTATATAAAAACTTATATCTGAGCCTAAGGGATCGAGAAAATAAAGTGAACTGACCATGAAAATATTAACTGTCTAAAAGTGATAAAATCTTAAGTATCTAAAATTAAAAAATACAGGAAACACGACTCCATCCGAGCAAAAACATAAATTTTCAAAGTATGATAGGATATAAAGCACGAAATTATAAAAGTAACATAATCTTTAAGTTAATTTGTAGGAAGGTGTAGGTTGAATAATAATGATACCAAAACGCAGTGGATATGGCTCACTTACCTCCATTGGATCAGCCTAACATTTATTCTCAAATCTTCAAGTACCACATGAAATTCCTTATTACGTGATGGCATCTTTGGAAAACATGTCCTAGATCGTATCCTCAACATCTCTCATGTGAAATCCAAGTCTACTAAATCCAAAAAGACTACGAGATCTGACCTTCCTGAAGCTTTCACATATAATGCACCAATACATGTTATGCTCCCACATACAACAAAAAATCAACATAACTACCAACATCAAACAATGTGATAGTTTCATCGGTCTCATAAATCAACCTTTGAACATACTAAAACCACCACACTGCCATCATATGCATTGTTATGCAAAATATTATGATTGATAGAAGTTTGTACTGGATAATGGGAAGGAGCTATAGATCAACCACCATCATCATGGAAAACATATGTGTCCAACTGTACACTTCAACCCCTCTCATTCACCATCTTAGACTGTTCTTGTACTATGCACATGTAATTAATTTTAGATCAATTCTTATGTAAGGGTAATGTGATAAAAATGGGTTCAAGGCTAGCTCAAGAAACATGCTTGTAGACATCCTTAGCCAAGAAAAGAGGTGCACAACAAATAATCGAGGAGAAAAATGAGAGGCTTGGAGAAGTTGAATTGGTTTGTAGTGTGAGGCGAAGACATAAAAATATCATTTTATCATCTTTGCATAGAGACACATAGGTTGATTATAAGGAATCCACAAGATTCAGAAATGATCTTATTTATTATTGTTGTAGTAAAAAAAGTTATTATATAATAGATAACCATCACTGTCAAAAAGCAACTATTAATATAAATGTACATGTTAGCATCTAATGTAAGAACCCAAGTGGATACAATTATCTGTTCAAGATAAAGGGAAATAATATCTTAGTTATCTTGAATTTCTGTGTCAGATAAATATTACCTTGTATATATACTCAAAAGTCTAGCACATTATTAATATTCAATATTTAACAAACATCTGATTACTTTCCTTTTGACCGGAACTAGATATATTTTAACATGGTGACTCAAGGACTTCCATTCAGCTATGAAAATCTAAATCATATTTAATTACACATTAAATAAATAATTCATGTTCCGATTTAAATCATCTCCAATTTTCTACAATTGAATTTTTTTCCCATATCATGCTTCCCAATTCTATTTAAAGGGTGGTGACTCAATACAAATACTTTTTTTATAATATTTAACTAATGTTCTACCCTTCTAAAATTAATAGCATGATAGTCAATTATTCATACCTTTAAATAATAACAAGAAAAATAATCATACATATACTTTAGTTTATAGTCTACTATGCTTTAAATATATAGTTTTTTATATTGACTATATTTTGAATAGTATATAATTTTGATAACTTCTTCATTTATTTACTTTCTCAAAAGGCATGTAAAAGTTATAGTAAAACTTTTCAGTAGACATGTCCTATATTAATTTTTTCCAAAGAAGTTGCACATAACGTCTTTTCAAAATATATAAAAATCACTGTAAGTTTCTCCTATAATTAAATGATATCATTCTCATAAAAACCATTAAATATTTCCTAAAAAGCTAGCACCTCAATTAGAAAATGTGATAAACAAAGTCGTATCTACTTTACTGGGAGGAGAAAAAGTTAGCTTTTTTTGCATATATATATAAACATTTCTTCAAAAGAACCATTCATCAAAAAATATTTTTACCCGTCCAAGTATATTAGGACTCCACTAATGTTACGACCCTGCCTCCCGGTAACCCCCACATAAGGGAGACTGAAAGGATAGAGTCGTTAACCAATAACCCGGATCAAAGGTTCGACAAATAATCATTAACAATTATTAAATTCTACCAACTATACTAAAATATGGTAAAAATAAAAACTTTATATACCTTTTAAAACTGGGATTTCAAAACTTCTATCCAAACAGATACTAATCTATCTAATCCTCCTTTGCACTTTAATTCTCATTTAATACCACATATGCCACTTTACTGTTTGTTCTTTTCATTGAACCTAAAACGCCGACAAACAAAACGTGGGTCAGCCGAAGCTGGTATTTGGGGGAAACAATAATCATGCAAATATGTTAACAACGTAATCATTCAATTAATCATTTAACAACCAAGATTACGTTTTAAGCCATACTACTCAATCCTTACCTATCCCCTAACTCTGTTCTATCCCTTGTATGCCACCTCTCTTTAGGTATCTTCTTACCCCCATGGACCTACCTTACAAGTAGCCAATACCTAGGGTAATAGAGTCGCATGGCACTACCCACAGGTAGCCCAATATCTAACTCATGATGACTTGATGGTCCTACCTCATTGGTAGCCATTTACTAAGTCATCTAATGACATGATGGACCTACTCCATTGGTAGTCATTTACTAGGTCAATTATTAAGCCACAGAGGGGACTAGGATCTGAGCTAGTAGGCACATATCTTATGTGATAGTCATAGCCACATTATAGTTTGCATGAATTAAAATCATCCAACAATTAATTCATGACATCGATAAAAACTTTGGTAAATCTCAAAAAACTAACTCGAGATATTCATAAGCGTAACCACATACATGTATTGTAGATTCAGATACAGAATTAATCAGAACATAGAAATCCCAATCAAGCAACCAATCATGCACATAATCTTGAAATAAATATACCAATTTCCTTTTATTAATATTTATTCAATATCATCATCATTCTTAGGATTTCTATTCCAATTTTAGGGCTTTCCTTAGGAATTAGGGTTTTGCCTCCATTCTTATTTATTAAGAACCCTAATTCATCAAATCTACTTAAAACCTTTAAATTCTCTCCTTTTAATATTCTTAACAGTCTTAGGATCATCATTTAGTAATTTACTTCCTTAATCCGAAATATCATGGTTTTCCTCTTCTTTTACCCCAATTAGGGTTCCCATATGAATTATTCTTCATTTATGGATTACAACCCTAAAACTACCAATTTTGTATACCAAATAGATGAAAAATCTATATTATTAATCAATAGGTTAATATCTTTCAAATTAACGTATTAGTCTTCAAAGATGTATCCTTTATATTCAATTTAGGGTTTCTAAGGTTTCCTACAAAAACCTAATCATCTTAATTACCTTTATTAAGGATTCTCTAATCCAAACTATGTTCAAGAATCATTATATTACAATTGTATTCTTGCAATATCGTGTTATGGCCACTAAACTCATATTTACTCAAATCAGGGTTTTTAGTCCATTAAACCATGTTCATGATCATAAAACCCTAACACCAACATACTAATCATATTTTATGATTTTATCATTCCTTTTATTCATAACAGGTTAAGATTGATCAAAAACATATAAAAAATTCATCATGTTCGTTTTTACATCATTCTAGGGGTTTTCTATCAATTAATGCATCAAAAGATGTAAAACCCTATTCTTTTTCAGTTTCAAGCAGAATTAGGCTTCATACATAATTGCTTTGTGTTCCTCTCATTTTGAGGATCAATTTTCATATAAGACTTGTTTTAATCCGAGTTTCCTAGAATTAATTACGATTTTAGAAAGATTTTACTTACTTGGCCAATCAGAGGATGCCACATCATCAGTTTCCATGCACGTTGGCTGATTGCAAACATAACACAATAACTATTGTGCCCTTGGTTAAGTTGCGCACACCTTCAGCCCGCGGAGGGCATTTTTGTCCAACGACCACTCAATCTTCTACCTTGCGCGACCTAGCACATGCGGCGCCGTTTGCAGGCTGTGGGGGGTTCATTCCTTCTGCTCTAAGGCCTGAGGGTGGCCGGAAACCGCTGCCCCTCCTCCGTCAACCTCCGCCAGACCCAGGGCACCTCCTCTTTGCAGCCACAATGGCCAAACTAGCGTGCCTAGAGACGTGATTCTCGGCTGGTCGTACAGGCCTGCTGCAGGTCAATGCGGAAGGTCGAGAGCTTGGGGGACGAGGGCCGATCGTCCCTAGGTCATCGGGGTACACCCACTACATCAAGAAGACCCACAACTTTCTGTTTCTCCAGGGAAAATGCCAAACCCATGACTAGGGTTTTGAACGAAAAAGGATGTAGAAGAAGAGGGAGATGAGAGAGGAAAGGATGCAGGGATTTCCTTAGGCTCGCCCCAGAGGTCCCAACCTTTTATAGAGGAGGGTACGAAGCCCTAGGTGGGTTGTCCACGAGTCCAAGAGTCCCTTTCCAAGTAGAAAGTCAATTGCTTCAAAGAGAAGCAATATTCTCTCTCTCCTTTTTCTTCCTTGATATTCCTTATCTCATGGATACTTAGAAAAACGAAAATCCTTTCTCATATTATCATTATTCTTGCCCTTTTAATCCATTGGCACGAAATTCTATTTTCTTTTAATAGAAAATACTTCATTTTTATCAATATCACCAAATTCATTAATAATGTATCATATTATCTTTTATTTTGCAAATTTGGTATTTTCTTTCTTTTTCCTCTTTATTGGGACTCCTTGGGTCCCAAGAAACTCTATTATTTCGAAATCCTTTTATTGGATACTCATTATCCTTCTAGATGCATCTAAATGCATTAAACTTCATTATTTCCCATTATCTTATTTATTTATTTATTATTAAAATATCTCTTTTTGAGGATTTCTCTTTATTTCTCTTTTATTTTCCTCATTGGTATTCCTTTTATCATTAGGAATCCCTGGGATACGAAATTCCACAAAGGATAACTCAATTATATCTCTTTTCACTTGTTTTCCACATTTTATCATTATTTTCAATTTCTTTCTTAATAAAGAAATACTTAATTGATCTTTTCTTTTCTTATGGCACTCTTTATGCAACTTTGGACTCCTTGGAACCCAAGGAACCCAAGAGGCACAAAATCCATCTTTGGATTTGCCTTCTAAAGGTTTCCATCTTATTCTTTTCTCGAATATTCAATTATTCATTCACTAATTGAATTTTCTTATTATTTGGGCCCAATAGCCAATAAAGCCCACAACACAAACACCAAGGCTATTGTAGACAAAAACCAAATACATCATATCATTATTTGTTCATATTCTTATTATGAGAAATTACATTTCTCACCAACTAAACCCAAAAATTGGGGTTGTAACATCCTTCCCCTCTTATAGGAATTTTGTCCTCAAAATTTTATCAAGCAAACAAACAATTCAGGGTAAGACTTTCCCATGTCCATCATTGGCCCCTATGTGCCTTTACCGTACTCATGGCGCTTCCAAAGAACCTTTATCATCACATATTCTTTTCTCTGAGTTCTTTCATCCTGTCGTCTATAAACGATACAGGTGACTCAGGCCATTTCAGCCTCCCTTGGGGCTCACTAGGTTCATTGCTCAGCACATGGTTGGCGTACCTCACATAGTGCTCTAAATCAGACACCTGGAACACATCACACATTACTTTATCATGAGGGGTAAAGTCAACCATAATTTTCTCCACCAATCCATCTCAAATGGACCCATGTTTCGGGGACCCAACTTCCTTAGCTGTAGCTCAGAGGGGTCGGATTTTTCATGTCACATATAAGCTACAGTGAACTGCATGTCAGACTACTTTGCATCCGCTCACGATTCTTGTCGTCTCTAGGCTCCTTTCAGCCATTACACGGTCAAAGCGACTTCATCTACACACACTGTGGTCATTTCACGAACATCACCTTACTGAAGTGGTGACCGACACAACCTCCCTTACAGAGCTTCTTTAAATCCCAATACTGGCTATGGTGGTCATCGTTACATCTTTCATAGGAAAAGAGCTGTCTCTAGCCATCACCCTGAACGAGCACATATGCTCTCATCAGACCCTTTAGTCTGGATCATACTAACCATTAGTTAGGGGCGATAAACTGTACTAACATCGAGTTCTTCATGTACCTACTTCCACCTTTTGGAAGGGAACCTTTAGGTCAAACTCAAGAACCTTTGGACTCGTTTCATGGTTTAGTTGAACCATCTCTCTCATGGGTAGTTCAACCAGATCTGTCCCTCGACATAACTCTTTCTTTCTCATGTCATCTAGGTAAGGCGATCTACCATAACCCATATTGCATCTCGACCTTCCTTGGTCTAGGGGAGACATATCACAACATCCATAGTGATGAACTCCCATTTCCTCTCAGGGACTCTTTTGTCCTCTATATCGTTACCCTGGGTTACTGGGGTTCGTCCTTTACCTCCTGGCTTCCATGGCCATATACCACATGCAACTTCATCTTAAGCATCCAAAGTGCTAGTGCCATTTACTGTCTTGGTAGAACCATGGTGTATGGTGATCTTCAATCATGATTTCCTGTATGTCGTGATTCCTCAGATCGATTCCTCCGAAACCCTAAACCACTCTGGTTGGGGTTTCATCATCTTCTTTTCCAAAGAAGTGCATCCGAGGTTCTACCACCATCCTTTCATTATATCAAGGACTAGACTGGCTAACCAAACAACCCTTAACTTTTCAACATATCTCATTACATCTGAGTGTTATCCAAACACCTCTCCTTTCCAACCTTAGGGTTAGACAAACAACCTCTTCTAGCCAAACTAGGCAGCTATAACTCAATAGAGCATCCATTACCACTTCACATCCTTAGGTATAAGGTAACATACACCTCTATGTATTCCACTTATCATCCCATCTCAACTCTAGGTTTGTATTCATTAAGTACACTCTCTGATCTCATCAACATGGTGATCAAACTCAACCTTGTAAGACTCACCTCTTGATTTTTGAATTCAACCTGGTATAACTCATCGCTCATGCTAAAAACATCCTTATAAGATGACTACCTTATTTCTCCTTAGCGTTTGCAAACCATCCATGTATCATTCATGTTACCAAGTCATGCTATCCTCTCTATCCTCATGCCTCACAGAAACGTTCCAACTCACATCATCTTTTATCCTTGGTGTATGGCATGCGTACTGTCCTATCTCTCACTCCCATAACAAGAGGAAATAAGCATTTGGCTGCAGTCCAAATACAGAGTTCTTCCTGTTCTAAGAGTAGAGATGGTACATCCCACCTTGCCAGTACACCTTTAAATCTAAGTTGAAATGTGTTGTTTATGCTTCTATATTACAATCATCTTGATATTCAAGTTACCTCCATGGAAAATTGGTTTCGAACCTACTTGGGTGACCTCACAATCCTTGGTCATCTCCTCTAGGTCTATAGGGTGCTGGCACTTTTGGGGTCATCCCTCTTCCCTCATGCATCAAGAGAGTGCCCTACTCATCTGCCTTTTTGGTCCCATGAGTTCATGAAGGTGATCAATCTCCTAACCCATGGCCCTCAGACAATGATAGTTGTTACCTCCCGACCCTATGGTCATGTGCAACTGGGGAATTAGGCAACTCCCACTTTCATCGGTCTTATCCCTACCTGACCCTAGGATAGACTTAGGATTCTGCATTTATAGTACATGTCCAACTTAGAACCTCGCCCAAGCCTTCATCATCCCTCTTTGTATACATGGGCTGACATCCATCCTTTCATAGGGGTCATGGTGACCTGTCCATCTTGGTCAGGCCCCTTACCGGTTACCTCCATGGTAACTCATCCGTATGCACTTAGAGATGGATATCTATGGGTATACAGGTTCATTCTCCTACCATGTACTTTTCACTTAGCTTCTCAAGATCCTTTGAGACCTCTTTAGGTTACCTTGAACCAACAAAACTGATATATACCCTACCAAAGGGGTCCCTCTCCCAGGATGGGAGGAAAACTATCTCTTGACAATAAGGTCATAAAAGCTCTTAGGTCTAGGGTTTACATCCACATGAGCCTACTTAACCCTAGCAAGCTATTAAGGCACAAGAAGATCACCTACTGAACCATGCTAAGTCATACTTGTCCTCTTTCCTCGATACTGGATCGAGATCATACTTTCCTTTATCATCAACCTAGTTATGAGGGGTTCATCAAACATACCTTAAACTTAAGGGGCTTCCCTTTTCCTCTATACATGAGGAGTACCATGCTCATTTCTATAGGAACTCAACTCTCATCATGAGCATTAGGTACACCACTTCCCGTCTTAGGCCTAGGGACCCTAGGTTCACTTGTAGGTGTCCAACTGCATACTCTATCTCTTAACCACAAACCAAACATGTAATGGGTATAACATACACTTCCTGTCATCTTTTTCCTTGATCAACACTTTAAAGTTGAGTCCTCTTCAAGGACAATCAACAAGGTACAAGGCCTCATAACCTGATACTATACCTCTCCGGGTCTAAGGAACTGTCCTTCTCATCTATACCATAGGTATAGAGGTACCAGCAGACTCATCCTCTCTCTAGGGTTTGGTTCTTCTCATGGTAACCAAGACATAAACAAACCCTAGGGATCAAGCATGTGGCGACCACTATCATCCACTTAGGTCGCATCATCCTCGACTCCTCACTGTTCCTCATATCTCGAGGTCTAGGTTTATGACCTTCTTGCTTGGTGTCCTGTTCTCTCTCTAACCCTAAAACCAACCTCAACATTAGAGGTCCTTTCTTCATGAAGGGTCGACCTCAAAAGCATTCCCCTACCTGGATGAAGCCTATGTTCAACTTATGTTTTGCTCAAGGTTATCCATAGTTCTTTATGCTTATTTCATAAGCCATCCTTCATACTCTCCTGGTTAGGGTTTCAACCCTTTACTCACACTACTAACGTACCATGGGTGCATGCTATGCCCTACTCAAATAAGCCCATAGGGTTTCTAAGGTCCTTCACTAACATCATCATCTAAGGACATATCCTTTACCCTAACATGCACGACCCTCCCCAGGGTTGGGTTGCCAAAGGTGCTAGGTCACCCATGGATCATATGGCATCCCAAAGGCATGTCCTTTCAAACACCTGGTCTACCATGGAATCTAACTCATCATGTCATATCTCTCTAACCTTCAGTTAGGGTTAGGGTTAGCATCTTCCTCAAAGGATGTCTCAGGTCTCTACTTGCAATGGAGATCTCTATCTCCAAGACTGACTTATCCTCCCGACAAGAAGGTCTAGTCTCAGGTCTCTTCTGAGGACATGACAACTTATGTCATACGACCTAAGCATGTATCTATTCTTTAATTTGCTCTTAATCTATTAAGCTTATGTCCATGACATCTTATTTACACACTTTTCATTAATTTTGTGGAGGATTCCTTAAACCTTATTAACACTACCCATACCTCAAGAGGGTGAGGAGAAGAAAGAAAACCCTAATCCTTTAGGTCCTTAACATAATTTTGTGATGAGAAGGGATGAATAAGATGAGAAAGTCCTAAAGGTATCTTATTTCAATTCATACCCTAAGACTTTGTCCAGACAGTCACATAGATCCGGGAATCCTCGTATTCTGACTAGCGGTGCAGAGGAAAATATTGCCAGCCCCCGGTCATGATCCTTTTCTAGACACCTTCGTCTTTCGGATAATCCTCTAATAACTCCCTTGGGTTCTATGGAGTTTGTAAAATTTAATAATTATTAATGGTTAAGTGAGGAACCTACGCTCTGATACCAATTGTTACGACCCTGCCTCCCGGTAACCCCAACTTAAGGGAGACCGAAAGGACATATCCGTTAACCAATAACCCAGATCAAAGGTTTGACAAATAATCATTAACAATTATTAAATTCTACCAACTATACTGAAATATGGTAAAAATGAAAACTTTGCATACCTTTTAAAACTGGGATTTCAAAGCTTCTATCCACATAGATACTAATCTATCTAATCCTCCTTTGCACTTTAATTCTCATTTAATACCACATATGCCACTTTACTATTTGTTCTTTTCATAGTACCTAAACGTCGACAAACAAAACGTCGGTCAGCCGAAGCTAGTATGTGGGGGAAACAATAATGATGCAAATATGTTAACAACGTAATCATTCAATTAATCATTTAATAACCAAGATTACATTTTAAGCCATACTACTCAATCCTTACCTATCCCCTAACTCTGTGCTATCCCTTGTATGCCACCTCTCTTTAGGTAGCTTCTTACCCCCATGGACCTACCTTACAGGTAGCCAATACCTAGGGTAATAGAGTCGCATGGCACTACCCATAGGTAGCCCAATATCTAACTCATGATGACTTGATGGTCCTACCCCATTGGTAGCCATTTACTAAGTCATCTAATGACCTGATGGACCTACTCCATTGGTAGCCAATTACTAGGTCAATTATTAATCCACAGAGGGGACCAGGATCTGAGCTAGTAGGCACATATCTTATGTGATAGTCATAGCCACATTATAGTTTGCATGAATTAAAATCATCCAATAATTAATTCAAGACATCGATGAAAACTTTGGTAAATCTCGGAAAACTAACTCGAGATATTCATAAGCGTAACCACATACCTATATTGCAGATTCAGATACAGAATTAATCAGAACATAGAAATCCCAATCAAGCAACCAATCATGCACATAATCCTGAAATAAGTATACCAATTTCCTTTTATTAATATTTATTCAATATCATCATCATTCTTAGGATTTCTATTCCAATTTTAGGGCTTTCCTTAGGAATTAGGGTTTTGCCTCCATTCTTATTTATGAAGAACCCTAATTCATCAAATCTACTTAAAACCTTTAAATTATCTCCTTTTTATAATCTTAACATTCTTAGGATCATCATTTAGTCATTTACTTCCTTAATCTGAAATATCATGGTTTTCCTCTTCTTTTACCCCAATTAGGGTTCCCATATGAATTATTCTTCATTTATAGATTACAACCCTATAACTACCAATTTTGTATACCAAACAGATGAAAACTCTATTTTATTAATGAACATGTTAATATCTTTCAAATTAACCTATTAGTCTCCAAAGATGTATCCTTTATATTCAATTTAGGGTTTCTAAGGTTTCCTACAAAAACCTAATCATCTTAATTACCTTTATTAAGGATTCTCTAATCCAAACTATGTTTAAGAATCATTATATTACAATTGTATTCTTGCAATATTGTGTTATGGCCACTAAAACTCATATTTACTCAAATCAAGGTTTTTAGTCCATTAAACCATGTTCATGATCATAAAACCATAAAACCAACATACTAATAATCTCTTATGATTTTATCATTCCTTTTATTCATAACAGGTTAAGATTGATCAAAAACATATAAAAGATTCATCATGTTCGTTTTTACATCATTCTAGGGGTTTTCTATCAATTAATGCATCAAAAGATGTAAAACCCTATACTTTTTGAGTTTCAAGAAGAATTAGGCTTCATACATAATTTCTTTGTGTTCCTCATGTTTTGAGGATCAATTTTCATATAAGACTTATTTTAATCCGAGTTTCCTAGAATTAATTACAATTTTAGCAAGAATTTACTTACTTGGCCAATTGGACGATGCCACGTCATCAGTTTCCATGCACGTTGGCTGATTGCAAACATAACGCAATGACCGTTATGCTCTTGGTTAAGTTGTGCGTGCCTTCAGCCCACAGAGGGCACTTTTGTCCAACGACCAATCCATCTTCTACCTTGCGCGACCTAGCACCTGCGGCGCTGTTTGCAGGCTGTGGGGGGTTCATCCCTTCTTCTCCAAGGCCCGAGGGTGGTCGGAAACCACCGCCCCTCCTCCGTCAACCTCTGCCAGACCCAGGGCACCTCCTCTTTGCAGCCACGGTGGCCAAACCAGCGTTCCTAGAGCCGCGATTCTCGGCTGGTTGTGCAGGCCTGCTGCAGGTCAATGCGGAAGGTCGAGAGCTTGGGGGATGAGGGTCGATCGTCCCTTGGTCATCGGGGTATACCCACTACATCAAGAAGACCCACAACTTTCTGTTGCTCCAAGGAAAACACCAAACCCATGACTAGGGTTTTGAACGAAAAATGATGTAGAAGAAGAGGGAGATGAGAGAGGAAAGGATGCAGGGATTTCCTTGGGCTCGCCCCAGAGGTCCCAACCTTTTATAGAGGAGGGTACGAAGCCCTAGGTGGGTTGTCCACGAGTCCAAGAGTCCCTTTCCAAGTAGAAAGTCAATTTCTTCAAAGAGAAGCAATATTCTCTCTCTCCTTTTTCTTCCTTGATATTCCTTATCTCATGGATACTTACAAAAATGAAAATCCTTTCTCATATTATCATTATTCTTGCCCTTTTAATCCATTGGAACAAAATTCTATTATCTTTTAATAGAAAATACTTCATTTTTACCAATATCACCAAATTCATTAATAATGTATCATATTATCTTTTATTTTGCAAATTTGGTATTTTCTCTCTCTTTCCTCTTTATTGGGACTCCTTGGGTCCCAAGAAACTCTATTATTTCGAAATCCTTTTATTGGATACTCATTATCCTTCTAGATGCATCTAAATACATTAAACTTCATTATTTCCCATTATCTTGTTTATTTCTTATTAAAATATCTATTTTTGAGGATTTCTCTTTTATTTTCCTCATTGGTATTCCTTTTATCATTAGGAATCCTTGGGATACGAAATTCCACAAACGATAACTCAATTATATCTCTTTTCACTTGTTTTCCACATTTCATCATTATTTTCAATTTCTTTCTTAATAACGAAATACTTAATTGATATTTTCTTTTCTTATTGCACTCTTTATGCAACTTTGGACTCCTTGGAACCCAAGGAACCCAAGAGGCACGAAATCCTTCTTTGGATTTTCCTTCTAAAGGTTTCCATCTTATTCTTTTATCGAATATTCAATTATTCATTCACTAATTGAATTTTCTTATTATTTGGGCCCAATAGCCAATAAAGCCCACAACACAAACATAAAGGCTATTGTAAACAAAAACCAAATACATCATATCATTATTTTTTTCAAATATCCTTATTATGAGAAATTACATTTCTCACCAATTAAACCCAAAAATTGGGGTTGTAACAACTAGCTTCCCTTACACGTCATTTTCCAAGACAAGGTAGGTGACAGTGATATATTATCATATCTAATTCAATAGTTAAGATGTGAATCATACTATATCTCCATAAAAATAATTGCATTATCAACTTCCATTGATTTGTTTATCCATGAAATGAGTCATAGAGTTCTTGGACTATTCCCCTTTTAAAAAATTATCATCCAACTAAAACATATCCTGAAAACTATTTGTATTTATCATTTCCAACAAGATACTAAAATTTATCAAATTTATAAACCAAGATTTGATGTACTATCCTCAAAAATCATATTATATATTCCTCAAAATTGTCAATTTTTTTTTAATTTCGTATCCAAAATTATGAACAACACTTTTGAATTCATAGAACTTGTTCCATCATATAATAATATATTAATTACCAACACACACTCTAATTCATAGCTTATTAATATTAAATCTATAAATCATCTATTTCTATAAAAGATCTCAAGACTGCATCTTTTCTTTTTAAAATAGAATTTCCCTAAAAATAACAATTTAAAAATATATTTCGCTGACTTCTTAACATTTATTTCCAATCCAAAATGACATATAAAGTTCTTAATAAATACTACAGAAAATGTATCATACTTTTATTTCCACAAAGGATTTGGCATCTAACCACTTTTTAACTTAAAATCAACTTAAGGTTGTTCCTATCATTAATTACTCACAAAAAAACCATGAGATCTTTTTCAAGAGAAATTAATAAAAATGGTAGAACTTCAATTTCATGATGTTTGATTAAGAGTTTGGTATTTTTTTCATTACCATTTTAAAATATCAAGAAACAAATTATTTATCGTCTCTCAAATTATTTTACTTATTTTAAATGAACCACATCTAGACTTATCTTTCTTGAATTTAATTCCTTATCGAACATTAACTAAAAATCATAAAAATTTGGCCACTACTGTGTATTTATATAAGGAATATAAATAAGGTCTTATACTTGTAAAATAAAATCATTTAATATTTTTTTATCACTCATAATCCCTTTTTGTGTAAATAATATACATATTTTTACATGAACATTGTTAAAATAAAAAACTTGGTTAGTATGTATTTCTTATTATATGGATGATATATATATATATATGGAAAAATTAATTAACACGTGTCAATAGCCAAATACCTTTTTACGCTATTGGGATTATGGACCATTAATGGGCTCAAAATGTGCCTATAGATCATTACATCAATGTATCATATGTGTCATGTATTTGGATATGGGCCTCATAAGGAAAAACATATATACATTAGAATACTATGAATTTGAGACGTTACAACTTTTCCCACATTTTTGGAAATCTCGTCATCAAAATTTGTCTAAATTATAGGAGGCTACCCACCTTAGAGTTTCACATAACTTACATACACTAACTCTTGACACTTGTTATAAAGTCTTGTAGGAATACTCAGAGTATGACCTTCTCATAGATAAAGAACTATGTCTAACAACCTTATCAAACTATCATGTACAACCAACATGAAAATCTATAGAAAAATCTTTTGCATAAACAACTATTCTTTCTTTACTCTTGAATTCTTTCTTTTTAAGTATCTTTCTTTGGAGACATGCATTATGGTACCTGGGTCTCGTGACCTATAGTTAGGTTTCTAGGCCATGTCTCTTGAGTTGACCAACACTGCGGGCAGGGTCTAACTCTATAATCTTATTTCATCTCATTGAATATGATCCTATGAATCTTAATACATCCTAACCTCATGGCTTTACCATGATTTTAAATCTTAATACATGGATCTTATCTTTGAAACATAATCATGATTTAATGAATTCAATCTTATAATATTATCATGTATTTAATTCTTAGATCTTACTATTTATAAGAAATCTTGTTAACATGTCTGTACTTGAGATATTGGCACGATATTGCCATTAAAGTAAAAAAAATATTACCTATATATCTTATAATAATATTATTCTTAATGACTTTGTTTATGTTATCATGGTTCTCTAGGTCAGGTGAACCCAAGTTACTAATAGTGGCTACTCTCTCAAGAAATTGTGCTTATCCCTAGGTACACTAAATCAAACCTTAGTCAAGCAACCTCTCTAGGCTATTTCTTATGTGAAAATCAACTAAAATATCATGGTGATCATTTATCATCGATCCCTACTATCACATATCTTGCATGGACATATGCTTAAAGCGTCCTCATTTAGAACTTTAGAAACTTTTAGTTACCTCTAGAAATCATCATGCCTTAAGCTTAAACTTAATACATAACATCAATTCTATTATCCTCAATTATTTTCCTTAACAACCATCATGATTCAACTTGTGACTGCAATTCCTCCTTGAGATAAAGGTCCTATAGACATAAAGAGTTCTCTATTTGTCCGGCCATAGTAGCCCGGGTGGTAAGAGATCGGTAAGTCCCAATGAAGGACCCGGGTTCGAACCTCACTGAAGACACTTTGCAAATGACAATCCATGCTGATTAGGTGTGGGAGGGGGGTGTCTGGACCACACCCTCTCATGCCTCGAGAGTTTACCATGTCGGGCTCGCCCGAAGAGGGTTCTCTCAGTCACAAAAAAAAAAAAGAGTTCTCGAATTCTCATCAAGTATAGTAGGAAAAAGGTCTTCATATCCCTCTTATTATTGTTCCATTTAAAGCCAATTCACTCATCTATTTCAAAATATCAAACTTTGGTATGTATTCCAGGGTTCTAATAGCTATGCAATTAGGTTTAGGTGACAATCTACCTCAAACTCTCTGTGTCAACTTTTTTTTCACCCCCCGATGCATGTCAGTCGGTCATACATATAAATGTTGTTGGTATGTATGCCCATAGAGCAAGTCATGTGATGATTGTAATGGGATACTTTGTAAATGATTTTAATAATAATAAAGGCAATTTCCGATCTATATGTTTTAACTGTTTCTGAGATGATAGTGTAACATGATAGATGTTTAAAGAATTGTTTTACTCAATGACGTATGCTTTGAGGTTAAGGAGCTAAACGATGAGATCATATGGATGTTAAGAGTATACATTCTTGTTTAGTCCCTAGTCAGTTGTTATTGTGGAAATAACCATAGACATCAATAATGCTAAAGACTAGACTGTGTGTTGGTTGATGACATGATCTCATTAGTCATGATATAGTGATATCAAACCAAGCACATAGGTACTTGTTAGAGAACAAGTGTACCAGACAGACCCACCATGAGAGTGACACATGGAATCATGATTTGGTAGTCACAGTCAGCTCTCACAGTGATGGTGGTGAGTGTGATTCTTGGACCTGAAATCACTACACCCAACACATGTCGTTGGGTACACTTTGATATCATCAAACGCAGTCTTGAAACATGGCTTGTTGTAAAGGTGATGATTGGGTGGCTTTGACACATGGGGCTTTTGATGGGTAAGTGATAGATATGGGATTTGTCCCTCCTAAGGGAGTTTGATGTCCATGGCCACTTGATGAGTAGGATTGAGAAAGGCATGCACATGCATGTGTGAATCAATATGTGATATTGATGTCACAAACATCTCACCCAGTCTGCTCTAAGATCAAGGAAATGGATGAACGTTGAAAGGATGACTATACCATGCCTTGAGTTCATTCAGGGCATGTTTGGTTGGCAGGAAAGGATTAGGACGGGATATGACCAAGGATGGGATTGAAAGGTATAGGTAGAGGATGGGAGTTTTGAAATCCTATCCTACGTTTGGATGCAACGCAGGATAAGAATTGTCATGACTTATCTAGACATATGAATTGTTCCTATATTTCTATTTTAACTGTCATTCAGTTTAATGTCAATTGTCAAAAAGTTAACTTTATAATAAAAAAAGTCAAATTAAGATAACAAAATTAGAATTTCACCCTCATATTAATTATATTTGTATGATAATATTTTTTCTTGAATATGGATGTTTGAGTAATGGAGAAGTGATGCAATAATGAAAAATTAATATTATTTCATAAAAGAAATTTGAAAATTATTTTTTAAAATAATATATATTGGCATGAATCATCACACATCTTTCAACACATGCCATGAAATGAAAAAGGAAAAAGGGAAAAATGAAATGAGCAAGTCATAAAGATCTTGACAAGTTATGCCTACAAAAAGTAACATCCTTACATAAGTTAAAATAAAACGTATTCTAAACTTTTGATGATGACTCAGTTATATCTCTTATTTATCAAGTTCTTCAAGAATAACTCACGGTCTTCTTTGGGCAACTGAAAAAATGCACGACATAGAGAATCATTTACGCTCAGTTGCACTATGGCATCGATCTTCTCCTCCTTAGTGAGATTTGATAGTTTCCCAATTTCATCACCAACTGTATCTTTTTCCTTCTCAAATTTTGTCATCACAGACTCACTCATTATTCCTGCTGCAACTATAATGTCTTTCCCAATTCGGTTTGCCACATCAGATAGCACATTTGCAAGATTGTTCTCATTATTTCTTTTTCTTTTCCTCCCTTGATTTTTGTTCTCTATACTTAAATCAGGTGTACCTGTAGGGGGGAATGTTGACCATTATCACTCTCATCTAAATCTTCAACATCAACATTTTCCCCATTTTGTTGTTGGTCTTCCATGGCAGCTGTCATGTCCTCTGCATCTTGGGCATTACTTCCAGTTGCTCGATCCTTTCCAAAGATAGTGCACAAGCTATTGAAATGTGCAAAATTTTTATTTCTCCATGACTCTGCTTCAGGATGACTCTGTCATTATCACATACAAAAATATTAGTAGTACACAAATTAAATGATCAAATGTATAAAATGCAAGGTTGCTTACCATGATGTAGTTGTCCCAAACAACTTTCTCAGCTTCCACACAATGTGTATTGTCATTATATCCAAACCCACTGGTGCTCCCATGCAACATGTCATAAATTACATTGAACTCTCTTTTCAACACCTTTATTTTTGATTCAATATGCGGCTTTGATTTTAAACCACAATCTGGAAGTCTTTGTTCAAGATCTTTTTCTAATGCTGTCAAAAAACTAGGTTTGAAACCATTTTCAGCTTTGTATTTCCCAGAAACAACCATCTCAAGTAATGCTTCAATCAAATTATTCTCCTCCTCTAGTGTCCAAGTCCTCTTTTGCTTCTTCTTTGTTCTCCATCCATCTATTGCTAGAGCTTGCTGTTGTTGTGTGATAGGTGGTACACGGCTACTAACAACAATTTGTTGACGAACTTGATTGACATTATCCATCACTAAATCATATTAATGACACAGTTAATGTTTTGAATACGAAGTTAGTAATTTACCAATATAAACAAGACGGGAAGATAACAATATACATATAAATCTATCTCATACTTTCAACAAAACAATACAAAATCTTTTAATTAATAAAATGTTTGTTAGATTGTAAAAAACATCATTACATTTCTAAAATCATCTGTTACAACAATATAAAAAGAAGTATCATATTAATTCATATTGGTCCATTCACAAAACATTTGTTCGGATAAAGTATCTCTCCAATTAGACCATTCATCACTTGGTTCCACAGTTTGTACATCATCATCTTGATACCCTTCATTTGCAACAACTTCAGGGACTTCTTCCTCCATTGGGTCATTGGACATTTCTCGCCTGATAAAATTATGTAGTAGACAGCAAGCAAGGATAATTTTATTAGCAATTTTCACCGGATAAAAGGATGGACTTCTCAATATTGCCCATCTTTGTTTTAGTAGCCCAAAGGATCTTTCAATAACATTTCGTGCTGAAGCATGTCTTAGATTAAAAAACACCTTAGCTGTAGACGGTTGTTGACTTACTCTCCATTCATTCAAATGATATCTTTGCCCTCTATACGGTCATAGAAACCCTTCTCTGTTAACATACCCTGCATCTACCAAGTAGTAGTTCCCTACAATCATGAAATAAATTAGTAATGAATATTAATTAATAGTAAATATACAATTATTTTGAGTTTTAAATTATACCATGAGGAACACGAAATCCATTTTGCCTAGTCATAGCATCTCTTAGAACCCTCATGTCTGACGCAGAACCCTCCCATCCTGGTAACACATAGACAAATTGCATATCTTTATTGCAAACTCCAAGTACATTAGTTGCAATAAATCCTTTTCTATTCCTATATCTTGCCCTTTCCGCCTCTGGTACTCGAAGTTCAATATATGTTCCATCTAATGCTCCAAGACAACCCTATTTAATGAATTTAAATTAGCATATATTTTGTATCAAATGAGTATATAGAAAATTATATTACTATCACTTACTTTAAACCATTTCCAGTGGTGGTCATTTGAATTATCAGATATTGCAACTGCCTTTTGGTATAATTCTCGATGGGACCTGACAACAACGTTTAACACCTCATGGAAGTACCTACTCACTGTCTCACCGGATCTAAAAAAGTCATCTTGAATTATCCTATTCTTTGAATGGTGAGACAAGATATACAAAAAAATTGCAACCATCTCATCTATGGTAGTGTTCCTACTACATACAAGCTTTCCAATTGATGTCAGTAATGAACACAAATGTTGGAATGCTAGACGATCCATCCTGAGCTTGTTAATACACTTTTTATCACTTTTATATATCAATCTATGGATAAGGCCACTCCTGTTGTCATCATGATCCATTAAACTATATCGGGATCTTAACACTTTACGTTCATAAGTCCATGCAACAATGATAATGATGACAATCAACATGAGAAATGATTCATGTACAACATGCATGAATAATTTCTTATTCCTTGTAATTTTTTCTCTTTTCGACAAGCGTGCCATTGCTGTGATAGACATATAATATTCA
Source organism: Alisma plantago-aquatica (assembly GCA_963693085.1). Taxonomy (NCBI): domain Eukaryota; kingdom Viridiplantae; phylum Streptophyta; class Magnoliopsida; order Alismatales; family Alismataceae; genus Alisma; species Alisma plantago-aquatica. The sequence continues at coordinate 218,609,336 of OY856415.1, forward strand.
ATATAAGTAAGAGTTTTTATGGATGATATCTACACGATATAAAATGAACGAGAATCGCTTAATAATATAATAAGATACATGTTTGAGAATCATGTGGTTGTATAGTAACACATAAAAATAAGAAGAAGAAGAAGAGATACCTGTTTGATTTTCTTTGAAATAATCATCCACCAATCAGCAATATAAAACTAATACGAAAGATCAAAAGGAAGGACTTTTTCCAAGAAGATGATGTTCTAATCACAACCGGAGAAACGAGAAGGATTTATTAATGATCGATAAGCAGCAGGTCTACATGCACGACAATACCAAATAAACAAATCAAGAAAGAAACGATTGCTTCTCCGCTCCGCTACTGTAACGTGGCTGGAAATATTTTTGTCAGAATAAGATTCCGAAGCCGATTAATACGATCAGATGCATCACGCTACGATAGACTGGCGCAACAAGGATATTTGTCGGACACGCGACGAGAAACACTACTCCAAAAAGCCTACGGAGAAAGGAGTTTAGTCGGAGAGTTAGATGTACTACATACGTGATCCAAGCCGGACCGTCTATGGAGAGGCGTTGTTGTGTGCACAGCGAGGAACGAGAAGAGAAGAGCTGCCCGCCGTGTGGTGTGCAGATCTGCTGCGTCCGGGAAACAGAAGAGCACAGTCCGTTGTTGGTGTGAAGAGCCGCCCGCCGACGGTGTGAAGATCTACAGCTGGAGAGAAAGCCGCCGTCCATCCGGGAAAGAGAAGAGCCGTCGGAGAAAGAGAAGAGCCGTCGGAGAGAAAGTCGTCGTCCGTCCGAGCGCCGCGTTCTGCACAACGCGAGAACTGGAAGAGTCGTCGCAAGTTGGGGTCGGGGGTCGAGGGTCGGGGTTTTTTTAGAAACTTATACCGCCCAATACCTATGGGGGGTGCGGAACTAGAAAGTTCTATTTAGGTGGGACTTTTGTTCTGAAGGGATTATTATCCTTGTGTACTATTTCCGCAAACAAACATGGGATTGAGATTATTAACGGTATTGAAGTCCTATCCCATCAAGACATTAGTGACAAAGGAATTATAAATTCACTGTAACACCATTCACAGCTTGTAGGATTGAAAGTTGTTCTCCAACTTTCTATTTCACTTGGGTAGCACTGATGTGTGACTAGGCACCGCTCTTTGCTTGTGAAATCATAAGTGTTATGGACTTTCACTGCCAACGTGAAATGGACCCGCAGGGTCACACACATAGGATTTAACCTGGAAGAGGAGTTTATCCACAAATGATGTTTAGATTGATTACTAAAGGAGTTTAGTAGTTCAATTAAACACTCAATCAATTGATAGCTCAATATCATAGTGTTCAAGGTGTTGGACCAATTGATTAGAGTATCAGATTGATTGAAACTAGAATTGACTGAATTTTGCATAGTTTGCACTCCCAACCGATCAGCTCATGTGATGAACCGATCGGATCAGGACAGGCTGAACTGATCGGTTCAAGGGTTGAACCGATCGGCTCAACTAGTCCAAACGAGCAAGTTGGGAAAGTCAGGTTGGTGAGAAATTTCTTTTCATTTCACTTGTCCAATTTGATTAGAACAAGCACTAGTACATAACCGACCTTTAGTGTCAGTTATTTAAGGCCTTTATTGTCAGTTTCTAAGCGACACCTATGTGGGCGACGCTAAAAGCCCATCCGTTATGCGTCGGTTCAAAAACCGACGCCAAAACCCTTCGCGCGCCACCAAAAACGCGCCAGCAGGGCACTATAGGCGTCGGTTATTAGATAAAAAACTGACGCCATATACCTTCGCACCACAGAAGGGCACCATCTTGGGCACTATCAGCATCGATTATTAGATAAGAAACTGACGTCATATAACTCCCAACACGGCCGTGCAGGCCAGCACGGCCGTGGTGTCTAGTCCGCTACCACGACCGTGCTGGCCAACACGACCGCGGTGTTAAGGAAATAGACATCAATTACTATTAGAAATCGACACTGTAACGATGTGGCGTCAAATTTATACAAATAACTGACGCCTATTTTTGGTCCGCTGCCACGGCCGTGCTGGCCAGCACGGCCGTGGTGTTAAGGAAATAGACGTCGGTTACTATTAGAAACTGACACTATAACGATGTGGCGTCAGTTTTATACAAATAACTGACGCCTATTTTTTGTTTTTTTTTCTGTCAGTCTGCAGACCTGCTGTATGGTTGGTCGCAGGATGAGAAACTTGCAGTTCAGTTATGAACTACAGGTTTTACGACATCCATTGATATCAGCCAACAACAGGCCACAAACCTGCAAAATTAACAACAAAAATATTCACACATTTAGTAATGCAACCTGCAGTTCCATTTGATTTTCACACATTTAGAAACATTCATGTAGCTAGCAATCTGTAGTTCCATTCATTTTCACATTCACACATGTAGAAACATTCATATAGCAACCAACAGTTTTATTCATTTTCACTCAGACACATGTAGAAACATCTAGACATGTACAAACATTCACACATATATTATAATTCAGAAATTCATTTACAAAATATCATTCTTTAGTCATTATTCGCTATCAACATCCCAATTATATCTTAAAACCCCCACTACTTGTATGGTTGTTGCCCATTCTTCTCTTACTTCATTTAATTCTCCCGTCGTATAGGGAGCATGTACATCTGGTAAGGCCGTTCCTGTAGTGTGGTCAATTTTAAACACCTGTAAAGAGAATAATGTATATATATAATTAATGAGCTATAAATAAGATTGATATATTTCATATTATCTAATGAGACTATATAATACCTCAGCAATACAATCGATGTCCATTGCGGCATATTTGATAATCATGTGCATAAATCGCATCACATAGTATCCACATGCCCATCCGTTGTCTTGTGTAGCACACTATAAATTCAAACATATAAAATATTAAAAAATACAACTAATTAAGTAATGTTCACATAAATAATATATACATATATTGCAGTCGGGAACTTACTTTCACGTTCTTCCAAATTATTGGCTGGTTCTTTTTCGTGGGGACCTTTCCTCCAGCCTTATTCACCTCATCAAAACCCCTACATGTTAATGTAACACAGTACATTGCATAATTAAATAGTAATGTAATAACATATGTTAACGGATATGAAAATGAAATATTTCTCACCGGAATAATGCCATTTTTATTATGTGTCCATATTTTGTATTCAATTTACTCCCCTTAGGATCTAGATAATAGACAGTGAACGTCTCGGGGACAATAACCAGTAACTCCCAATACATACCACTAGAGGTAAAAACGTTAAAAATTAATAACTCAAAATTCACAATAAAAATGTAATTTTCTTAAGTCCAAATTATAATAAGCAAAGTAAACTTACTCTACATTAAATGGAGCCATTATCACCGTCTTCTTATTTTGAGCAAAAATTGTAAAAGCCTCACAGCAGTATTGTTGAACTGATGGAGCTAGGGTCTTTAGCTACTAGACTAATCAAAGATGGAATAAAAAATCCTACATGTTCGAATGCAAAATCTACACATATCTTGTCTAAGTAGCTACAAAATATGTATTAATTACGCATGCATTAACAAATAAGAAACCAGATCACCAGATCCTACACAAGGTATATGGATGTATAAAGAAGATCTCACCTTATCCATAGCTCTATCACAGATGTATTTAGCCAATCATATCGAAACAACTCCAAAATATCTTGTATAAATAGTTTGCTTTCGTATGATTGACCTGCAACATCTAAATCTATAGAAACAGTTATAGGGCAATTTATATCATGTTCGCCTAACCATATTGCCATACCCCTACAGTTAGGACCTAACGGGACAGGTAGGTCATGTGGAACCCAACTGGGTAATGTAGGAGGTGGAAGTGGAGGCCTAGATGCTGTGGGTGTCTTCTTTTTAACATGTATATATATAATAATTTTAGATCAACTGACATCATATACACACACTAACAATTTAATGTAATGTAAATTTATCATACAGTTTCAGTAAAGATGACATCCACTTTTAGCCACAATATCACTCCGCCTTCTGCCTCACCAAGCGTTTCACAATCTGGGTGGGCATATGGCAATGGAAGATCCACCCACTTGGGGAATATATGTACCGGGCTCATACGAATCCAACCAGCTGGTAATGGAGACCCGTGAAACATTTCCCCTGGTAGGGATGGGTAAGCCGACGCCTCTGCAACGACATATTCATTAACTTTTAGACGGCATGGCTTCAACCCCTACAAATTTTTGTGTAAAGAATGTGATATAAATATATACATATCATCTTTTTTTGAAACGACTACAATTTCATATATACATATCATCTTGAAAACATATCATCTTGAATTAAAAAACTAGTTACTATGTCATAAAAATACTTACAGCGGATTTGCTAGGTGGTGGGTCTACAGGATTTCTCCCAACCTCTACAGTAGGAGTAGAGCCTGTAGTAGGAGACACCATAGGTACTGTATGGTAAGTGGCAGTCTGAGATGCCTGCCAGTTTTTCATTGCTTCTTCGAGTTTCCTATCAAATAACTTATCTACCTATACATGGATAAAAGAAACGTCAAATTCTAATTATTGAATTCTCTTTTACAGTAACATCTACAAGGAAAAAATATGTTACCTCTTCTTGTGAAATTCCCACTTTTGGGACATGTTTGTGCTGGGATGGCCCAAAAAAAGCTTTGATGCCCACACTAGCGCCTACAGCCCTAACACGTCCAGGATGCTCTGGCTTACCCAGAGCAACTGTCAATTCATCCATTGTGCCCTCAGGGATGAACTTGCCTTGTTTCCTCAGCTCGTGCATCTCCCGCTAATCGCCAAAACAAAAATTTGTAATTAAGTAAACACCACAAATAATCAATATTCGAACGATTGCTGTAAGAGTTGTATTTTACCATTTTTGTAGCCGCCTCAGCAGTTGCGGGATTCCTTATTTCTCCCTTCTTATTTTGCCTCCCAGCTATCCAGACATCATGGTGAGGCAAAGGTGTGCTACCTATAGTGGAGGACTCCTGAGTAGCAGTAGACTGAGCAGTAGCCTCAGACTGTAGTCTTTGGTGAATGCTTGCATACCCCTTTGGACCCATTGTGTGGTCATGCACATTCAGTGCACGCCTTGATCTTTGTGCCTCACTGAGGGCCTAGTTAGAGTGCACATTAATGATTTGGTTAGTAACAGTAAATGTTAATCTTGAATAGGTGAATACAACATATATTAATGAGATTGGGACTGACGCCTAATACCTTGAATTCATCAGTTTGTCTTGAAGCAACAAACGCGTCTCATTCTTCTTTGTCCAGGAAGTTCTACTATTCAGTGGCTATCTTCTTCCTCTTGTCAGCTTCTTTTATGTATTCTCGGATGAGATTTGTCCTATAGTTCCTTAGGACTCTCCCACAACATTGCATCACGCATTTACGATGCAGCTTTTCATCCAATTCAAATTACTCTACAAAATAGAATTTCTATTAACTAGTATCCAAAAAATTAGTAATCTACAAAATAGAATTGCAAATTAATAATAACTCACGCATAAATCCTTCCATATTACGTCTTTCTTCTCCTTAGAAACTTTATGCTAAGAATCTATCTTACAACCGCAATGGCTATGAGTAACATACCCAAGATATGAAACAAATGAATTGCGATTCACACCAGATGCATTTCCTGCATTATCAAAATCCACAACAAGTTTGGGTCCATTGCCCTTTTGCGCTATTAACTTCTTCATCATAGTGATGCCCCTTCTCTTGTCAACTTTTTGGTGTTGCTGATCAAGTGCCTCAAGTGCTTCAGATGGTACATGTGCATCATCAACCTAAAATTTGACAAAATAAACACATTTACAAGATATAACTATAAATGGACATATAGATATAAATATATGATATATTTTTAAAACTTACATTGTGAGGCAGCGCATTGATGTCCTCACCCTCACGGTAATCATCAGCACGGTCATCAGGAGAATGCTCAGCCATCTGAAAATTCACATTCACATTGTAAAGTAATTCAAATTGTAAAGCTCACATTGTAAAGTTCACATTCACATTGTAAAGTAATTCACATTGGAAAGTTCACATTATAAAGTAATTCACATTGTAAAGTTCACATTCACATTGTAAAGTAATTCACATTGCAAAGTTCACATTATAAAGTAATTTAGATTGTAAAATTCACATTGTAAAGTTCACATTCACATTGTAAAGTTCACATTCAGAAAAATAAAACATATAAAAAATATAAACATGCCTCTAATATTGCGATTTTTTATCAATGAACAATCCTTCATTGTGATCTCCGTGCACATACAAGTCATCATTAGCTTCAATATTTGCTGGTGTTGGCAACCCAACTGAGAATGGACTGGAGTCATCATACTTATCATAGTACTATTCTTCATCTATAGGATCTTCAATGAAGTGTCTTTTACCATGAAGAACAACTAACCATTTATCATTTGAAGGATCATCGATATAAAATACTTGTTTTACATGTGATGCCAATACGAATGGTTCACCCTTATCGCCAATCTTTTCAAAGTTCACTATAGTGAAACCCAATTCATCCACTATAACTCCTTTGGTGTTATAACCCAATAACATTTGAAGAGTGGAATTCTGAAATCTATGTAGTCAAACTCCCATATGTCTTCAATGACACCGTAATATGACATTTTAGCTTCACGTAAACTCTTATCCTTTGCACTTGCAAAAAACATAGTCGATGCTTGAAGGGTGACCCCACTGTTTTGGACGACACTCTTATCATCTTGGCCCTTTGTGTAATATGTGAATCCATTAGTGTCATACCCTTCATAAGACATAACATTCAATTTTGGTTTAAAGGCGAGGCATTTGATAGTTTCAGTAATATCATCTAGTGTTTGAGATAGTTGATGTAAGACTTTATTTTCAAACCACTTAATAAATGTCTTGTTATGCTCTCTAGCAAGCCACATTGTATTGGCTCGAGGATATTGTCTCTTGATGAAATTAGTATGTTCCTCGATATAAACGTTCACTTCATCCATGTTGTGTAAAATATACAAGTGACCTTGTTCCAACTGCTCACGGCTGATTACTTTCACACGTGATCCCAAAATTCCTTTGCCAAATTGCTCGTCAATATTCTTGTCATTACCAGGAGTGTCATTACCACTGAGAAAGTCATTGCAAAAGCCCATAACCTCTCTCACCACATAACCCTCGATAATACTCCCTTCAGGCCAAAAATAGTTTCGAACATCACTTTTAAAAATGTTCATGTATCGTTCAAAGGGATACATCCAATGCAAGAAAACTGGTCCCAACATTTTCACTTCCCTAGTCAATTGGACAACAAGATGTACCATGATATCAAAGAACGACGGAGGAAAATACATCTCAAGCTGACATAGGGTAACAACCACTTCTCTTTGCAATTTATTGAGAGTATCAGGGTCAATAACTTTGTTGCACAGACTATTGAAAAAGAAACAAAGTCCGGTGATTGCAAACCTTACATGCTTTGGCAATATAGATCTAATTGCCACAGGCAATATTTGTTGCATTAGAGTGTGACAATCATGAGATTTAAGACCTATCAACTTCAAATCTTTCATTGATACCAATCTACGGATGTTGGATGAGTAACCCTGTGGCACCTTAACATTTACCAAACATTCACAAAAGGCTTTCTTCTCTTTTCTAGACAATGTGTAACAAGCGGGAGGTAAGTATGTTCTCCGATTTCCCATTTCACAAAATTTTGTTAATTCTGACCTTATTCCCATTTCACGTAGGTCCAGTCTGGATTTTATCCCATCTTTAGTCTTACCTGGTATATTCAACAAAGTACCAATGACACTATCACAGACATTTTTCTCAACGTGCATGACATCGATATAATGCCTGACTGTCAAAGAACTCCAATAAGGAAGATCCCAAAATATTGAATTCTTCTTGAATAAAGATTTGTCACTCCATGTGGCCATAGTACATTGTGATCTCTTACCAAATTCATTGACAAAGTCTTTTACTCTTTCATAAAAAACCTCCCCTGGTATAGGTTTAGGTGCACTCCGTTCCTCATTCAATCCATTGAATGCTTTGCGCTTCCTATGATACAGATGAAATTTTGTAAGAAACCTTCGATGACCGAGATATACAGTCTTACCACCATGTTTTAGTATTGTTGAATCAGTGTTCACTTCACATATAGGATACGCTTTAGCTCCTTTGACACTATATCCAGACAAATCCCCATATGCTGGAAAGTCATTAATAGTGTAAAACAACATAGCATGCAAACGAAATGTCTCTCTTCGTGAAGTATCATAGGTCATCACATCTTCACCCCAGAGTTTCTTTAAGTCATCAATCAGAGGTTCAAGATAAACATCGATGTCATTTCCAGGTTGTTTAGGGCCCGATATCAACAACGACAACATTACATACTTATTTTTCATACACAGCCAGGGAGGAAGATTGTATATAACAAGCATGACTGGCCAAGTGCTATGTTGGCTGCTCAATGTCCCGTATGGATTCATCCCATCTGTACAAAGCCCAAGTCTTAGATTCTTGACTTCTTCACCAAATTCAGGGTACAATAGATCAATCTTCTTCCACTGTGGGGAATCAGACGCATGTCGTAGGATCCCATCATTATTTTTCTTAACATCTGCATGCCACCTCAAATTCTTTGCATCTATTGGATTGGCAAACAAGCGTTGAAACCGTGATATTATAGGTAGATACCACATCACCTTGGCTGGAGAACTAGTTTTGGACTCCCCCGAAGTCGTCAATTTATACCGTGACGCACCACATTTTGGAAAATCTTTCAAATCCACATAGTCCTTTTGAAATAATACACAATCATTCAGGCATGCGTGTATCTTCTTGGAATCCATTCCCATTGGGCACAACAATTTCTTTACCTGGTATGTTGAGATTGGAAGCTCGTTTCCTTCAGGAAGCATTTCTTTCAACAAAGACAACAATGACGTGAAGCGTTTGTCGCTCCATCTATTGTTAGCTTTCAGCTTATACAATCTCAACACAACGCTAAGCCTCGTAAACTTAGTACAACCTATGTATAACGATATCTCATCATCATGCACAATGTTTCTAAAAATGGGAGGTGGATTGGTGTGCTCTACCCCACAACTATCTAGCACCGCATCAAAGATGTCTACTGGAACTGGTTCATTCACATCTACGTCATCATAGGCAATTTCTTCTTCCACACAAGCACTACTATCGACATCCACTGGTTTCGGGTTTGAAATCTCTCCATGCCAGTGCCATTCTGTATAGCCTTGTACAATCCCGTTGCACATGACATGACTTTTGATTTCGTCACCAGTGCTGACTTTCAAGTTGTTACCGCAATGCCTACATGGACAGTAGAACCTATCTCCAGGTTGTTTCCTATGTTCCTCGGCAAATCTAATAAATTGGTCAAGACCAGAAATAAACTCTGGGGTGCAGCGATTGCGAATGGACATCCATGGTCTATCCATTCTATGATCAAAGAGAAAACAAGTATATATTACAACAAGATTAGGGTCTAGGGTTAACAGATTAGAGTTTTTGCATGGTTAAAACTTTAGGCCAACAAATACATGTATTGTCATTCTTATATATAATAAATGTGTACCACCTATCCCATTCTTGAACACCTAATCTCACTAGTAAGTGTATAATGTGTATTGGGTTTTGAGAAAATTTCAGCAGCATTTCCCTGCTGTTCTCTAAGTACATATGTACTTGGAGAACAAACGGGGAAATGATACCAAAATTTTCTCGAAAACCCAATACACATTATACACTTACATCCTAAGTGAGATTAGGTATTCAAGAACAGTCCCAAACTGGGGACTATCCAAGATTTACTCCTAATGAGTAAATCTTGGACGGGTTTCTAGGCCAACAAATACATGTGCTGTCATTCTTATATATAATAAATGTGTACCACCTATCCAATTCATGAACACCTAATATCACTAGTAAGTGTATAATGTGTATTGGGTTTTCGAGAAAATTTCGGCAGCATTTCCCTGCTGTTCTCTAAGTACAGACGTACTTAGAGAACAAACATGGAAATGCTACCAAAATTTTCTCAAAAACCCAATACACATTATACACTTACATCCTAAGTGAGATTAGGTGTTCAAGAATAGTCCCAAACCGGGGACTATCCAAGATTTACTCCTAATGAGTAAATCTTGGATGGGTTTCTAGGCCAACAAATACATGTGCTGTCATTCTTATACCTACAATCCTAGTTTCATCATTCATATCCTAGTTCTTCAAGTTAGGTGATTAACATTGTCAATATACTCAAAAAGGAAACAAGTTACCAATTTCATAGTTAGGATGGTAGAGATACCCTAAGATCTAGATCTAATGGTTCATAATGAGCCTATGATAAAGTTCATCACTAGATGATTATATAATTTCAAAAGTAGTACACAAATAAATTCAAATGAGTAGATAACTAAATAAAAAATAGTAGACAAAAAAATACAAATAAGTAGATGAAAAATACAAATAAGTAGATGAATAAATCATAAAAAAATCAGTACATAATTAAATAAACACAATCAGTAAATAACTTTAAAAAAAATTCCACTAGTTTGGTGAAATCAATACATAAATAAACACAATCATAATATTTTTCAATGGCTTTTGGGGTGACTTGGTGAAATCAGTGCATGTTTTGGGCATCCTTTGTATAGGTTGATATGGGGTTCAATCCAGTAGATGAATCCAAACCCTAGAAGCAGCTTAGGCGTGCCCTGGCGCCGCCCAAGCATCTGTCCAGAGGCCTAGCTAGGCAGGGCAACTGGGCTTGGGACCCTAGGTGTGCCCTGGCACCTGCTTAGGCGCCACCTGGGTGAGGTCTAGGTCAGCGGCGACAGAGAAAGCAAGCGGCGGAGGAGAAAAGGCGGACGATCGAAGGGTTACCTTGTAGGAAGCTGGAGGAGTAGAGACCTAGCAGGAAGCTGGCGGTGGTGAGGAGAGCACCGAAGCAGCTACTGGCGGGGGCGACGGCGACGAGAGGAGAGGAGCAATGACTAGCGACAGCATTGAGTGACAGTGAGAAGAGAAGCAACGAGCGGCGACGAGCAAGAAATCGCCGGACCTAACTGAAGAATCAGGAATGAAACAGAGAAAGGGGAAGAGTCACTCGCGCTGGTGCTGTTAATTTAAACATAAGCGTCGGTTGTTTAAATGACCGACGCTACAGCCTAACAACGTCGGTTTCCATAAAAAACCGACGCAATAGGGGTGTAAAAAATTTTGGCGGGGACGGCGCGCGCACACTTATAACGTCGGTTATTGTAAGACAACTGACACCCATATTAGAACTTTTGGCATAAATTTTATCTTCATTCAACGTCGGTTATTAGCTAAAACACCAATGTTGTATCTGATACTTTGGCGCAGTTTTTTTTGCTCAAAAAAATTGTATTTTGCGGGCTACTTTAGGCGTCGGTTTTTTTTTCTTCAACCGACATTGAATGAAAAGCGATACCCGTGTCTGGCTAGTCTTCAAATATAGACATCGGATGTACTTATTAACCGACGTTTAATGTGAGTAGCGTCGGTTTTACTAAAAAACCGACGCCTCTAAAAGTGACGTTGAACGCTGTTTCTGTACTAGTGAAGGATTGATATTTGGATCAATTCGAAACAAAAGAGGAAAAGTCAATCGGGAACTGACTAGGGCAGTGAACCGATCATTTCAGAAGTGAACCGATCAGCTCAGGTGCCCCAACTGATCGATTCAGGTGTGAACCGATCGGCTTAGGTCCCCAACCGATCAGTTCAGCTGGCGCAGTTGGTTGTTTTGTGGAAAATCTTGAACCCTTCTACTCCTGCTTTAATCCTGCATTGGCCGGGGTAGAGAACCTTGTCCCATGACCCTCCTATATATAAAGAGGTATTGGGGGCTTCTTAAAGAAAAACTTAGAACACCAGTTGCTCTTCAAAGTTGTCATTCTCTCTGGTTGTGGTAACCGAGAGTGCCCTAGCAAGTGCTATCCGATAAGGGATACATAGCAAGGGAAAGACAACTGTAGAAAGACAACTGGTTACAAGAGAGTGTGTCGGTGACTAGTACACCGACATGAGGGTACGAATCCTTCTAATTCCTTGTGGGACAAGGAGATCAGAGTTCCAGGTGGTTCGTGTGGACTACTTTAGAGGTAGGAGATTTCTACCGCTCGGAGGACAGATGTCAATCTCGACAGTCCCGGTGAGACTAGGAGCTTCACAGACACCATCCAAGACTAGAGGTGAAGACCGCATAAGATGTGAGGTAATGTCGTCGAGCAATCCTTGGGACAAGGTACGCCTCCACAAACCATCCTTCCTATTGTATAGACGTTGACGCGATTCCTTTATTCTGGGTTTGGGAGAAGAAAATTTCTGTTTCTTTTGCCTTCTCTGCCTTCCCTAAAACCCAACAGTGGTATCAGAGCCATGTTAACTGCTCTATGTTTTGGGATTATCAATATGATCGATTTTGGTTTGTCGCCTTTATTTATTGCATATGATGCAAATAAAATTGGCTTTATGCATGTCCAATCCTAAATCCACAAATTTCAATATACATATATGATATTTATTATGAATGCACTCGATACACATCGCCCTTAAATGAGTTTTGTGGTGGATGTATAGCGTGGTTATGGCCAATAAACCCTATGTTTGTGTGCTTGGTTGAATGTGGTTGCTTGCATCTTAGTCCGTGTACCGATTCCCTATCTCTTATTCCTGATGTAACTTGAGATAACTCGATATTTCTTTCCTACCATTGCTCCCCTCAAATGTAACTCGGGGTTTCCCAAATCAAATGTAAATAGGATAGATCTTTTTATATTTCTTGTTAAGTCAAAGAACGGAGGACAATCTAACGACAACCAATACGATCGGTTCAAGGAGAGAGATGAGCGGGTGGCGACCTGAGGAGATGCACAACGACCAGTGAACCGATCAGCTGGAGGTGTCGATCGATCGGCTGGTGGCACCCAACAGACCGGTCTGATGGTGAACCGATCAATCATTGAGATGAGTTGATCAAACCCAGAAAGGAAAAGCACAATGTTCATCTTGTACAGGTTGCATGTCATGTGGACCTAGATGTCCGTGATTCCTCTTGGCTCAAGGAATCACATTAGGATGGCCATAATCATTGCTTTTATCATTTCACATGTTTTCTGTGGGATATAGCATGTATATGATACTTACTATATTGTGGTGATTGGATATGTATATGTACCTATAAAAACCAAATCCCTCATTAAATATTAAAGTTTTAGATGCCTTTAAAATGAGACATACGTGAAAAGCTTGATTGGCCAAGTGTGGGCACGCCCTAGCGTGGTACACTGTCTATCTGGTGGAAGCATGAAGGATGGATATGTGGGTCTTCCCTAGTAGGGTGCATATTCATCGCATTGGCTTTGGGTCAGACTTAACAAGGTGACCTAGATAGGATCTAGCACCTTGAGGCATGGAGGTGATCATGACAAGGAGTTGCACATGACATCTTTCAAGAGTTGCATATGATGCAATTGGCAAGAGTTGCCTACCTGGAAAATCTAAGTTGTGGGTGATAGCCCTAGCTGGTCCATGACTTAGAGGATTTCAGGATCTTGACCCACTAGAAGATTGTACACTGCAATCTTCTGAATTGATAGTGAGGGCTGTCAATTTGAATCAAAATAGTGGGAGTGAAAATTAATTAAAGGCCTAATTAACTACTGTCAAATTTTATTCAAATCAAATCAAATCAAAAGGAGTTTTGACAAATGCAATTTTCTCTTGTAGAATGGCAAAAGAATCATATTTTAAAATGGGCAAATTAATTGAGAATAAATTCCATAACTGGTTGGGGATTGTAAGAAGTGTTCTGCACAATCTAGATATATCGGTAGCCTTTGAATCCACTCTATGTATGCCTAAGAAGAAGGATAGTTCATTGATGGAGATCAATGGAATAAAGTCTAAGGACAAAGGTGAGGGAGAGAAGGGTTCTCTCGCCAAACCAATGTCAGAATCTTCTACGCTCAAAACATTGAGAGGATGGAAGGAACGATGGAAGAAGATGCGAGAGATAGAGATCTCTACTTCTGGTGTATACATGATAGAGATTAACTTTACTACTTATTTGTCATGGGTACTTGATACCGGATGTGGATCTCACATTTGTTCAAATGTGAAGGATCTTAAGAGAACTAGGCCTTTGGGGAAAGGCGAGGTTGAACTACGTGTTGCCAGTGGGGCAAGAGTTTCCGCCAGTGCCGTAGGAACCTATGAGTTAACTCTACCTAGTGGGCTAATAATAGAGTTAAAGAACTGCTATTATGTACCTGCCATAAATAGGAATATCATTTCCATCTCTTGTTTGGACAAGGATGGTTTTGAATTTCCTATTAAGAATGGAAAGTGTTCCATTTCAAAAGATGGGATCTTTTATGGCAGTGCCCCAATATCTTATGGTCTATACTTAATAGATCTAGAGACAAGTGTATACAATGTAAACACCAAAAGGCAAAAACTAAACAACTCAAACAAAACATATCTTTGGCATTGTTGTCTAGGGCACATAAATGAGAAGCGCATCTCTAGACTCCATAAAGATGGTTATCTAGACTCTTTTTATTATGAATCAATAGAGACGTGTGAATCTTTTTTGTTGGGCAAGATGACCAAGACTCCCTTTTCAGGTAAAGATGAGAGAGCTAGTGATCTATTAGGACTCATACATACTGATGTATGTGGGCCTTTTAGAACTAATGCCAGAAATGGGTATCAATATTTCATTACCTTCACTGATGACTTCAGTAGGTATGGCTACGTGTACCTGATGAAACATAAATTAGAAACCCTTAAAAGGTTCAAGGATTTCATGAATGAAGTATAGAACCAACTTGGTAAAATTATTAAAGCACTTTGATCCGATCGAGGTGGACAATACTTAAGTCAGGAGTTTGAGGACCTTCTGTGAGCCTGTGGTATCGTATTACAATGGACTCTGCCTGGAACACCATAGCATAATGGTGTGTCTGAAAGAAGTAATCACACTTTACTGGATATGGTGCGATCAATGATGAGTTTTGTTGATCTTTCTATTTTCTTCTGGGGTCATGCTCTTGAAACCGCCGCATTAACACTTAACCAAGTACCATATAAATCGGTTCAAAAGACGCCATATGAGATATGGCATGGGAAGCGTCCTGATTTGTCTTTTATTAAGATTTGGGGTTGTGAGGCTTACGTCAAGAAAATGTTTCCTGATAAGCTTGGAACCAAATCTGATAAATGTTATTTTGTAGGATACCCTAAGGAAATGAGGGGATATTATTTATACCACCCTACTAACAACAAAGTGTTTGTTGCTAGGACAGTTGTATTCGTAGAAAAGGAATTTATTTCCAGAGGAAACAGTGGGAGGAAAATAGAGCTTGAAGAGGTTCAAGCCCAACAAGAAAACATTGAACCGGTAGATGTACAAGAGGAACATAGAGATTCACAAGGTGTTGTGGAATCTCAGTCTCCTCACGTAATACAAGGACCTCATATATCTAGTAGAACACGCCTTGAACCTGAGAGGTTTGGATACCTTGTGACTCAGGAAGGCGGTGAGTTGATCATAGATGATGATTCAACTACCTATCTAGAGGCTGTGGAGGGACCAGATTCTGAGAAATGGCTTGAGGCCATGAAATCCGAGATGGAATCCATTGCAAAGGGTTTTTGACAAGTTCAAGGTGTTGACTATGATGAAATTGTTTCTCCAGTTGCCATGATTAAGTCCATCATGATCATGCTTGCTATTGTGGCTTACTATGACTATGAGATTTGCAAATGGATGTTAAAATCGCATTCCTTAATGGGAATATAAATGTGGATGTGTACATAACACAACATGAAGGTTTTGTAGATCCAAAGAATGCCAATAAAGTCTGTAAGCTACAAAGGTCAATCTATGGATTGAAGTAAGCATCTCGGAGTTGGAATCTTCGATTTGATGAGGAAGTCAAAGTGTCTGGCTTTATTCAAAATGAAGATGAACCTTGTGTATACAAGAAGGTTAGTGGGAGCATGACCACATTCCTTATATTGTATGGAGATGACATACTATTGATGGGGAATGATGTCTCAGCCTTATAGAAGGTAAAGACTTGGCCTGGGAATACTTTCTCAATGATGGACTTAGGAGAAGCATCCTACATTCTAGGTATTAAGATCTATAGAGATAGATCCAAAAGGCTTCTCGAACTAAGTCAAAGCACGTACATTGACAAAGTGTTGAAGCGGTTCAGCATGGAGAACTCAAAGAGAAGCAACATCCCCATGCTACATGGAGTCACCATCTCTAGATCTCAATGTCCCCAATCTTGTGAAGAGAGGGAGCGTATGAATGGGATCCCATATGCATCAGCCATCGGATCCATCATGTACTCTATGTTGTGCACACGCCCAGATGTCTCGTATGCCCTCAACATGATGAGTAGGTAGCAGTCAGATCATGGGGATGCTCACTGGACAGCCGTAAAGAATATCCTCAAGTACTTGCAAAGGACTAAGGATCAGTTCCTTATATACGGCGGCAAGGAAGAACTGGTAGTAAAGGGTTACATCGATGCAAGCTTCCAAACCGACACAGATGATTATAGATCGCAATCAGGATTTGTATTTTGCCTAAATAATGGAGCTGTGAGCTGGAAGAGTTCCAAGCAAGAAATAGTTGCCGATTCTACTATAGAGGCCGAGTATATTGCTGCTTCACATGCAGCAAAGGAAGTTGTGTGGATCAGGAAGTTCGTCACTGAACTTGGTGTAGTTCCCAGTAGCTGTGATGCAATTGAGCTTTATTGTGACAATAATGGAGATATTGCTCAAGCTGAGGAGCTCAGATCACATCAACAGTCCAAGCACATACTGCGGTGCTTCCATCTCATACGAGAGATCGTACAGTGAGGAGATGTGAAGATTTGCAAAGTACCAACTGAAGACAACACAGCTGATCCACTGACAAAGGCCCATTCTCAGCAGAAGTATGATGGTCATGCTAGGTCACAAGTACTGAGGTTTCCTTGGTGATTGGATATAAGTGCAAGTGGGAGTCTGTTGGTATGTATGCCCATAGAGCAAGCCATGTGATGATTGTAATGGGATGCTTTGTAAATGATTTGAATAATAATAAAGGAATTTTCCGATCTATATGTTTTAACTGTTTCTGAGATGATAGTGTAACATCATAGATGTCTAAAGAATTGTTTTACTCAATGACGTATGCTTTTAGGTTAAGGACCTAAACGATGAGATCATACAGATGTTAAGAGTATACATTCTTATTTAGTCCCTAGTCAGTTGTTATTGTGGAAATAGCCATAGACATCAATAACACTAAAGACTAGATTGTGTGTTGGTTGATGACATGATCTCATTAGTCATGATATAGTGATATCAAACGAAGCACATAGGTACCTGTTAGAGAACAAGTGTACCAGACAGACCCACCATGAGAGTGACACAT
Source organism: Alisma plantago-aquatica (assembly GCA_963693085.1). Taxonomy (NCBI): domain Eukaryota; kingdom Viridiplantae; phylum Streptophyta; class Magnoliopsida; order Alismatales; family Alismataceae; genus Alisma; species Alisma plantago-aquatica. Next base: position 218,626,900 of record OY856415.1, read on the forward strand.
AGAATCATGATTTGGTAGTCACAGTCAGCTCTCACAGTGATGGTGGTGAGTGTGATTCTTCGACCTGAAATCACTACGCTCAACACATGTCGTTGGTTACACTTTGACATCATCAAACACAGTCCTGTAACACAGGTTGTTATAAAGGTGATGATTGGGTGGCTTTGACACATGGGGCTTTTGAGAGGTGAGTGATAGATATGGGATTTGTCCCTCCTAAGGGAGTTTGATGTCCATGGCCACTTGATGAGTAGGATTGAGAAAGGCATGCACATGCATGTGTGAATCAATATGTGATATTGATGTCACACACATCTCACCCAGTCTGCTCTGAGATCAAGGAAATGGATGAACGTTGAAAGGATGATTGTACCATGGCTTGAGTTCATTCAGGACATTAGTGATAAAAGGAATTATACATTCACTGTAACACCATTCATGGATTGTAGGATTGAAAGTTGTTCTCCAAATTTCTATTTCACTTGGGTACCACTGATGTGTGACTAGGCACCACTCTTTTCTTGTGAAGTCATAAGTGTTGTGGACTTTCACTGCCAACGTGAAATGGACCTGCAGGGTCACACAGATAGGATTTAACCTGGAAAAGGAGTTTATCCACAAATGATGTTTAGATTGATTACTAAAGGAGTTTAGTAGTTCAATTAAACACTCAATCAATTGATAGCTCAATATCATAGTGTTCAAGGTGTTGGACTGATTGATTAGAGTATCAAATTGATTGAAACTACAATTGACTGAATTTTGCACAGTCTGCACTCCCAAACGATCGACTCATGTGATGAACCGATCGACTCAGGACAGGTTGAACTGACCGGTTCAAGGGTTGAACCGATCGGCTCAACGGGTCCAAACGAGCAAGTTGGGAAAGTCAGGTCGGTGATAAATTTCTTTTCGTTTCACTTGTCCAATTTGATTGCAAGAAGGATTGGTATTTGGATCAATTCGAAACAAAAGAGGAAAAGTCAATCGGGAATTGACCAGGGCAGTGAACCGATCATTTCAGAAGTGAACCGATCGGCTCAGGTGCCTTAACCGATTGGTTCAGGTGTGAACCTATTGGCTCAGGTCCCCAACCGATCAGTTCATGCTTGAAATGATCAGTTCAACTGACACAGTTGGTTGTTTTGTGGAAAATCTCGAACCCTTCTACTCTTGCTTTAATCCCGCATTGCCTGGGGTAGAGAACCCTATCCCATGACCCTCCTATATATAGGGGTATTGGGGGCTTCTCAAAGAAAAACTTAGAATAACAGTTGCTCTACAAAGTTGTCGTTCTCTCTGGTTGTGGTAACCGAGAGTGCCTGAGCAAGTGCTACCCGATAAGCGAGGCACAATAAGGGAAAGACAACTACAGAAAGACAACTGGTTGCAGGAGAGTGTGTTAGTGACTAGTACGTCGATAGGTGGTGACTCCTTCTAATTCCTTGTGGGACAAGGAGATCATAGTTCTAGGTGGTTCGTGTGGACTACTTTAGAGGCGGGAGATTTCTTCCGCTCGGAGGAAAACTGTCAATCTCGACAGTCTCGGTGAGACCAGGAGCTGTATAAACACCGTCCAAGACTGGAGGTGAATACTGCGCAATCTGTGAGGTAACATTTCCGAGCAAGTCTCGGGATGAGGTACGCCTCCACAAACCATCCTTCCTATTGTATAGACATTGACACGATTCCTTTATTCTGGGTTTGGGAGAAGAAAAATTTTGTTTCCACTGCCTTCTCTGGCTTCCCTAAAACCCAACAAAAGTGTCATATCTTATCATATTTACCTCATCTGAAAATACACATGTCCCATACTAAAAGCACTAAAAAGAATGAGACAAGCATAATAAGTTTCAATTTATGCATATAACATCCCCTCTACAAAATGCCATAAGCTTGTGTCCCATACCATAAACGTGTAGGAAAATGAGAGGGCAAAATATGCAAAACTCTAAAGTTAACATAAAATGTCTAAAGCCACTAGACACTAATCCTGATACATATCTCAACTTATATTGTCTGACTAAACCTCTAACCTAGATTCTACTATATATCTCTCACTTCTTTTGTAGCCAAGTCTACTAACTATCTTTATAAATCTATTTAGTCTCACTTACTTTTCAACAGGTAATCTAAACTAAGAATATGAGAATATGTCTTATGGAAATCTACATTATTTCTATGATATCATATTGTAACACCCTAATTTTCTTATCACATGAGCGGAAGAAAAAGTTTTTTCAATTGGGGAGTGTTACTAACATGATATACATTACAATACATGTACAAACCATTACATATTGTGTATGAAATAATTTCTCATACGTTCTCAGCAAAAGAAATGTGGTTACATTAATTTGAATAAAAGCCTATAGACATGATGCTAAATTTTCTACTATACCTTAATATCTAAGATTGTGTTGGTGGTGCCCCACCAAACAAACCTCCTAAAGTTGTATTTACATCCTCTTATATGACTATCTCCCAATGTTTTGTACCTATGGACGTCTCATCCCCATCCATGTACAAAGGGAAACCTAGATTAGAGTAAGCGACATTGAAATTCTTATAAGATAAACATGAATATAGTATAACTAAAAATTGAACTAATATATGAAAAATGTAAACCTATATTGAATCGATGTTTATTTTATTTATGTCTTTTATCTGATTTGTAGCCACTGTTATACATACGTCCTCCTATATTGGTGTATCTACACCTTGAAATGGTGCCAAAGTACCTATGAATTGGCACTACATGCCTCTGAATGACACCGAGGTGTCTCTGAATTAGCATGAGTATGCCCTGAATTGGTATTAAAGTACCTATGAATTGGAGTAAACACTCCTATGAATTGGCAACAGATTGCTTATGAATTATCCAGGGACTAACTAAATGAGGACTTATCATAGAATCTCTTATGTGAAGATTCTGACTTAATTATCTTAAATTTGAATTTACTGAATTGTGATCTAAACTTATCTTATAGTGAAACTGAATAATGATATCTGAATATGTACTGAATTTTGAATCTAAATCTAGTCTTTAGAATGTTTGTCTTACTTAACTATTAAAATATTCAATTAGAAACTAATGATCTGAATCTCTTCTCTTAAATTTTGAATTAAATCTAAATCTGAACTCTAAATCTAAATTTAAATATGTATCTTGATTACTAGATAATTGGGTTTTGATTTGAGACTCCTATTAGGTATGTGGATCTAATTTATGACTACTCACCATGAGTAATCTAAATGTAACATATAAATCTGGATTTTTGTTGTCTGAATAAGTCTTAATCTAAAACTCTTATTTAACAAATCACTTAGTTAAATTTTGATATCTTATATATGACATATGCGTCTAAAGTTTGAGAAAACAAACAAAATGAATATAAATATTAATATGGATTCTGATGTACTTACTGTCTGGATAAATCTAAATGTGAAGCTCTTTAATTTGACAACTTAACAAAAACTTATATCTAAGCCTAAGGGCTTGGGGAAATAAATTAAACTGATAATCGAAATACCGAGTGTCTAAAAGTAATATAAATCTTAAATTTCTAAAATTAGACAATATAGATAACACGACTCGATCTGAGCAAAAATGTGATTTCTTAAAGTATGATAGGAAATAAAACACTAAAGTCTAAAAGTAACTTGATCTCTAAGTTACTATGTAAGAGGTGGAGGTTGAATAATAATGATACTGAAACTCAATAGACATGACCCACTTATCTCCATTGGAGAAACCTAACATTTATTCTTGAATCTTCAACTACCACACAAAATTCCTTTTTATGTATTCCTAGGACATCCATGGCATCTCTAGCATACATGTCCTAGCTCGTATCCTCGACAGGTCTCATGCAAAATTCAAGTCGAATGAATCCACAAAGACTACAAGACCTGACCTGCCACAAACCTTCACGTATAATGAACCAATACGTGTTATGCGCACACATACGAAAAAAGACCAACATAACTGTCAACATCCAATAATGCAATACTTTTATCGGTCTCATGAATCAACCTATGAACATCCTAAAACCACCACACAATCATCATATGCATTGTTATGCAAAACATTATGACTGACAAAAGTTTGTACTGGATAATTGGAAGGAGCTATAGATAGACCACCATATTCATGGAAAATATATGTGTCCAACCATACACTTCAATCTCTCATCATTTACCATCTCAGACCATTCTTTCATTATGCATGGACAACTAATTTCAGATCAATTTTTGTGTAAGAGAACTATGATAAATATGGGCTCAAGATTGTCTTATGAAACATGGTTGTAGACATCCTTGACCAGGAGAAGAGGTTCACAATGGATAGTAGAGGAGGAAAATAAGAGGCTTGGAGAAGTCGATTTGGTTTCCAGTGTGAGGCGACAACGTAGAAATATCATTGAATTATCTTTCCATATTGATATGTAGGTTGATTATAAGAGATCCACAAGATTCAGAAATGATCTTATTTATTATCTTTGCTGTAAAAAAGGTTAATGGATAATAGATAATCGTCACTGTCAAAAAGAACCTATTAATATAAATGTACATATTGCCCTAACAACTCCTCATATTGGTGTATCCATCTTTTCAATTGATTAATGCTAGTGTCTAATATAAAAACCCAAGTGGATACAAACAGTCATTTAAGATAAAGGAAAATAATATCCTAGTTATCTTGAATTTCCATGTGAGATAGATATTAAGTTGTATATATACTAAAAAAACTAGTACATTATTGATATCTCATATTTAACAAACATCTGATTACTTTCCCTTTGACTAGAACAAGATACATTTTAACGTGGTGACTCAAGGACTTCTGACAAGCTATGGTGCTATAAATCATATTTTGTTACACATTGTATATATCATTCCCTATTTTGATTTTAAATCATCTCCCATTATCTACGATTGAATTTATTTTTCCATATTATGCTTCCCAATTATATTTCAAAGAGAACGGCTCAATACATATACTTCTTTTGTAATCTCCAACTAATGTGCTACCTTCTAACATTGATAACACGGTAGTCAATTATTCAAACCTTTGCATGATAACAAGAAAAATAAATGGACATTTACTTTAATTTATACTCTACCTTTACTTTAAATATATGGTGCCTATATTTGAATATATTTTGAATAGTATATAATTAAAATCATTCATCCTTTCCAAAAATATAAATTTGTAAAAAGAATAATGATATCTTCCTCATTTATTTACATTTTCAAAAGGCATGTAGAAGCCATGGTAAATATTTTCAGTAGATATGTCATGGATTTTTTTTCTTCAAATAACTTGCACATAAAATCTTTCATAAAAAATAAAAATCACTCTGAGTTTCTCCGATCATAAATAATATTATTCTCATAAAAACCATTAAATATTTTCTAAATATTCTACTAAAAAGAAATCACCTCAATTGAAGAACATGATAAAAAAAGTCATATATACTTTGCTGGGAGAAGAAGAAGTTGTCCATCGAAGTGTTTTTTGTATACATATAGAGCAACATTTCCTTAAAAGAACCGTCAGTCAACAAATATTTTTGCCCGTCCAAGTCTAGTAGGCTCCACTAACTTTCTTTACACTTTATTTCCCAAGGCAAGGTAGGCAACACTGATATACTGTCATATCTAATTCAGTAGATAAGATGTGAATCATACTATATCTCTAAAAAAATAATTGCATTCTCAACTTCTTTTGATTCATTTATCCATGAAACAAGTCATAAAGTTCTTGAAATTTTCCATTTTTAAAAATTATCATCCAACAGAATCATATCCCCAAAACTATCTTGCTTAATCATTTCCCATAAGATAGTAAAATTTCTCAATTTACAAACTATGATTTGATGTACTATCCTCGAAGGTCTTATTATATATTCCTTAAAATTACCAATTTTTTATTTCATATCCAACATTATCAACAACACTTTTGAATTCATGAAAGTTGTTCCATCATATCATAATGCAGTGATTGCAAGCGTATACCTCTAATTCATACCTTATTAATATTAAATCTATAAATTATCTATTTCTGTAAAAGACCCTTTACCCTACATCTTTTCCTCTTAAATAAAATTTTTTGTAAAAATAACAATTTTGAAATAAATCTCGCTAATTTCTTAACATTTATTTCCAGTCCAAAAATGACATGTAAATCTCATAATAAATACTATAGAAAATGTCTCATACTTTTATTGCCTCAAAGGATTTGGCCTAACAACTTTCTAACTTAAAATCAATTTAAAGTTGTTCCTATCATTAATTACTCTCAAAACAAACATGAGACCTTTCTCAAAAGAAATTACTAAAATGGTAGAGCTTCAATATCGTAATGTTTGATATTTTCTTTCATTACCATTTTAATATATTGGGAAACAAATTATTTTACTTATTTTAAATGAACTACATCTATCCTTATCTTTCTTGAATTTAATTTCTTATCTAACATTAACCAAAAATCATAAAAATTTGACTACTATTGTGTGTTTATATAAGGAATATAAACAAGGTCTTATACTTTTAAAATAAAATCATTTAATAGTTTTAATCACTCATAATCCTTTTTTCTATAAATAATATTCATATTTTTACATGAACATTGTTAAAATAAAAAACTTGGTCAGAATATATTTCTCGTTATATCGATGATGTATATGTATATATATATATATATATATATATATATATATATATATATAATTATATATATATATATGCTTAGAATTAATTTAAAACATGCCAATAGGCAAATACCATTTTATGCTTTTGTAATTATGGACCATTAATGGGCTCAAAATGTTCCTATAGATCATTAGATCAATGCAGCATGTGTGTTGTGTATTTGTATGTGGGCCTCTTAAGGAAAAAAAACTATATACATTAGATTACTCTGAATTTGGGACGTTGCACCATGCTTGAAGTGACACACATCCTTAGTGTGTTGCAATTTGCCATAGTATGTGCTTTTAAGGTTGCAATTTTCCATAATATGTGCTTTTAAGTCATGGGCCATTGTGTGAGCCATGACCCCATTCAAGTGCCCTTGAAGCTGCAAGTGACTCTTTAAAAGAATCATTTTGGAGGGATTTGAGTAGAGGCCATCTTACATTGGGACATGCTTGCATATGCCTAGTCTATGAAAGGAAGAGTGGTTCCAACAAGAAAATATTGATGCACTGTAACATACCAGGGATAAAGAGTATTTACGATACACCCTATAATGAGAGCGCCTCTCTCTTTGATAACTTTGGTAGAGGTGGCAGGAGAGAGAAAATTTAGTTGATTTGCAAGTGGTTCATGGAATCAAAATATTTTGACTATGAATGATCGCTTTGCTGTTCAAAGAAAATTTTATCCCTAACATAGTACAGACTCAGGTGATTGTGTTCCTATGTATATAACAGTTTCATTTCTTTTAACATGAATTTTTCATTAATGTTCCACTAGTACTTAACTACCACATAGGGCTCCATAACCAAATCTAGGAAAGAATATGGTTGTTTCCAATGACCAGGCACCATCAAGTAGTTTAGATGCATTTTCCTTTATGAATTTTAATTTACTATATGATTCCAAACAAGATTTAACAATATTCATCCATAATAAGAAGTTATCACCATTTATCTTTACACTCACAACAAAAAATATGATTTAGATACAATTGCTTTAATTACATATACTTTATATATATTTCAAACCATTTTAGCTACAAATTCAGAAAATGTAACTAAACTAAATGAAGTTGATTTAAAGGTTCAACCCTAGATACATTTTTCTCTCACACTATTCATTTGTAATGATATATATGTCACTAACTATAGTATTACTATATTCTTTAGTTAAAGTTCCCTAGTCGTGCATAGTTTCCTTTTCATCCAATACAGTGTGCTCTCCCCCATTATCTCTATTTTCTATTTTATCCTCACTCTCAAGAATAGAAAACTTCCTAATTGGCCTACTATCATCAACTAGCACCAGACAGATCTGCATTCCCCTCCATTAGTGCTTACAGTCAAGCTTGAAAGCATAGAAGTCGCTTAACCGGTCAATTGTTGGTTCTTTCTGGTCATGGTTATCATATAATGACCAGTCAATTCAGGAGGTGACCTTCTTCTTCCGATATAGTCTCTTACTCTCCTCCAAATGCTTTCTCCTCATATAAGCACTAACGGTCATGCGTAAGGACACAAAAGATGCTCCCACAACCTATCATTTACTAGTTCTTTCTCCTTAGGGTGATTATCCAACGGTCAACAAGTCAAGAGGTGATCTTTTTCATAGCTTCTCTGATCAAGTTGCTTCTTCTTATCCAAAAATTGGTGCATGCCTGCTCCTCCTCCTTAGAATCATGAGAAGTAGGTATATGTAAGCCTTATCCTTCTTCCCTTCCCTCAGTACACTTCCAATAGTTGATATTAGTGAACTTTTATTAGTATCATAGTTGTTATGTAGAAAATGAATATATGCTTGATTTGAGCCTCTTACTTTATTGAGGTTCACATGTTTTGTAGTCACGAATGTATCATGATGTGGGTATCTACTAACTAATGACACTCAAGATGTAGTCAAAATTTTAAATAAGAATGAGAAGTCCATATGTAGTTGTTTAGGTGTTGGTGCAATATTGAATTGTTTTCTTCAGAATGTTCTTGAACTAGTAATTTCAATTCCTTGTAATTTGAGATCTAGTTGTCATTGTCACCCCTTAGCGTCGAAATATGGATCTTATCGTTTCCACCCTTGTTAAGGGCATGATAATATTTTGGTGTTTTTCCTCTCTCTCTTGATCATATTCAAATGTGAAAAATGGATCTATATGGAACATGGTGTGCAAGGAAAAATCCCAACATGAACTTTCCCCACTTCTTGGTAGATCACGAACCTATGAGGAGATAAACTGTGAATGATGGACATTAATTTAATGATAATTCTATTATGAACCAATGCATTTTATATCAACAACTTGAAATGATATAAAAGAATCATGGAAGCAAGATCCATCAACCTATTGCACCAGCTACTTGTCAAGATTATTGTTGAATACAGAGACAAATAAATGTTGACTTCACTCAAAAAAAGTTTGGTTCCCCAACCTAACTTTTCCTCTCTTGTTATGGAGAGAGATTCATATGATGCTATGCAGATGGAGAAATGCATGTTGTCTATTATTGATGAAGAGTCACAATAGAAGCTTATCAACTTGAACATATCTTTTGGACTAACCAATAAGGAGACGTACATCCTAAAGAGTAAAATCCTAACACTCATTCTGATCATCCTTCAAACATAAGTGAATTTAACATATCTAAGATGAAGATAGCAATAAAAGGATTTAAGGAATTAGTGGAAACTTGGAAGGATGACGTTTCTTTATTGAAAATATAGCCCTAGGCTTCACCATTATCATTTGACTAGAGTATTCCTGATGATACTATTTGATCATCCAACATCCCTCTAGTACAAGATACACCTTTCTCAAAATGGACGAAAACTCCAATAGTACAAGTCCCAATAGAGTGAGACTTTGATATTGACATTTGACTCAATAAAGTTTCTAAACCATTAAACCTTGTCATTTTAAATGTTTTAAATATATTTTTGTTAAATACTTCTACTAATTTGGAACCAAGAACAAAATCTATTCATAAGGCCAATAGCTTTAGTTGATACTTTGCACAATATAATACATTCCCATGTGCTTGCAACTTTTCATATTCAACTTACATCGCCTATCAAGGTGTAGGAGGCTTTACAAAATAGAGAAGAAGAATACCAAATATTATCAGGTGTAACACAATACACAAATATTTAATTCAACATCTAATCGAGCATAAGATACATCTATCTCTCTGGACCTTGTGTAGTCCAATCTCATAGTTTGACTCTAACTTTTTTTGAGCTCCACATATAAAAGTGATTTGTTCATCATTGTTTAATTTTCATTCTAGAATTAGTTCTTGTTTTGTAGAATTTCCTATTTGGTAGCAGTCATATACAAGGCACAATTTCTCACCTTCTTTTGGTCATTGAAGAAAAGTTGTTCACCATAAGTCAAACATTGATGGTCATAATTGTGGGCTCTGATCTCCAAACCATGACATAAACACGATTAAAACTTAGCGGAAGCGAATCGGTAATCAGCGGAAGACAAAAATCACGGGAAATTAAAACTTTTCGTGACAAGAGCTTGAATCCATAAAAGCTTCTTTCATAAAGTGAGGTAAACTTGTTTACATCTCAGGATAATTACTTCTTGAGTGATTATATACATCAAGATACAAAATCTCAAGATCACTATTCAAAAGACTCCAAGACCTGAGAGTACAGAGGACACATAGGACTGACTCTAACTACACCATATGGCAGGACAATCTCCACCTGAGATTACTGCTGCCCCTGGTGCTGCTGCTGAGACTGGTCACCTGTAGGCTGGTTCCTTCGTCTCCGACGTCCACCTAAAAAGTTGAAGCCTACGGGGTGAGACAATTATACATAATTGTCCCAGCGAGAGTTATAACTCTTCGCCAGAAGCTTTATTATTACATCAAAGAATATCTTAAAGCAGTAAAGCCTTCAAAGTATTCCATAACAGTTGCAGGTATAACAAGATCTCTACAATTTAGGAGATATGGAGAATATAAAAATTATTGTAATGTAACATCAATCAACTAACTTGGAGTCATCTCTAACAAGTTATACTACATGGTTGATTATGTTTTACAAACAACATTATGCCCTGTGGAGATGAGGCTTACCACTCATACTCCAACTGATCGCTGAGAAGCCACATCAGTATCATACATAGGTCATTAAGAGAGTCGGATTCTCATGACCTTCACCTTCCTCAGTCAGTAAGAGGATCAATTTGTAGGACATATCGTGTCTCTACTACTATAGCTCACCAGGGTAAACTGGTCCTTCGCTATTTTAGAGTCACAATGGCGTTCTGTACTCTCTTCGTCATCAGGAGGTTTCATATTTACCTACCACTGATACAGATATCTGTGCTTTCTTCGTCATCAGGAGGTTTCATGTTTACCTACCACTGATACGGTATGAAAATATAGTGAAGGATGGATGGATTCCACATCTACATCACTTTCCTACACTAGGATGTAAGGTTCTACACATCCATGAACCCCACATACTCAAAAGTATGTGCTCCAGGAGTTCCCTGAGGAAAACCTGTTTCACCATCATTTAATTTCTGACAATGATGGATCTATGATCAGGGCTCTACATTATACTTAATTAGTTAGGTACATTCAGTATTCTTTAACAACATACATTGTTCTGCAAACAATAACAATAGCATAGCAGCTATAAAAGAAGAATACTAAATGTAACAGGCCTAACTCATATCAATCATCATTTCTCATTATCCTCATCACAAGTCATCTCTAAGGCATGACTTTGATGGTATTCATGGCTCTCACAGCCCATTATCAGTATAGGATGCCACTGACAAGACATCAAATTATTTTACTTATTCATAAGGCTAACAACATGCCTTTAATGAATATAACATCATCATCCATACCTGGATATGATTACCTTCATATCAGAACCTGCATGGTTAATACAACTGATAAAGGTAATACAAAAATAAGGAATATCCTTCCTACTCTTGTCATAAGAGTTTAAATCTCTAATTCTTATCAAATAGAGTTTAATATTCAAAAGCATGCCATTACCCTTGAATTAGGGTTTACTATTCAGGTTACATGTCATCACCCTTGAATTAGGGTTTACTATTCACATTACATGTCATCACCCTTGAATTAGGGTTTACTATTCACATTACATGTCATCACCCTTGAATTAGGGTTTACTATTCACATTACATGTCATCACCCTTGAATTAGGGTTTACTATTCACATTACATGTCATCACCCTTGAATTAGGGTTTACTATTCACATTACATGTCATCACCCTTGAATTAGGGTTTACTATTCACATTAAGGTGAATTGGACTCATAACATCATCATGTATGAGTAACATCTTCATTGATGATCTTAGATTAGTTAAAAGTTCATCATTTATCATAATTAGGGTTTCTATGATCTCACGCAGGTGGATCATACCCTAATTATGCTCTTTTTTGTGTATTGGGGATGCTTCAATTGAGTTTCCACTTAAAAAGGGTACTCTCTCTCTAGAAGTACTTTCTCTCTCTAGAAGTACTTTCTCTCTCATCATAAGGTTAGGCGATGTCAACATCACCCTAGATCAGGTCGGATTAAGTCATCATAGGCTAACATAGCCAAAAACATAACCATTATGTGATTTAGAGTTACTTTCTCTCTCTAGGGTACTTTCTCTCTCTAGAAGTACTCTCTCTTTCATCATACTAATGGTGGATGATAACATTAGACTAGATCAAGTTGGATAGAGTCATTATGACTAAAAACATCATTCTCATGTAATTAGAGTTTGAATTGAGCAAGGTATAACTCAATTGACCCTTCAGGGGTATTTTGGTAATTCCCCCCATTGATCATCATTATGGTCAAAAACCTTAGTCAAATAACCCCTTACTATCCTAGATTATCATTAGGGTTTGATTTGGGCAACATTGGACCATTTATATTATGAATTGATTGAAAGAAGTCAACTTGGAATCACATTGATTGATTTCAATCATTAATCATCAATTGGGTTGAGATCGGTTGAAAGTGTTGACCGTTTGCCCACTTTGACTTTCCAAGACCGTGAGCCTCTTTATAACTCCAAGACCGCGAGCCCCCTTAGGCTTCAAGACCGTGGGCCTCTTCAAATGGTTCAAGACCGCGAAGCCCTATCATTGGTTCACTTGATGTTGAGACCGCGAAGATCAAATTGGAGTTGAGACCGCGAAGAGACGTTGACCGTTTAGCTAGTTTGACCTCAGGACCGTGAGGCCCTTCGTGGTCTTGAGACCGCGAGCCTCCTCTCGGTCTTGAGACCGTGAGCCCCCTCACGGTCTTGAGACCGCAAGCCCTCTCACGGTCTTGAGACCGCGAGGCTCACATGGTCTCAGCCGCTTGGTCCATCAACAAAATCAAAGATACAATCGATGATGTTAACCGATGTTGAAGCCCTCAAAAGGTCAAAGTAATGTTGACCACCTATGGATTGGGTCAACTAAAGTTATTCTTAACCAATTGGTCATTCAATTGACCCTCAATTGTTGACCAATTAGGATTGAAATCGATTCAATTAGGGTCTATCAATGTTCACCCATTAATACTCAACAATGTGCATCAACACAAGGTTGAACCCTTCAATTGAGCTCCAATTGGGATCAAACTTGTCCCAAACGGTCTTGAGGTCATGTGGGTGGACCCCACATGGTCTTGAGACCGTTTGCCCAAGATTTCATCAAAAGTTAAGGTGATTTGATAAGGGTTGAACCATGATTTAGCCATAAAACATAATTTTGATTAAATTGATAACTTATTTGCAATTGGGTCCTCAATTGGTCAAATTACTCAACCCTAGACCTTCAAACGGTCTTGGGTGATTGTCCTCTCGATCTTGAGACCGTTTGGATGAGTTCCAAACGGTCTTGAGACCGTTTGCCCATCCAATTTTGGATTCTAGTGGAAATTCATCAAGGTTGAACAAATTGAGTTGATGATTATATCAATATTTAATTGCAATGTAATTTGGTGTATTTGTACCTTCAATTGGTCAACTATCCTTGACCCCAGACCTCCAAATGGTCTTTTTTGATTGCTCTCGCGGTCTTGAGACCGTTTGGGTGACCCCTAAACGGTCTTGAGACCGTTTAGGTCAATCAACCCTAAACACCCAAATTAGGTCACCATAATTTCAGTATTGATTTCATCTAGGGTTAGCCCTAGTATTCACCCTTCAACTCTTAGCCCGTTTGGAATTAGACCATCAAACTTGGTGAATTGTTAATTAACATTATTTTGAACAGTAATCTCATACGGTCAACGCCTGGTCAACGGCCTTACACGGTCTTGAGACCGTTTGACCAAAAAGGCAATTTCAGACCGTTTGAAAATCAGGAATAAATTCAAATAAAGTTGTTTCTTAAAAAGGTCATATCTCCTGATTCCTTTGGAGTTAGCCTCCCAACGTTTGAGGGTAATTAGCCTATATAATTAGGAACAGATTTCTTATACGGTCCACGCTCGGTCAACGGGGACAAACGGTCTTGGAGACCGTTTGCCCTGTCGCGGTCTCGAGACCGTTTGCTCACCTCGCGGTCTTGAGACCGAGAGAGCAAACTTTTGAGACCGTTTAAGGAAGTGAAAAGCGGTGGGTTTTTCTTGTAAATCACGCCTTCATCTCCTAGCTCAAGAACAGTATGAATATCCCATGCATTTACTTGCAAAATAGCAGGGAAAAGTAGGGAAACACTAAGAGCTATCATCAAACCGCATATAAAGATGTACATAATAAAGCATGGGTTTAGAGTTATAAAACCCGCCTAAAGCTTGCTCCTTGAGCTCCAAGCTTTCAAGATCCAAGCTCTAATGGCGTCCTTGAGTTCTTACAGGTTGGCCAAGGTGAAAACTCCAAGGAAGGATGAGAAGAGACGGCTAGAAAGATAGGGTTTTGAGAATTAGCCATGAAGCTGACCTTGAACTCGAGTTCTAACCATGGAATTAGGCAAGAAGAGGGGTTTAAACCTACCTTGCACCGCTTGGTCGTCCTCCTTAGCTCCAAGGCAGTCCTTGGTCATCTTTGGTGAAATGAAACAGTAAGGGAACGAAGGGTAAGTTCCCTTGCAACTAAGGGAAGGAGAGCTTATATACATGGGGTAGGACTTTCAACATTAGTTCATAAGTTGTCCATAATTCCAAATAGGTCCCTCCTTCTTTACTTGATCGTCCCTTCCTCTTTATTCTAAGGAAAAACCTTCTCTTAAGGCTTTAGGAAAAGAAGGTAAAGGAGAGCAAGCTAATAATAAGGTACATACCTAAGGAAATATTGCACATATACCCTGATTATTCAATCACAAGGCATATCTCATAGTCTGATAGTTCAATTGAGGTGACTTCCCCATCATTTCTTCTCTAAATGATGGCAAGAGTCTAAAAAGATACATTAGATGACATATTTCAAAATTTGTATCCCTAAATTTGGGTAAATTGCATTTTACCCCAAACTAGGGTTTCAAGCACCGGGATTGCTTCCACAGTTGCACCTTGGTGCCTTAGCTTGGGAAATCCCTCAAACTTTGCTAAAAGGATTTCTAATGATGTCTCAACATCAGAGGAACATCTCATCATGTGCAAATTGCAAGCTAACCCTTTTAACTGGGTAAATTGCACATAGGTCCCTGTATATCAAAACAATGCTACAACTTTAAATAAAAAGGAGCAAATACTGAAATATATGTTTCTGAGAAACTTAATTACATGCTCAAAGTTAATCACAAAGATTTAATTACATATTTAGGCAAAACACCTAGGGTTAACTCATAACCCAGGTCAGGGATGTTACAAATTATCCACCCCTTACAGGGATTTCGTCCCCGAAATCGATAAAACATACTAAGAGAAAAGGGCAAGATACTTCCTTCTCATCTCATCCTCTAACTCCCAAGTGGCTTCTTCAATACCACGATGGTTCCAGAGGACTTTCACAAGACTTATATCTTTCTTCTTTAGCTTTTTAATTCGTTTATCAAAGATTGACACTGGTCCCTCCTCATAGGATATGTCATCATTCAATTCTACCTCCATAGGTTGTAGAACTGACTCGGTGTCTGGGTGACATTTCTTCAACATAGAAATGTGAAACACAGGGTGTAACCTCTGTAATTCTGGGGGAAGCTCTAGTTTATATGCTACCTTTCCAATCCGTTCAATGATTGGATAAGGCCCCATATATCTAGGAGCTAACTTCCCTTTCCTTCCAAAACGAAGGACCCCTTTCCAAGGTGAGACCTTAAGATACACTCTATCTCCAACCTGGAACTCTAAGGGTCTACGACGTTTGTCAGCATAAGATTTCTTCCTATCCTGAGCAGTCTTAATCTTATGTTGTATAACTTTAATCTTTTCCGTGGTTTGCTGCACCAGGTCAGGACCTAACAACTGGTGCTCACCAGTCTCAAACCAACACAAGGGTGATCTACAACGTCTACCATATAAGGCTTCATAAGGTTCCATATCAATACTATGCTGATAGCTATTGTTATAGGCAAACTCTATCAGGCTTAGGTGTAGATCCCAGCTTCCGGTGAACTGGAGAACACATGCTCTCAACAAGTCTTCTAGGGTCTGTATGGTCCTTTCCGACTGTCCATCAGTCTGCGGATGAAAGGCCGTACTAAACCTTAGCTTGGTGCCTAAGGCTCTATGCAACTGTTCCCAAAAACGACTTGTAAACTGAGGACCTCTGTCAGAAACTATTGTGACAGGAACTCCGTGCAAACGCACTATCTCTTTAACATACAACTCTGATAACCTTTCAGCAGAATTGGTTGTTTTGACAGGTAAGAAATGTGCTGTCTTAGTCAACCTATCAACAATTACCCAAATGGAATCATGTCCTTTGCTTGTCCTGGGTAGGCTAACAACAAAGTCCATGATCACATGGTCCCACTTCCACTATGGTATGGGTAAAGGTTGCATTGTTCCTGCAGGCTTCTGGTGTTCGGCTTTAATTTGCTGACACACAGGACACCTCAGAACAAACTCTGCAACATCCTTTTTCATTCCAGGCCACCAATACAGATATTTCAAATTTCGATACATCTTGGTGCTCCCTGGATGCATAGCATACATGGAAGAATGGGCTTCTTCCAGGACTAACTTCCTCAAGTTGTCCACATCCGGGACTATCATTCTCCCACTATAACAAGCTACTTGATCCTCTGAGTCATGGAAACCATCTTGCTTCTCCTTTCCATACTCAGATCTAATCTGCTGAACTGCAGCATCACCTAGCTGTGCCTCTTTAATCTGCCCCCTTAGGGTAGGTTTAATATGCATCTCAGCTAACAAACCGGCTAACAATGACACTTTCAACTGCACATTGTCTTGCCTTAAAGAGATAAGCATATCTCTCCTAGAGCATACTAAAGAGTTTAGTTGTGCTCTATTCATGGTTGATGTTGCTGATTTCCTACTCAAGGCATCTGCAACAACATTGGCCTTTCCTGGATGGTAATCAATTGTACAATCGTAGTCCTTAATTAACTCCATCCAGCGACGTTGCCTCATGTTGAGCTCATGCTGAGAGAAGATATACTTAAGGTTTTTGTGGTCTGTGAAAATCTGGAATGTTTCTCCGTAGAGATAATGCCTCCAGATCTTCAAGGCATGAACCACAGCAGCTAACTCCAAATCGTGTGTTGGATAATTCTCCTCGTGTTTCTTAAGCTGTCGGGAAGCAAAAGAAATCACGTGTTTATCCTGCATCAACACACATCCTAGTCCATTTTTGGAAGCATCACAGAAAACTATATACCCTTTTCCTTGTTCAGGTAGCACTAGCACAGGTGCACTTGTCAACCTCTCCTTCAGCAGCTGGAAAGATTGTTGACACTTATCACTCCAAGAAAAATAAACATCTTTCCGGGTCAACTTGGTCAAAGGTAGGGCTATAGAACTAGAGTTCTTAATGAACCTTCGATAATATCCAGCTAGCCCCAAGAAACTTCGAATCTCCGTCGGTGTCTTCGGTTGTTCCCATTGTAGAACAGATTCTACCTTTGTAGGGTCAACACGAATTCCCGAGGCGGATATCACATGTCCAAGAAAAGATACTTCTGGCAGCCAGAACTCACACTTGCTAAACTTAGCATACAACTTATGTTCTCTTAGCAAGGTCAAAGCTTGGCGAAGATGCTACTCATGCTGCTGAGCATTCTTACTATAAATCAGAATGTCATCTATGAAGACGACAACACACTGATCAAGGAAAGGTCGAAAAACTCTATTCATGAGTTCCATAAATGCAGCTGGTGCATTGGTTAGTCCAAACGACATAACCGTGAACTCATAGTGACCATATCTTGTCCTAAAGGCAGACTTGGATATGTCACTATCCTTAATACGGAGTTGGTGATATCCAGACCTCAAGTCTATCTTTGAAAAGACTGTTGCACCACGCAACTGGTCAAAGAGATCATCAATCCTCGGCAGAGGATACTTATTCTTTATTGTTACTTTATTGAGTTGTCTGTAGTCAATGCGCAACCGCATTGACCCATCTTTCTTTTTAACAAACAAGACCGGAGCACCCCAAGGTGAAGTACTCGGTCGGATAAAACCTCTCTCAAGTAGCTCTTGAAGCTGTTTCTTGAGTTCTGCCATCTCGGCAGGCGCCATCCTATACGGAGTTTGAGCTATGGGTTTCGTATCTGGGATCAGATTAATTTCAAAATCAATCTCCCGAGGTGGTGGTATACCAGGAAGTTCTTCAGGAAACACATCCTCGAATTCCCTGACTATGGGAACTTCAGCAGGATTGGTCCTTTCCTTGGTAACATCTACCACATGGGCTAAGAATGCATAACATCCTTGCCTCAACAGCTTATCAGCAACCATAGCTGACACAAGACAGGTGGGCAAAATCTTTCTTTCACCTTGAAAGATCAATGTGTTGCTTTCATCAGCAAACACAGCTAACTTGGACTCACAATCCAAGACAACTCTATACCTTTCTAAGGTATCCATCCCAAGGATTATATCAAATCCCTGCATATCAAGTGGTATAAGATCCACTTGAATGCGATGGTCAGAAAAGAAAAGTGTGCAGGGAGAACATACCTCCTGCAAAACGGCAGACCCACTCAACGGAGTCTCCAACAACAAACTATCTGCCCTATGACTTACAGTCACATTGTAGTTATGAATCACTTCACGAGTGATGAAAGAGTGCGTAGCAGCCGGATCAATCAGAACAGATACATCACAGGATATAGACATATCAGAATATAAAAGTTTCATCTGACCTGCCACTACCCGTGGATTGACCACTGCCTCAGGTGGGTTCATAGCATAGAACCTCGCAGTCGCCTGGTGTTGAGGTGGTGCTGATGATCCATCTTGAGATGCTTGTCCACGTCCTTGAGCTGCTCCTTGATGTTGTCTATTCTGAGATCCCTGTTGATTCTGTCTCGGGGTTTGTTGTGTCACACCGACAAGCCTAGAACGGCAATCCTTCATCAAGTGTCCCACCTTACCACAGTTGTAGCAACTCTTCTCCTGTTGCTGTGGTCTGGGTGGTCCAGTAACTGACACTGATGCAGAACTATGCATTCCTTGAAGCGGTTAACTCCGCCCTCTACCTCTGCTTGGTGTCCATTGAGTTTGAAAACTCGATCTGGGTGGTGGAGGGTTAGGTGCAGAGAATCTAGGTTTCTTAGAATCCCTAGATGAAGAACCCTGGAACTGTGGATATCTTTTATGGGTTTGTCTTTTCTCAACCACAGATCTCTCTATCCTTCGGAATGACTCAACGAAGGTAGAGAATCTCTCTCTGTTTTCTAAGGCAGACACAGGGGTTGACATATCAGAATTCAAACCCTTTTCGAATCTTCTGATTCTTTCCTCATCCGTAGCAGCCATGTGCGGACAGAACCGCAACAACTCCATGAACTTAGCTTCATACTCACTAATGTTCATCATACCCTGCCTTAGTTTCTCAAACTGAGAGATCTTCTCATCTAGGAAGGTCTTTGGAAAATATCTATTGATAAATTCCCGACGAAACTCTTCCCATGAGAACTCTACTCCAGGTCTCTTCTGCTCTTCCATGTTCCACCAGTGACCAGCACTGCCTTTGAGAAGATAGACAGCATGTCTAACCTTCTCAGCTTCCGGGATCATAAGAATCCTAAAAGCCTTCTCCAACTCTGTCAGCCATAAGTCAGCATCTGCAGGGTCGGCAGTTCCGAAGTACTCGGTAGCTCCGACACGACGAAGTCGTTCGAATGTCTTACCGATACCTTGTGCTTTAGGCTAGACAGGTGCCCTAGGTGCAGGAATGGGCATCCTATCGGTTATATGTGTCATGGCAGTCATGAACTGCCCGAACATCGTCTGTACAGCTGGATCACTCATGTCAGCTGGGTCGAACTGGGGTGGCTCTCTTGGCGACTCAGGTGCAGGTTGTTCTATTCTCAGAACTCTTGCACCACCTCGAGGTGCACTAGCACTACTTTCTGCCACGTGCTCATCACGATATTCTGACATTCTTATGTATCTTCTTCTCCTGAGGAGCAGAAGATTCTATTAGATGAGGAAGGAGTACTAAAGGTAGATTCGACATCCTAAGTCCTATGCCTCTGTAGACTCAACTGAACCTGGAGCTCTGATACCACTAGTTGTGGGCTCTGATCTCCAAACCATGACATAAACACGATTAAAACTTAGCGGAAGTGAATCGGTAATCAGCGGAAGACAAAAATCACGGGAAATTAAAACTTTTCGTGACAAGAGCTTGAATCCATAAAAGCTTCTTTCATAAAGTGAGGTAAACTTGTTTACATCTCAGGATAATTACTTCTTGAGTAATTATATACATCAAGATACAAA
The DNA here is from genome assembly GCA_963693085.1 of Alisma plantago-aquatica. Classification (NCBI taxonomy): domain Eukaryota; kingdom Viridiplantae; phylum Streptophyta; class Magnoliopsida; order Alismatales; family Alismataceae; genus Alisma; species Alisma plantago-aquatica. The sequence continues at coordinate 218,647,446 of OY856415.1, forward strand.
ATCTCAAGATCACTATTCAAAAGACTCCAAGACCTGAGAGTACAGAGTACACATAGGACTGACTCTAACTACACCATATGGCCGGACAATCTCCACCTGAGATTACTGCTGCCCCTGGTGCTGCTGCTGAGACTGGTCACCTGTAGGCTGGTTCCTTCGTCTCCGACGTCCACCTAAAAAGTTGAAGCCTACGGGGTGAGACAATTATACATAATTGTCCCAGCGAGAGTTATAACTCTTCGCCAGAAGCTTTATTATTACATCAAAGAATATCTTAAAGCAGTAAAGCCTTCAAAGTATTCCATAACAGTTGCAGGTATAACAAGATCTCTACAATTTAGGAGATATGGAGAATATAAACATTATTGTAATGTAACATCAATCAACTAACTTGGAGTCATCTCTAACAAGTTATACTACATGGTTGATTATGTTTTACAAACAACATTATGCCCTGTGGAGATGAGGCTTACCACTCATACTCCAACTGATCGCTGAGAAGCCGAATCAGTATCATACATAGGTCATTAAGAGAGTCGGATTCTCATGACCTTCACCTTCCTCAGTCAGTAAGAGGATCAATTTGTAGGACATATTGTGTCTCTACTACTATAGCTCACCAGGGTAAACTGGTCCTTCGCTATTTTAGAGTCACAATGGCGTTCTGTACTCTCTTCGTCATCAGGAGGTTTCATATTTACCTACCACTGATACAGATATCTGTGCTTTCTTCGTCATCAGGAGGTTTCATGTTTACCTACCACTGATACGGTATGAAAATATAGTGAAGGATGGATGGATTCCACATCTACATCACTTTCCTACACTAGGATGTAAGGTTCTACACATCCATGAACCCCACATACTCAAAAGTATGTGCTCCAGGAGTTCCCTGAGGAAAACCTGTTTCACCATCATTTAATTTCTGACAATGATGGATCTATGATCAGGGCTCTACATTATACTTAATTAGTTAGGTACATTCAGTATTCTTTAACAGCATACATTGTTCTGCAAACAATAACAATAGCATAGCAGCTATAAAATAAGAATACTAAATGTAACAGGCCTAACTCATATCAATCATCATTTCTCATTATCCTCATCACAAGTCATCTCTAAGGCATGACTTTGATGGTATTCATGGCTCTCACAACCCATTATCAGTATAGGATGCCACTGACAAGACATCAGATTATTTTACTTATTCATAAGGCTAACAACATGCCTTTAATGAATATAACATCATCATCCATACCTGGATATGATTACCTTCATATCAGAACCTGCATGGTTAATACAACTGATAAAGGTAATACAAAAATAAGGAATATCCTTCCTACTCTTGTCATAAGAGTTTAAATCTCTAATTCTTATCAAATAGAGTTTAATATTCAAAAGCATGCCATTACCCTTGAATTAGGGTTTACTATTCACGTTACATGTCATCACCCTTGAATTAGGGTTTACTATTCACATTACATGTCATCACCCTTGAATTAGGGTTTACTATTCACATTAAATGTCATCACCCTTGAATTAGGGTTTACTATTCACATTACATGTCATCACCCTTGAATTAGGGTTTACTATTCACATTACATGTCATCACCCTTGAATTAGGGTTTACTATTCACATTAAGGTGAATTGGACTCATAACATCATCATGTATGAGTAACATCTTCATTGATGATCTTAGATTAGTTAAAAGTTCATCATTTATCATAATTAGGGTTTCTATGATCTCACGCAGGTGGATCATACCCTAATTATGCTCTTTTCTGTGTATTGGGGATGCTTCAATTGAGTTTCCACTTAAAAAGGGTACTCTCTCTCTCTAGAAGTACTTTCTCTCTCTAGAAGTACTTTCTCTCTCATCATAAGGTTAGGTTATGTCAACATCACCCTAGATCAGGTCGGATTAAGTCATCATAGGCTAACATAGCCAAAAACATCACCATTATGTGATTTAGAGTTACTTTCTCTCTCTAGGGTACTTTCTCTCTCTAGAAGTACTCTCTCTTTCATCATACTAATGGTGGATGATAACATTAGACTAGATCAAGTTGGATAGAGTCATTATGACTAAAAACATCATTCTCATGTAATTAGAGTTTGAATTGAGCAAGGTATAACTCAATTGACCCTTCAGGGGTATTTTGGTAATTCCCCCCATTGATCATCATTATGGTCAAAAACCTTAGTCAAATAACCCCTTACTATCCTAGATTATCATTAGGGTTTGATTTGGGCAACATTGGACCATTTATATTATGAATTGATTGAAAGAAGTCAACTTGGAATCACATTGATTGATTTCAATCATTAATCATCAATTGGGTTGAGATCGGTTGAAAGTGTTGACTGTTTGCCCACTTTGACTTTCCAAGACCGCGAGCCTCTTTCTAACTCCAAGACCGCGAGCCCCCTTAGGCTTCAAGACCGCGAGCCTCTTCAAATGGTTCAAGACCGCGAAGCCCTATCATTGGTTCACTTGATGTTGAGACCGCGAAGATCAAATTGGAGTTGAGACCGCGAAGAGACGTTGACCGTTTAGCTAGTTTGACCTCAGGACCGCGAGGCCCTTCACGGTCTTGAGACCGCGAGCCTCCTCTCGGTCTTGAGACCGTGAGCCCCCTCACAGTCTTGAGACCGCGAGCCCTCTCACGGTCTTGAGACCGCGAGGCTCACATGGTCTCAGCCGCTTGGTCCATCAACAAAATCAAAGATACAATTGATGATGTTAACCGATGTTGAAGCCCTCAAAAGGTCAAAGTTATGTTGACCACCTATGGATTGGGTCAACTAAAGTTATGCTTAACCAATTGGTCATTAAATTGACCCTCAATTGTTGACCAATTAGGATTGAAATCGATTCAATTAGGGTCTATCAATGTTCACCCATTAATACTCAACAATGTGCATCAACACAAGGTTGAACCCTTCAATTGAGCTCCAATTGGGCTCAGACTTGGCCCAAACGGTCTTGAGGTCATGTGGGTGGACCCCAAATGGTCTTGAGACCGTTTTCCCAAGATTTCATCAAAAGTTAAGGTGATTTGATAAGGGTTGAACCATGATTGAGCCATAAAACAGAATTTTGATTAAATTGATAACTTATTTGCAATTGGGTCCTCAATTGGTCAAATCACTCAACCCTAGACCTTCAAACGGTCTTGGGTGATTGTCCTCTCGATCTTGAGACCGTTTGGATGAGTTCCAAACGGTCTTGAGACCGTTTGTCCATCCAATTTTGGATTCTAGTGGAAATTCATCAAGGTTGAACACATTGAGTTGATGATTATATCAATATTTAATTGCAATGTAATTTGGTGTATTTGTACCTTCAATTGGTCAACTATCCTTGACCCCAGACCTCCAAACGGTCTTGGTTGATTGCTCTCGCGGTCTTGAGACCGTTTGGGTGACCCCTAAACGGTCTTGAGACCGTTTAGGTCAATCAACCCTAAAAACCCTAATTAGGTCACCATAATTTCAGTATTGATTTCATCTAGGGTTAGCCCTAGTATTCACCCTTCAACTCTTAGCCCGTTTGGAATTAGACCATAAAACTTGGTGAGTTGTTAATTAACATTATTTTGAACAGTAATATCATACGGTCAACGCCTGGTCAACGGCCTTACACGGTCTTGAGACCGTTTGCCCAAAAAGGCAATTTCAGACCGTTTGAAAATCAGGAATAAATTCAAATAAAGTTGTTTCTTAAAAAGGTCATATCTCCCGATTCCTTTGGAGTTAGCCTCCCAAATGTTGAGGGTAATTAGACTATATAATTAGGAACAGATTTCTTATACGGTCCATGCTCGGTCAATGGGGCCAAACGGTCTTGGAGACCGTTTGCCCTGTCGCGATCTCGAGACCGTTTGCTCACCTCGCGGTCTTGAGACCGAGAGAGCAAACTTTTGAGACCGTTTAAGGAAGTGAAAAGCGGTGGGTTTTTCTTGGAAATCACGCCTTCATCTCCTAGCTCAAGAACAGTACGAATATCCCATGGATTTACTTTCAAAATAGCAGGGAAAAGTAGGGAAACACTAAGAGCTATCATCAAACCACATATAAAGATGTACATAATAAAGCATGGGTTTAGAGTTATAAAACCCACCTAAAGCTTGCTCCTTGAGCTCCAAGCTTTCAAGCTCCAATCTCTAATGGCTTCCTTGAGTTCTTACAGGTTGGCCAAGGTGAAAACTCCAAGGAAGGATGAGAAGAGATGGCTATAAAGATAGGGTTTCGAGAATTAGCCATGAAGCTGACCTTGAACTCGAGTTCTAACCATGGAATTAGGCAAGAAGAGGGGTTTAAACCTACCTTGCACCCCTTGGTCGTCCTCCTTAGCTCCAAGGCAGTCCTTGGTCGTCTTTGGTGAAATGAAACAGTAAGGGAACGAAGGGTAAGTTCCCTTGCAACTAAGGGAAGGAGAGCTTATATACATGGGGTAGGACTTTCAACATTAGTTCATAAGTTGTCCATAATTCCAAATAGGTCCCTCCTTCTTTACTTGATCGTCCCTTCCTCTTTATTCTAAGGACAAACCTTCTCTTAAGGCTTTAGTAAAATAAGGTAAAGGAGAGCAAGCTAATAATAAGGTACATACCTAAGGAAATATTGCACATATACCCTGATTATTCAATCACAAGGCATATCTCATAGTCTGATAGTTCAATTGAGGTGACTTCCCCATCATTTCTTCTCTAAATGATGGCAAGAGTCTAAAAAGATACATTAGATGACATATTTCACAATTTGTATCCCTAAATTTGGGTAAATTGCATTTTACCCCAAACTAGGGTTTCAAGCACCGGGATTGCTTCCACAGCTGCACCTTGGTGCCTTAGCTTGGGAAATCCCTCAAACTTTGCTAAAAGGATTTCTCATGATGTCTCAACATCAGAGGAACATCTCATCATGTGCAAATTGCAAGCTAACCCTTTTAACTGGGTAAATTGCACATAGGTCCCTGTATATCAAAACAATGCTACAACTTTAAATAAAAAGGAGCAAATACTAAAATATATGTTTCTGAGAAACTTAATTACATGATCAGAGTTAATCACAAAGATTTAATTACATATTTAGGCAAAACACCTAGGGTTAACTCATAACCCAGGTCAGGGATGTTACAATAATCCATGTGGTTGCCTATAAGAAAAGCTAGTCACTTTGATGAAAGACGAATCTCCCCTAGGAAATGAGGCTATATTTATGGTTAGTAGGATGACTTAGATATATTTAGGTTCAAATATTCTTATATTGTTACTCAAGCTTCTAGATAGGTATGCTTTACCTCCTATTGTCAAGACAAATGGTATTGAATGCCATTGATTTTGTATGTAAACTCTAATATTTTGGTTGAATTAATCTACTTATTTGAACTGTTGTTCCCTATTTTCTATTTTTTTCTATCTTAGTATACTTGAACATAGATGGGACCATCCATTATATAGTATTGTTAGTTTAGCTACGCAAAAGTCTGGTTACAAAAATATTGTTGGTTCTTGATACAAATACTGATGATGGGCTTATCCTTCAATAGGTGAGTGTTTACCGCAATTCACTCATATGAATAGAAGGGATGATAACCATATTGTATTGTTATGCAACCCTAATGATGTATAGCTTATTATACCTAGCTTTAATATAACTAAGTGATGGTAATTGGGTATGAATAGTCCTTGAATGACTAATACAATTATGGAGTACTTTGTTACTATTATTGAAACCCTTGTAGGAATCCCAGGATTGTCAACTAAACATAGGAATAGGCAGACACTTGTGGTGGAGTTGGTTGCTAGCCTTCCAATATTTTTCTTGTATGAGCCTACGTCAAGTCTTAATTCTAGAGAAACAACTATAGTTTTATAAAATGTGTGAAACATAACTTACACATGTGGTGAAGTAGTCTATACAATCCATCAACACAATACTGACATATTTGAATCATTTGATGAGGTAGATTATCTTTATTTATCAAACTCATCCTTTGATAAGGGTCAGATTTGAATTTGTGTTTTGCCTTAAATCTTCTTGTTTACTTTCTGCACAACACTTACTAATTTAAAATCTCATACTGATGAAAAGAGTAGGACAAGTTATATACTTATGTCCTATGAGACAGTGATCTAGGTAGGTCATTGAATTTTTTGAGGTCAGGTACATTTTATTCATGTAGTTTGAATTGCCTTTTATTAGCTCTAAAATTCTAATCTTTGTTGCTTTAATCTTCTATGGGTGTATACGAATTTCTTCACATTGCATTTTATTTTTTTCATGTAAATAATGCAACTCATCTCCTTGTATTTCCTTTCCAACAATAAATGGCATCTACTACTAATAGATTATGACAATATTATTGATGGATTATCCCATTTTTGTCCATTCCAGGGTCCATAAAATCAAAGAGAAATATAATCCAGCAACATCAATCCTAGAACCAACTTCACTTACTGTATAAGTACAACATTTATTTTAGTTTGCTGATCATTGTAAAGTGTCAAAGTTGTATTAGTATGCATGAATTTTATATGGTCTAGTAATTGATTTAAATTTTGAAGTGTATGTTCCTATTAATGCTTGGTATCACTCTGTGGTTTCTACAAGTGATTGATTCCTTGAACATATCAAGTATGGTCTTTTATTCAAGTATGCATCATTTTTGCGTCATTTTATTGACATTATTTTTGTTATCATATGCAACAAGGCACTAGTGAGGCAACTAGGCAAACCACTCCCTAGTTCAAATGACCTAAGCTTACATGGTATGCATTCTTGGTCTACTCTAAGGTAGTTCAAATGTTTTCTTTGGAAGAAATCATTAAATTTTGAAGTTTATGTACCTATTAATGCTAGGTATCACTCTATGGTTTTCTATAAGTGACTGATTCCTTAACATAAATAGTATCAGACTGTATCAAGTATGGTCTTTTATTCAAGTATGCATCTTTTTTGTGTCATTTCACTAACATTATTGTTGTTATCATGTGCAATAAGGCACTAGTGAGGCAACTAAGTAAACCACCCCCTAGTTCAAATGATCGACGCCTACCTAATATGTATTCTGGTCTACTCTGAGGTAGTTCAAATGTTTTCTTTGGAAGCAATAATTGACCTTTTCAAGGAGCCCTACTATAACCTGGTCAGATTCTTCTTTATTCTTGTTTGTTCTATGTTATTTGATACTATTGTAAAGCTCAAACCCACTACCCAAGGATCTAGTAGAGTTTCAAGAATGACGACTGGCCCCACAGACCAACATTATCCTTAACTTCAAGCTTTGTCCTCAGTCAAATGCAAGCCAGGTTAAACTTTCGACTCGTCACCCATCCTAGTACTACTATGGGATGAGCACGCTTAACCACAAAGTTCTTTAGTGATGGGATCCCTAAAAAGGAGGTGGACCTTGGTGATAGGTCTAGTCCAATCATACATTTGAAGATGATTTTATCCAAGGCCTCAAATCATGGGCTATTACAATCTACCCCACTTAAACTCTTGAGATCCTCATCATGGTTCAACTATATGGCCTTACAATATTTATCCATTTCAGTGCATAAGCGACATGTCCATATACACCCATCTCCTGATCATGTCTACTAGTGCAAGGTTGGACCATCACCATAGATATCCCTTTCCAACATGCATGGACCACATGACTCAAAGACTGGAATGCCACATGCCCATGTGGGTCCCACCTACTAGAGGGTTAATGGCTTTGATACCATTTATAAAACTTGGGGCCACTTCCTAAGGCTCTAGTAGAGTTTCAAGAATGATTAATGGCCCCATAAACTACCACTATCCTTAACTACATGCTTTGTCATCACTCACATGCAATCTAAGTTAAACTTCCTGGCTGGTCACCTATCCTAATACTACTCTAGGCTGAGCATGCTTAACCATAGAGTTCTTTAGTGATGGGCTCCCTAAAAAGGAGGTTCGCCTTGGTGACATGGGTAGTCCAATCATTCCTTTTAATATCATTTTATCTAAGGCCTCAAATCTTAGGATGTTACAACTATGTTCTGGAAGATAGGACTGAAGAGGTATGTTGTTCACCACATGTCCACTCTCTTTGAATAACATTTGCATATTTATTGAAATTGAATGCCCTTTTTATCATGCTCTATTTCCCAAGAGAGAATGCTATTGATTAGAACATAATCTTCACATCCATGTATGCTTTAGCATTGTTAGTTGGTTTCAACAACAACTCAGTTGTCCAACCAGTAACTATAATTTAGTGAACAAAATTTCTATTGAGAAAGGGTTGTTGACATGTATTCTTCAATCCTTTACTCCATTGCTCAGGTATTTTGTCTTTATACATTTATGTACTATTATTTTCAATAGAATTTGTTTTTCCCATGTTCTGGATAGTTAGAAGTTTCTAATTATTGCCCAACCTAAGTTTCTAGAAGCATATCCTTCCACGTCTAAGAGGTACCATTTGATGAAATCATCCTTCCTAGGATACCTTATCGTTAAGTAAAAATGTCTTCAGTTGATACCTCTGCCTTTTAAACTCTCAATTGTAGGAAGGGGAGTAACTTCCAAATATTGCATGTTGTTGATTGTTCAAATGTTTCTCGGACGATGCTTATGAATCTCAAGACTATAGATTTGGACAAGCCAATACTATAAGTCATTGGAATTCCTATCAATATCTTTTCCAAGATAATAAGAAACTCCGAGATGATTTAGGAAATTTCCAATGGGTGTCCCTATTTGGATTTCCTAGATCTATTTGTTTTGGACACCAAAAAACTACTATGTCGGTTCAGAGTTTCCAAAAGGGAGAAGCGAAGAATTGTATGCAATTATTTCTTTCATATTTCTGAACACGATAGGTTATATGATCAGTAGAGAGGTAACCAATACCATGAAAATTTAAGAGATTTACATAGAATCATGAGACGTACACAGGCTCAAGAGTTTTCACTGGATGTTTTTAAGCTCATAATTATGACTATAAAATAAGAGATTGAGGAGAAATGATGAATATATGATGGTTTTTATGTCAAGCTTTAAAAAAGTATTGAGATCTAGAGCACGACGTGTGGTGAGACTTGGAGAGATATGTAAACTTGTTTTCTCATGAGGCCATTGTATACGTGTATCTTTTTCAGCACATTTTGTAAAAATAGGGTCAAGGGTAATATCATCCTCATTTGTACTCATTATTTTAATATAAATAAAAGTATGATTATTGACATTACAAGCACAACTTGATCCGAGTCAATATTAATTTGTTTTTCTTTTTAAAAATACTTTTGTATTAGTAAGTTACTGATTGGACACATAATTCCACTACATTTTTTGTAGTACATGTAGTTTTAACTACCCATTACCTATATTTGTAATTGTGATAAGTGCCATTTTTTCTACACACGAACATATACAATTGTAGTGAATGTCATTTTCCCCTACATTTCATAGGTACATATACATTAATAGTCATATATTTAACTAGAATTACAACTATATTTGTAAGTGTAAGGGCTTTTTTAGCTACATTTATGGTTACATATGAATTTGTAGCTAAAAGATTATCTAACTACAAATTTGAAAAATGTAGCAAAAAGAATTTACTACACACATTAGCGTCATATTTTTTATGTAAGGATATATGTAGCCAAAGCTTTTAGCTATAAATTTTGGGGGTTTTTCTACACTTTTTCTATAGTTAAAGACAATTCTTTTAGTGAATGACATGGGTACATGCCATTATAGATGACAATACACATAGATTTATTTTCATCCATAGAAACAAGATAGTAAAGGTACTAGACTGAAACCACACCATAGGATTAAGGAACTATCGGTATGTAAATAGGCACAATAGAAAATAAGAAGCACCACCGTTATAAAGCCACAATAAGAAAGAAATAAGCATTGTCGACATATAGACATGATATGAAAAGAAAATTATAGGAATATGGGTGTTGTGATATGCAACATACAACATTACTAATTGAAAAACAAACATTAGGAATTTGGGTTAGGTCAACCTTCTTCTTTTTGGTGCTTTATGTAATAGCATAGGGTCTTTTTGCTATCTTTTTTATTTCTTTAGAAGTTGTCGAGAGGGGAGAGAGAAAGAGGGAGGGAGGGGATAGGATTTTTTTTAGGAAGATGAGGACTAGATAATATGTCCAATGTGATGTAGATGGAATATCAATAGTCTCAATAGTTTGTAATAAGTTTCAGGGTCTCATATGTATATGAGTCTACAAGTACATGGGTAAACTTAAGTGTGTAAACATATACTGACATAAGTGTACTTATATAATAATAGAATGGTGTAAATACAATGAACCAAGCTCAATTAACCAATAAATCATTTCTTATTTATTGTATTTAACTTGATTGATGCAATCAGAAAATAAATAACCGATTTAGTTAACAATGAAACCCTAATCTTGTAGTGCCCTGAGTCTATGGATTTATTTCCCTAGGTTGTTAGTAGAAGTAGTAAAATGGATTGATATTCTAACAACATGAGAATTGTGAGAGATGCTCGGCACCATATATATGAGGATAATTGGTGTTGGATACCCTGATATCATTAAATCTTGTTGGGAATCATTTGTGATCTAAGGTCATTTAATATATGATTTGTGATGGAGAAGGAATATAGTTGTGTCTCAATTTTTAATGGGTTAATACAATACATTTGGTGTTCTGGATTGTGCATCCAAGATGGATATGTGATATGTGGATCCACTTTTACAACATTTCTAGGGTAAATCCAACCTTTGACCCCTCTACCTTTTTTATAGTTTCTTAAACCTAATGATGAGTGTTGAAGTCTTTATATCCTTATATAGTGCACAGAATGCTAAAGAAGCTTCACAGAGGCTAGCTAGTCATTTAGGTGGTAGGCTTGAAAAAATGCATGGCATAATATAATAAGTAACTAACCCATATAGAATACTTGCTAAATTATTTGGTGTACAACATGGATGTGCTTATAATATTTGGTCTTTTTCAATATGAGTTATATGTGATTCCGTATCTTTCTCAGGTATCCGTGATGGTACATGTACAACCATGGTAAACATATGTATTTGATGTTATATTTATTCATCTATAAGAATATTGCATGTTCTATTTAATTACTTATTGTAATTAGTAAGTAATAAATATATGTAGATGTTTTATCATATACCAGGACTTGGGATCTCACTCTGTGGTTTTCTATATCTTTTTAGTTAAAAATATGAGCTCCCCTACAACAACGGTGAGGACCACTCTTGAGTGGAATCTAGTCACCTAAAGGTAAGTGATGTTTGTGTATTACCCAGTGTCCTTCAATGCTTGACATAACCTAGAGATAGGTGATTTTTTCCTCTTTGATTTAGATAGTGTTAGATTCGTCCTTGTACTTAGGTCATGGATAGGAAGTTTTGTAAAGTTGTATACCTACCTTGAGATTTTGATATGCTTACTTTGTATATGCAATACCAATTCTATAAGTTGTAAATTATCTTTCCAAGCATATCATTTCATCCCTTTTGCAAACAAACATGATAGAAATCACTAAGATCAGTAATATGTATATATAATTGTGCAAAGTTAATATATCTGCCAAACTTTATTGGTGTTATCTTATACTTTTATATTAAAGAATTTCTTGTGTGCTATGATATCAAGAGTTTTGATAATGCTAATTGTTTGGTTGATCAAGGTTTGTTTTGAGTAATCTCGATCTTGTGGTTGAGAGACATCATAAAATAGATTCATCTAACAAAGAGCTACATTTAGACAATGAATTAGTTAGATATACACTAAAATTCATAGAAATAATCTAGAGAGGTTTGTCTTGGAAAGGATGGTGTGTGCTATAGATTATCAAATATTGAAAGGAGTATCACAAATATAGACAGAAGTACCCATTCTAACAAATTGGTATTTGTGGTACTCCGATTTGGTAGATTACCCATTATCATCTGACTAGGTTCGAGGGGAATAGTTCATCCCAGTAGGAGTGTCAAAAAATAACTAGAGATTATCGTATTACCCAAGGCAGTTACATTATAGTGAACACCCCTTGTGGATTTACTCCTTGTCGAAGTTATTTTGTAATGGAAGTCAGCCCTTATACAAGTACATTACCTAGTGTCAGAGGTCATTTTAGCCTAAAAACACCCCTCTTTACTATCAAGGACATGGGGCCACAACTTTGTAGACACTTTTTGTCCACCACTAGGCCTTACGAGGAAACCTTACTTCAGGAAAATCAGTTAGCTTACTATCTTAAGGTTTTTAGATTACACATTAAGACTTGTACAATATGTCATGCAATAGTTGCTTCAACTTTTATGGTATGGTCCAAGTGAGTTTAGGGACAACGTATAAAAAAACAATTAGTTTAATTAGTTAAACACTCAATAGTCAATTAATGTAGAAAGCTAGATCAATTGGGTATGTAAGTTTACTAGTCAATTCAGAATGAATAAGAAAGAAAGATCAAAAAAAGCATTTATGGAATACATGATTATGACAGTTGATAATCTTATAAATACATATTACATATTTATGTGTATTTTTAGCATATAGTCTTGTAAATTTTTTTATTATGCTTCTTTTGAGTTCAGTTGCTCAAGAATACTACATACTCGATTCAGTGGATTTAACTATTTTATTATTTTACCCATTGATGGGAAATTAGCACACTCCTCTATTGTCAAAAAATTTAGATAAAGATGAGCCCATGGATATATTAAGAATTCTTCTATGAGTCAAATGTTAGACAAGTATACTCTACTTGATCTCTATCACTCTAGTTCCTTGTACATAAGTAAAAAGAGTGTCGATGTATGTGCGTTGTAATTATAATTCTTAAATGTTTATCTAAATTAATCATATAAAAATAGAGAACATGTATATAATGATAATTATAGACAATGCTAATTTGAATTTGTCTCTTTATATTTGCAATCAAATTCAAAGTAGTGAGGTTTCCTTACCATGTTGCGATTGTATGATAAACAAAGGTGTTCCTAAGAGAAAAAAAGTCTGTTGCAAAGTCTAGTAAAGTTTTTCTCTGATTTACGCCATAATTTTATGATTGACCGATTTAATGAAATGTGGGTGTGCACAACATTCCTTCTTTAAAAAACGTACTTAGAAATGTTTAAAATCTAAAGAAAAGAAAGTTCAAGCTAGGAAATTTACTTTTTATAGTCAATGACGAATGTTTATTTTTGGTTTTCACAATGGATAATATATATCAAAATTGAGCACAAAAAAGGGGAAGATGTTGAGGTAATTCATTCGCTTCATGTGTTGGGAAGAGTTGCCCACGCAAACCGGCACCTGCATCTCTGGCCGTCCATCTGCGTGTGAGGGTGTCTAGGGATGGATTCTAGAGGCGAAACGTGTATGGGTATGTGTGGGGCCGATGAATGGGACGTTCGTTTTCAACATGTCATGGCGGTGGGTGGATTTTGGGATATTGAACGAGAGAGAGACACAGATGGGGTCGAGACGCAAGCAAATAATAGAGCCTAGGGAGCCGTTATGGGTAGATACTACTGGAATACCAGAATTTTTAGCAGTAAATTGGTATTGATGATTACCACAATTGCTGTGCGGAATGGATAGATGCGTATGACGAACATCAAGGCAGCTTGTAATCTGAAATTCACGCAAAACAAGCGTGACTGGAGACTCCCGCAAGTTGCGGCCATCTCATCTCCGGCAACGCATTCCGTGAGCTGTAGCCATCGCGACGTGGTGATCCTAATTGCCGTTTACAATATCATTTTCTGGGATTTCTAATGTGGTCGGCCAAACTAGGCCTAGAGGAAAGGGAGGGAGGTTGGGTATAGCATGGGCGTGTGTGTCTGAGCGTGTTTGTACGCGGATTCGGCAATGGCTAGCGCGACGTCGTTTTCAGTTCATGCTGCCGACGTTGGCAGGCAATCGGGACCAATTGCTGGAACGGGATCAGCGTCGTTTGCCAATACCGTACCCCTTCCTGCTCGTGCACGTTCCGCAGTCGGGTTTTCGGCCCTCCCGCGGCTCCCGCTGCCCAGACGCGCCTGGAACGTGCGTACGTCTGCAATGCAGGTTTTTTTTTTTTTTTTTTTTTTAATAAAACGGTCATGTAATTCTATTAAATGATCATAAAGTTTACAGATCAGCATATTGGCACCTGCAGGTCACATGTTCTGAACTAATACAGAAGCTAGTACTACGATGATATGAAAAGAACGGTGAAGATAGAAATTTTTATGGGGAGGCATCCTCTAGACAAGCCTCAAGATGATGTAATTAATACTTGAGCTAAGAAAAAGACTAAAGATAGGCATCAGCAGTATCAGAAGTCTGATTCTTCCTCCAGAATCTCCTCCAGAATGTAGAAGACATCACCAGTAGCAACTTCGTTTTCTGGGCTTTCTTCAACTGGAGTCATCCTAGATGACGTCGGTGTCTGTCTTGCAAGCATGTAGAATAACAAGATCTAATGTTATTTTCAGCAAAATAATGTTCAGTGGATTTTTGGCATTATTAAATTTCTTACGATTTTGTTCTATCCAAATGTGTCATAAGATAGCAATAATGATGTCTTCTGGGTGGATGTTTGCTACTATTTGGAGAGGTTTTATATTGAATGAAATATTGTATAGATTTTGATTTTTGATAATAAGTTTTGTGACAGAACTGTTTTTGAAGATATGATGTGTTGTTTCAGAGTCAGATTGGCAGATATAGCATCCAGATGGTCCAACAAATCCTCTCTTATCCGGTATCTTCTTCTATCTTGTAGCTTATTTCACTTGACGCATGTAATGCTGGCATTATGTTCTTCCATAAGCATGTGGCGTGTAACAGTGTAGTCCCTGATTCATTTTCCTACTTCTCCTCCTATGGCTTATGTATGTGTGGTTTAGTTAATCAGGCTAATGATGCAAAGTTACAATGTGATGCAGATATGCTACCAGTGCCGTCTTGGAGTGTTCTGTAATTGCCATGCTAGTGGTGTGAGCCCCGACACTTGCTTTTCTTTCCCTTTTGAATCCCCTTTCTTTTGCTTTCTCTATCTGCTGTCCACTTATAACTCATCCCGGTCGAGGGTTTAGTTTGCAGATTCAAGAAGAGATTGCATCCCTCATCAGACAGTAGAAGGCTGTTTGGTTTAAGTCATATAAAATTCAGTATTTTCTTATATATATCCGAAATTCACCATATAAAATGGATGCAATAGTTAGTTCGTTGTATTCATGTATATGGAGTTAGGTTAGAACAAATTATGTTCCAGAGACAATACATGAAAGTTATTTCATGTCATACAACGATTGTTTTCATAATCTACCAGTGATCTTATTCAATATCTTATGAATAATCTATATATAAATTTGAACTCGTTTTGACAGGTCATGCATCGAAAAACATTACAAATAAAGTACTTGAAATTAGTTATGTGCGTTGATTTGTTGTCATTGGATAACTTACTTGTATTCCTTCAAACGATCTCACATTTTGCGAGTAACATATATCTATCATAACTATGAAGATGAACAATTTCTTTATACCACATGAACACACTATGGTAGGGTTTGGAGGGAGAGGTGACGGTCGTGGCTCTAGACCACTGAATTTTAACTTCATTGAGGGACGAAATTTAAACTACTACGATAGTCAGGAGGAGGAGAATGATGATGGGGGATATACCACTACTCTGATGGTTTAGGCTAGTAATCAACATAGCCAAATCTAGAGCAATCGTGATTCGGCACTTAATGCAATCCTTCAAACTATGAAACTTAAATTGACTATCCCAACCATGGGCAAGGTAGAACCCTAGCAGCCATGATAGTATCGCCTAAGCATCCATGGAAGTCTATAGAAGTGAAGGTTTTTCTTCCTACTGTTGAACAAAGAAGAAACAACTAACTAGTCATCCAGAAAGAGTATCTTGGTTTCATAGAAAGATATTGCATCATAAGCCAGAAGTAAGTAACGAAATCCCATCCATCTTTAGTTTCAAGGATGCTAGAATACTACCATCCAAGGAGAACATCGATGTAAGACAGATTGATGGAACACCATATTTCGAGATTAACAAAAATTTGTCACCCTGACTTAATGAAACATGGTGCTTTGTTGTGATTGTTAAGGCCTTGGCACAAGATGTTTGTTTCATGACCCTTTAAAACCACATTTGTACTATTCGGAACCTTTTGGATAACTTCTAATTGATAGGCCTAGAAAGTAATTACTTCCTGGTTCAATTGATGAGGAAGGACGACCATGTTATGGCTCTCACAAGAGGACATTGGTCGGTGATGGGGTCCTACTTAACTAGACAACCTTGGTATATGCAGTTTATCCCCTTCGACAGAAAGCCTAGATACACTATGGCATGGTTTAAGATTCCTAGACTACTCATATTTCTGTAACAAAAGAGATTCTTAGAAGTTGTACGTGACTACACAAGCGAACTATAAGAGTTGACACATAGACAACATTGAATAGAAGAGCAAATTTATCAAAATTATTGTGAAGCTCAACATAGCTAAACCTTTGGTCCCAGTAATTAAGATATAGGGGAAAGATATACGCTCAAATATGAGAATCTGACATAGATATGTATGTTATGTGGGTGCATCACATACAAAGAATATACATGTGCAATCCATGAACAAGTGCTCAAGGTAATAAACCAGGAACGACAAGATACTAAAGAACAACTTATCCCACTGGGGGAATTTAGTGAGGCTCTCCATGTGAGACCTTTCCAGTGCAAATAGAGAAGACAAATCACCAAAAAATTATCAAAACACGCAATAAATTTGGCTATATAAACACTGAGGAGGTCAATGAGGATATTCTAGAGAAGCAACAAATAGTGGTTGAGAGAATTATTGGAATAGATTGGAGATAAAGGAAAGAGAACATTATTGTCACAAATCTGTTTATTATTTGAATCCTCACTCCTCATGGCTAGATAGAAAAAGGCGAGAGGACCGAGTGTCCATCCCTAGAATGGCACATGTTTTCACACAGGGAATATAAATAAAAAAGACAATAACAAACTATAGAGATAACAAGATACACTAATGGAGATAGATACAAATACCCATTTTTATTTCAAAGATGTCCCAATGGTTTTTTATTTTAGAGCCTAGAGTCTTTATTGCATTAGATCTTTATTTGAAAACTAAAAATTAATAAACAAAATATATCAATGTGATTGCGTTGAGTAAAGTCATGAAATGGAATGTAACAAGATATATAATAATATGAAAGTTGGTTGGCAAGAAACATTACAATAAGCGATAAGTACAAATGATGCAAGAACACTTTAAATGACATTCATTTATATGAAGCACGTCTTAGGTTTCATTATCCATTATATCAACATTAGGCCTTTGACCAATCTCTAAAGGAAGGGCATGTGAAGGACATCTAAGGCCAAAAGCCTTACTACCATCCTACTTCTACGTAGAGATCTCAAGTCCAAACTCAATAAGCTAACCCAATTTCAAGATGCCTTGTACCCTTATATTGAGAATTCAGGTAGGTACATAAGGTTTTATAATGGATTTCTCTAAATTATGTTCAACATTTTCCAATACATTGTAATCAAACATCAAAGTAGTATTCATAGAAACAATAGCTCAAATATGTATCTAAGTAGCCAAGCATTCATAAGTTTATACATACAAAAATGCCAATTTCATAGTAGGGTCATGAGCTTAAGCATACCTTGTGAGTTGTGAGCAACATAAGATTCTTGAGAAAGATCCTTAATGAAGGCTCAACCCAAAGGGGACTTAAGATATAAAAAGAAAAAATATGGGGTCTTAGATAAACTAGATTTTGGATAATATAAACATGCTTCATATCATGTAGATGTTCCCCTAGACCTGGGTCCTGCATCATTCAAGCCTACTCTCAACATACTAACATGTAGGCCTTGATTGAACATATCACAAAAATCATAAAGGTACCTTAGGTCTAGATGGAACATCCACATTAGAGAACTCAGAATATTAAGATAATCTATGATTTGGAAATATGGAAAGCATGATATTTAGATTATCATCAAGGTTTAAACATGCATGGCCATAACTAATCACATTAAATCAATTTGATGGAATAATGTCATATTTCTAAGTCAGAAGATCATTTTTTTTTGTCGGTCCAAAAAGCGTGTTACTGTATTACCAAAAACTTTGGGTACAAAAGCGTTTGCGCCCCCATTACAACCCCGAATGAAAACATCCAAACACCAGAAAAAAACAAACAAAATACGAGATACGCAGTAGCCATCTACCTAGATAAAAGAAGAAAAACGCACCTGCAATACCAACTCAAGAGATAACAGGGAAACTGGAATGACTATCCAAACTACACATGCCAACACTGACAATATACTCATACTCTAAAATTGTGGCAACATGGGCAGCCGAAACATCACTTCAGCAACATGTGAATCTCGTGAGCAATATAGCAAGAACCTCTCTGCTATCATCCAGGTATATTAGTTTCTGGCGAGCAAAAGAAACCACCAAGATGACCTGGATATTTCTTTATGCAGGAAACAGAGACCGAACGTCGAATGTTGTTGTTTGCATAGCAGCACCCCTATAAAATCAACAACAACCACATTAAGCGATCACTGGAACTATCTCCTGTCATCAACCTGGTAAGTAACGCACATCTTCAATACTTGAATCAGCAAAATCAAACACCAGTGGACCAGCTCCTAGGCCTCCCCCCAACTGGTATTAAAAACACAAACGGAAGGTGTGGGCGAAGGATCTAGGATTGAACCCCCAGACATCAATCAGCAGATTAAGAATCTCAGAGGTGAACACTGAACAAACTGAAGCCAGAAGATCAATAAACTAACTGTGTGACAGGAAAGAATCGAAGTAGTTTTTCTATCAGGGTGAAACAAGGGTAAAAGCTCCAAGTCAGGCCTTCATGCTTGGCAAAATACCAACTGACAGTAACATCACCCACAAAGAGTGGCATTGCACCAAGAATCGAGAAATCCTTTTAACTTCTATCTCACCGAGCAGCCCTGTTAGCCCTGCAGCAACTCTTGCCTATCATCACCAGTTCTGGTTTCAAACATCCAAGCAGAAACTAAGTTTCTGTTTGCACAGAAACCACCCATCGAACACCTTGGAGGCGTTCCAGCTACACATCAGGAGAACAGCCAATAGAGAAAGAAGGTTAATCCGTTCCTCATTCGTCCAACTCCAGGCGTAAGCATCAATCAGCCGAAGCCGATTCCAGGACAGGAGACCAGGTCAGGGAAGCAGGAACTCTGTCGAACACCACGAGGACACTCGAAAAGATTCCTGGATACTGGATGGCTGCAAAGGAGCAGGACACACAAAGAGTCATCCAGTGATGCGGAGTAAGCTCGGAGTCGAAGCAGCACCCCCACGTGAATGGAAAGATCGCCTCTATCTACCCTGCGAGGAAACCGTCCACCACAGGATTTGGGGCAGAGCCCAGATCAGCAGCAACCCGAGGACGCCTAGGGGCCTCTGCTGTCATCACCACCGGCTGGGCGGTTCCCCTGTCACGGACACCAGAAGTAACGGGTGCTTGCCGTCAGGAGCCGGAGCACGCACCAGATTCGGGGATGAGATCCCAACCACCAGAAGGAGCCGTTTCATTAACCAATCAAGCCAATGAGGCGCCTGCATCTTGGGAACAGGATCCTCGACCACAGGTAAGCAGGTGCTGGAGAAGTAGTTGGTGCGAAGACCACCTAGCTTCAGCAGCGCGGAATAGCGGCACATGTGCCCCAATACAACCAGGACAGGCTCCTATCTCTCCATCACTCTTGAACGGAGAAGATTCGACAAGGTCGTCGCCTATCCATCAGCCTATTGGGGCTCGCGGCGCAACCTTCTGCATCGAACCAGGGCGAGTGAGGAAGCTCTCAAAGGGTCGATTGAGGGCATTGGATCCAACCAAACTCCAAGGAGAGCACAACCTTCAGATCTATCTAACCATCATTGAGGCCAGGGGGAGGGAAGCTCCGAGAAGACACTCCCCTCCCCCCGACGGCGGCCGCCGGGGGGGGGGGGCGCTAGAGAGAAGGTAGATCGTGGAGCCCTATAACTTTGTAAGATATGGAATCAACAAGACTCAGTCAGAAGATCATAGAAGAAAATGTGTTATAAGTCTATAGATTTTAAGTCCTAAAATAACATGGGTAAAATTAGAACATCATTCTTACAATATTAGAGTCAAATAATCAACATATGTATTTAAATCATGTTAGGTGTCACATGTATGTTATACATAGTCACAGGGGCACTGAGTGTGTTACATGTCATATAAAGGACTTATCCAGAAGGTCATCATAGAGGTTTGTTCATTAATGATCACTTTTGCATAAGGATTTAAAGATCAAACATATACGTACTTAGACTTCACATTTTAGGGAAAGCGTGTACAAGGTGAGTCTTTGAGTCATATGAATTACTCATGGTAGAAGGGCATAATATATTAATAAAGCGTGTCACTATCAACTGAAAGCACACTAATTTAAATGTGGGGTAATCATATGATAACAAAATAGGCCAAGCTCCATCTTGATTCAGCCACATCATGCATTGCACATAAAAGGGTCCTATTTAGGGTCTGTGTGATCATTATAGACACATCAAGATGATCCAAAGCATTACAAGTCTAAAGTGAAGTAATGATAATTATTTAGAGATCTCATCATGTTTTGGGACATATAAGATCAAGTTTGAGAATTTAGTAGCCTTAGTCATCCTTGAAAGACAAAGAAAGAAATTTAGGGAAAATAATAGAGCTACAAGTTAAACTAGGTCATTAACTATTTTTTCTAGATGGGTCACATTTTTGTGATAAAAAATTATCATATGACCATTTTGACCAAACGGTGCATGTGAAAATATTTTTGAAAGGTTTACCCAATGATGAAATCATTATAGACATATGGATCCTAGAACCAAGGCTGAGAGTGTGTCATGCAGCTCCAAGGAGGCATTCAAGTTCCCAGGCTTGCCCTAGGTGGGCTCTTCCACCATATTATCAGTCTGCAACTGGTCGATAGCTGGTTCGGCACTTGATCTAGCCTACTAAGACAAATAGTCACATGTTCGTTGCATCCGTTGTGCCTGGCTACTCACGAGTCGATTATTGTCGGTTGCTGCTATCGATGCACCCAATTGCTCAGGAGTGTTTTTACTAGATGTGGCAGTGGGCATTGCTAGGGCCATGACCAAGGGAGGAAACAGGGCTCAAGGAGGTCAAGGAATGCACTAGTCTGGTCCTTGCATGGTTGGAGACTCAAATAGGACCTCAAAAGCACTAAGGGGTGGGGGTTAGTATGGACAAAGAGGCCCTATAGAGACACCTTCATGGTGTGTCTGGAGTTAGAGGAGGGAGAAGAGGGGTAGAGAAGGTGTTATAGTGCAAAAAAACACAAAGGAAGGGTACAAATGAGAGAGGAGTTCAAAATAGGGAGCTTGGAGTGTTCAAGACGTCAAAAAGAGGTGGGAAAGTGGCAACAAACTACCCCTCCTTGCCCAAAGACAAGGATTATATGGAGGTTGAAGAAGATGGATGGGGCATAGGATTAAAACCCTAGTTCGTTATCATGGGATTAGACACACACAACTTTTGGGAAAATAAGAGAAAGGATAGCCAACTTGGAAAGTTAGGAGGAAAAAAGCGGCTGGGCCTTGCCCATGTATTGGGCCCAAGAGGGCAGACCCAAATTAGTTAAAACTAGAGTTAAAACATGATCAAATCAAGAAAATTCCAAATGAGCATATATTTCTCATCATATCTCACAATTGAGCTAAATTTTCGTGTTAGAGACATGAGAGTGTCCCCAACAAAGAATAACAGAAGCTCATGCTAGGAAAAGATTCAGAGATTGTATTAAAAAGGGATGAGGGAAGATGATGTATAAGTTAGGTGCAACCTTGGTTTCATATTAAATTTAGCGCCACCACTCATCATGTGAACTCAAGATAAGCTTGAAAATCTTTAAGACAACACAATCATAAAATTTAAGGTAGATTGAGAAATTGGTTCCAAGATGAAGTACATAACACATGCACGAGGATAGAGAAAAGTCTAGACTAATAAAATTATTTAGTAGAAAATTGTAGGACTATCTACAAGGATCAATCAAGGAGCATAACATCCTAAATAGAATTAATAAAATGTTGAAGTTATCACAGATGACAACATGGCGACCATCTTTGAATATAATCATAACTTTGTTCCACCAATCATTTTATTTTTTGTGAAACACAATCGACAACTTTGAGGAATGAAGATCCATACACCCAACTACTATTTGTTGGTTGCATGGATATCCATTTATGAAATAAGAAAAATCTCAAGACAAAGGACCCACAAAGTTCAAGATCAATGAAAAGAGGGAGAATAATATAGAACTATTGTGATATCACCTAGAAAGATGAGGGTGAGGAAAGCTTGTTTGAGAAAACAACTATTGCACCATGGTAGTTGCAATTTGGAATGTGCAGGGAATTTGTTCCACAAACACTTAGAAAATAATAAAGGAGTATGTGAATCAATATCATGTTGATTTATTTGTAGTAATTAAACCTCATACAAGTAGAAGGAATGCACATATGATCATATACCATCTTGGATTTGATGCTTTGCACTGATTTGTGGTAAATGGATTCATAGGAGAGATTTGAGTGCTATGGAAATCATGGAATGGACATGTAGAGGTGCTATCCATTCAAAAGTATCTCATTCACTAGTTGATAAACAATATTTACCTCATCATGTTCGTTTCTGCCAATACAAAACAACATAAAAGAATTATTCTATGGAGCCACTTAAGCACCATTGTGACATCTAAGACATTGTCGTGGATGGTTCTAGGTGATGTTAATGCTATTCTAAGCCCCTCTGATAAGATTGGAAGTGGAAACCTAATTATGTCGATCATAAAGATATCACTATGCACTAAGCAACACTGCTTGGAAGACCTCAGTGCATCATGCCCTATGATCACCTTAAAAATTGATATTGAATGAATGAGTAGATAGAATAATTGTGGATCTTGAATGAACAACTACTTTTCCTGATACCCACGATCACATATTATCACTTTGCAATCCCAATACAAACTAAAATAGAGAAATGAAATGAATTATCATCTAATAATGACTGCAATATGGTCCAAGAGGCCTTCTTTCAATCAATTCATTGATAAGGCACGAAAAAAGGATGAGGACTACTCATCAAAAAGCAAGGAATTCATGAAGCAAGTTGAGAGATGGAATAGAGATGAAAGGACAAAGGAAAATAAAAGGAAAGAAAATTTGTTGTCCTAGATCAAAAATTATAGAAATCACTTGGATTGAACTAAAATAAACAAGTTGATGATAAGATTATGAATCTACAAAAGGGGTATATCAAATGTATACTGAAGAGGTAGAGTGTAAAGACAAGTCAAGGTGTGATTGGATAAAACTTGGAGACCTGGACACAACCTGCTATGAAGCACTGGACAAAGCCAAAAGATGAAGAAATCAAATAATCGAACTAAAAAAGATGATAATAAGGATATCAAATCACTAATTCATAGCCACTTCCTTAACATATTTAGTGTCAACTTAGATGGAGACTTTGAAGAAGATACTACCAATTTTTTGGGGAACTTTCGTGGACTGTTGGAGGATCAAATAGTATAGTGTGTTACGTCACAAATCAAGATGAATTGAATGTTGTGTTAGCCAAGATGAATCATGTTAAAGAACCCAAACCTGATGAAGTGGATGTAGGATTCCTCCAACAACATTGGAATCATATCAAGAACTCATCAAAGCTAACTATATCTCAATGTTTTATAGGATAACAAATCCCTATTATATGGAAAGCTCTACTCTAGTTCTAATTCCAAATGCTAGCATCCATTTGATTTGCTCTTGATTATTCCCTATACCCTTGAACAACATCAACATAAAACTAGTTTCAGAAATAGTAGTGGAACAAATCAAACCCTGTTTCAGCAACCAGATAGCACCAACTCAAAGCAGTTTTATCCTAGGCAAGAGGATAGAAGACAACATAGTACTAGTGCAAGAAGTGATCCATTCCATGATGACTAAAGTATCATGAAAGAAGGTGATGGTAGTGAAACTAGACCTTTCCAAGGCATATGACATGATGAATGGAGCTTTATCTTTGACACTCTCTAAAGAATTGCAATTCTAGGAAGGCTCATTAATCTAAATATGAATATTGTTACTTTAAGAGAAATATCCATTCCTTGGGGGGACTCTATTTCCATTCAAAACTGTGAGGGGTGTTTGGCAGGGTGATCCTTTATCATAGTACCTCTTTGTTTGTGCCTAGATAGATTAAGCCAAGAGATAGAACAACATGAAGCATATGGTAAATGGGGAGCTACAAAAATAACACACCAAGGATTTGCTTTCTCACACGTCTATTTTTTTTGCAGATGATACCATCCTATTTGATGAGGCCTCAATCCATCAAGCTAAAATAATGTAAAAATGTGTCTAATCCTTCAGATATGCATTGACTCAAATCATGGCTAAAGCGGAATTGAAAATTGTCTTCTTAAAAAATTGACAATTTGTTGAGAAAAAGAGTGAGTAGGAAGTTGGGTATTACTTAGGATGGAAATTTGTGTAAACATATGGTGTTACGATCATACATAAATGTGCTAATAAATACTTATATTTATTCACCATCAGGAAATCTTAATTGGTACGCATGTAAATAACACTTTTTTCTTTGTTGGATAGGTTACTTTTGTGAAGTTTGTGTTAAGTTCAATCCCAATATACCTAATGCAATCAAATCATCTACCACTGGAGTATGCACAAGAATATATCTTATAACAAGAAACTTCCTCTAGGGTTCTACTGACAAACAACAACAACTAAGTATAATTTCTTGGAGGAAAATCACTTCACCCCGAAAATCTCTGTGGGCTAGATATTATACCATCCAGGGTTCATAGAAAAACATTATTATCTGGCATTTACTAGGAATAGTGCACACAAATTCAATCCCTTGTAGGGAAGCTATGAATGCATACTATAGACACCTGAAGAATGAAGGAAGGTCTGCTGGATCTAAACTTTGGTGTTTCATCAACAAAACAAAAGAGGAATTAGAAATCCAAATAAGAAGAGTGGTGTTAAGTGGAGATCATGTTCTAATTGGAACGACAAATGGGAAATTGGAAAAGAATATCCAAGATCAATCACTAGAAGATTCATCCCGGAGGACATGGAAGACCTGAAAGCTGCTTTTATTATAGACCTAAACGGGATTGGGACACAAATATCCTTCATCAATGGTTTACAAATATATAGTGATAAATGTCACTAGTATGTTCCCACCTAACCCCACCGCATGAGAAGACCAATATCTTTTCATTAATGATGAAAAATGATGCTTCTTAATGAGAAGAATCTACACAAATCTGATCAAATGTTTCTACAAAAAATCTTTGGATAATTAGGTATGCATATGGAAAGCTCCACTTGCACAAAACACACATTGTTTTTTGTAGTTAACATTACATGAAGGCCTAAGCATTACATGAAGGCCTATTGAATAATGTTAATAGGACAACAAGAGGAATGGCTTTGACAATCATTGTCCAACGTGTGGAAAACATCATGAAACTACATTCCACATGCTAAAAATGCTTTTATAGCTCTGGTGTTCATTCAACAATTTAATAGATCCATTACTTTAACTCTTACATGGGTCTTTACTTACATAACGGTTTTCAAGATACTTGGAACGGGTCCAACAACATCCTTTTCATCGTATGTGGTTTTCATGCACCATTGAGCATAAATGAAAGTCTAGAAACAAACTATTGTTTGAGGAAAAACATTCAAGTGAAATAAAGATAACCAGACTTATCGACATGTAGGTCGGCTTGGTAAGTCAAGCTTATTAAATTCCCTCATTACAATCATGAATTACAACTGATAGTCAACTAGGAAAAACTAACCCCTGGAACTATTAAACTTAATGTGGATGAATCTTACCTAAAGAAAAGACTTGACGCTACCACTAGCTTTGTCATTTGTGATGATTGAGAAATATGGCCCTCTAGAGGTGCAGAAGTGGTGGAAAGCAATGACATGGTTGAAGTGGGGCTATTACCATTTGAATCAATAAGATATCCATGACCTAAGAGAGGTGATCAGCAAGTCAGATAGCCCCTTGGTAGATATTTAAACAACCTTAAAGTAGCTCCAACAAAGAACCACTCATTTATTTTTAATTATAAAACTAGAAGATGATGAAACAAAACATTAGGGTGATCTACATACATTGAAGCATAAATAGATGTTGATGGTCTAGCAAAATGATCATTCAAGCATAATGAAACTGAGTACTTTTCGAATACGCACTAGTACATAACTGGCCTTTAGTGTCGGTTATTTAAGGTTTTTAGTGTCGGTTTTTAAGTGACACCTATGTGGGCTCCGCTAAAAGCCCAACTGTTACGCGTCGGTTCTCAAATCGATGCCACAACCCTTCGCGTGCCACCGAAAACGTACCGAAAACGCGCCAGCAGGGGGTATAGGCGTCGGTTATTAGCTTAGAAACCGACACCATATACCTTCGCGCTACAGAAAGGGCGCCATCTGGGGCACTATCGGCATCGTTTTATTAGTGATAACTGACGCCATCTCACCCGCTGCCACGGACGTACTGACCAGCACGACCGTGGTGTCTGACCTCTAGGGAAATCGACGTCGGTTACTAGTAGGGCAACCGAGACTATTACCATATGTCGTCGGTTTTATACAAATATCCGACACCTATTTTATGTCTGGTCCGCTGCCACGGCCGTGCTGGTCAGCACGGCCGTGGTGTCTGGCCTCATTAGGGAAATCGACGTCGGTTACTAGTATGGAAACTGACACTGTAACCATATGTCGTCGGTTTTATACAAATAACTGACGCCTATTTTATGTTTTTTTTCTATCAGTCTGCAGACCTGCTATAGCTGGTGGCAGGATGAGAAACCTGTAGTTCAGTTATGAACTGTAGGTTTTACGACATCCATTGATATCAGCCAACAACAGGCCACAAACCTACAAAATTAACATGATGGACAATATAATATATATGTGATTCACACTCATGTATAAGAATATTTAATTCATATTATTTTTTCATCACACGCATGTAGAAACCAGTAGCAACCTGCAGTTCTATTTATTTCATCTCTTTTCATATTCAGACACATGTAGAAACATTCATGTATTGATGATTTTCACACACATATGACAATTCATAAAAATTCATTCACATTCACACAAAATTAATTATGAGAACAAAGTTATTCTTTATTCATCATTGTCATCATTGTCATCATTTTCAGGAAAAATCATATTGAAAAATTCCCACTCTTTACAGGGCTTTTGCCCAATCTTCTCTTACATCATCTAATTCATCTCTCGTATAGGGAGCATGTACATCGAAATGCTTTGCACTTATGTTGAAGTCCTCAGTTTTAAAGACCTACAAAGAGAATGGCGTACATACATAATTATAATAATATATAATAAGATTCATATATTTCATATTATCTAACGAGACTATGTATAATACCTATTGTATGTTATCGATTTACAATACGGCATGTTTAATGATTAGGTCCATAAATCGCATCACATAGTAGGGACATGCCCAGCCGTTGTCTTGTGTAGCACACTATAAATTGAAACATATAAAATATTCAAAAAATACAAATAAGCACAGTTCACACAAATAATAT
This sequence comes from Alisma plantago-aquatica, assembly GCA_963693085.1. NCBI lineage: Eukaryota > Viridiplantae > Streptophyta > Magnoliopsida > Alismatales > Alismataceae > Alisma > Alisma plantago-aquatica. The sequence continues at coordinate 218,675,255 of OY856415.1, forward strand.
ATACATTGGAGTCAGGAAATTACTTTCACATTCTCCCAAATGAGTGTCAGATTTTTTTTCTTGGGGACCTTTCCTCCAGCTTTTTTGTACTCTTGTAAAGCCCTATATATGTTAATGTAACACATTAAATTGCATAATTAAATAGTAATGCAGTAACAGATGTTAATAGATATAAAAACATAAAATATTTCTCACGAGAATAATGGCCTTTTGATTGCATGTCCATATAATACATCCAACTCACTCCCTGTAGGATCTAGATAATAGACGGTGAATGTCTTGGGGACAATAACTAATAACTCCCAATGCTTAGCACTATAGGTAAGAAAGTAGAAAATTAATAACTCAATGTCCGCAATAAAAATGTAATTTTCTTAAGTCCAAATTACAAGCAAAGTAAACTTACTCGACATTGAATGGAGCTATTATCACCGTCTTATTATTTTTACCAAAATATTCAAAAGCATCACAACAGTATGAAGTAACTGAAGAAGGGTCTGTATCTACAAGACTAATCAAAGATGGAACCAAAAATCCCACATGGGAAAACCCAAAATCTGTACATGTCTTGTATAAGTGGCTGCAAAACATGTATTACATATGCATTAATATATAAGAAACCAGATTTCCATATATAAAATAAGGTATATGGATGTATAAACCAGATTGCCGTATGCATTAATCTCACCATATCCACATCTCTATCATAGATGTGTTCAACCATTCATAACTAAACAACTCCAAAATATCTTGTATAAATATGTTGTTTCTGAATGTTTGACCTGCATTAATACGTATCCAGAACTTCTATTACATATGCATTAATATGTATACTAAACTTGTATAAATAGATTGTTATTGTGTGATTTACCTACAACATTCTTCAAAATAGTAACATTTATAGGACAATTTGGATTATGTTCGCCGATCCATACTGCCACACTCCTACAATTAGGACCTATCGAGGCGTGTAGGTCCCCTGGAAGCCAACTTGGTAGTTGAGGAGGTGGAGGACGAGATGTATTGGGTCTCATCTTTTTGACCTATATATATAATTTCCTATCAATTGACTCATATATATATACACACTAACAAAGTAAAGTAATGAAAGTTTATCATACTATATCAGTATAGAGGACATCCATTTTGGGCCACAATATCACTCCGCTTACAACCTCACCAAGTGTTTCAGCATCTGGGTGTGCATGAGGCAGTGCAAGATTCATCCAACCAGCGAGTATATGTATCGGGCTCACACGTACCATGTCATTTGGTACTGGAATCCCATGAAACATGCACTCTTTAAGGGGTGGGTAAGTCGATACATCTACAACAATATATCCTTCACTTTGTAGTCGGCATGGCTTCAACCCCTACAAATTGATGTAAAAAATGTTATATGCATATAAACACAAACATATGATCATCTTAAACAGACTAACTATTATATATTCCATAAAAATACTTACAGAGGACGTGCTAGGTTGTGGGTCTATAGGATTACTCCCAACCTCTGCAGTACAAGTAGTAGGAGAAGAGACGTTCGCCACAGGTACTGTCTGAGTGGCAGTCTGAGACACCTGCCACTTGTTAAATGCTTCCTGCAGTCTTTTATCAACTACTTCCTCAACTCTCCTATCAATTAATGAATCTACCTATACATGGATAAAATAAATGCTAGTTTTTTATTATTGAATTCCCTTTCGCAATAACATTCTAAAATAAGAATAAGTTACCTCAGCTTGTGAAAGTCCCGCTTTTGGGATAGGTTTGCACTGGGATGGCCCAAAGAACGCTTCGATCCCCACACCAGCATCTGCACCCCTTACACTTCCAGGATGCTCTGGGTTACCCAGAGCAACTATCAGTTCATCCCTTGTGCCCTGAGGGATGAACTTGCCTTCCTTCCTCTGCTTGTGCAGCTCCCGCTAATCACCATCAACAAAAATTCGTAAGTAAACATAACAATAATCAATATCGATAGATTGCTCTAAGAGTGGATTTTTACCATTTTTGCAGCCGCCTCAGTGGTTGTGGTCTTCGGTATATCTCCCTTCTTGTTTTGCCTCCCAACTATCCACATAACATGACGAGGTAGAGGTGTGGGAGCAGCAGTAGAGGACTCTGCAGTCTCCTGAGTAGCAGTAGGCTGAGTAGACTCAGCCTGTAGTCTTTGGTGAATGCTTGCATATCCTCTTAGATCCATTGTGTGGTCGTGCACATTCAGTGCACGCCTTGCTTGTTGAGCATCGTTGATATCCTAGTTAGTTAGCACATTGATTTGGTTAGTAACACTAAAGGTTAATCTTCAATAGGTGAATACATAAAAATGTATATTAATTAAATTGGGAGTGGCGCTTAATACCTTGAATTCATCTATTTTTCTTTGGGTAACAAACTCCTCCCATTCTTTGGGGTCCAAGTAGTTCCATTGTTGTGTGTCTTCCTTCTTCCTATATTTATTTTTCAAAGAGAATACAAACAAAAATTATTAGTGTAGAGTTAGTGAAATATTGATCAATGTCTAGAATTGGAATCAATCAAGAACCTATTCTCAGCATCGCGTATGTAATCTTGAGTGAGATTGGTCCTATAGTTCCTTAGGACCCTCCCACAACATTGCATCACACATTTACGATGCAGCTTTTCATCCAGATCAAATATGCTCTTCCAATTAAATAGAATTGCTATTAACTAGTATCCTAAACATTAGTAATCTACACAAATAGAATTATAAATAATAATAACTCACACATAGTTCCTTCCATATGTGGTCTTTCTTCCCCTTAGGAACTTTATGCCATGATTCTAGGATAGGACTACAATGGCTGCGAGTAAGAACCCCAAGATATGAAACAAATGAGTTGCGGTTCACTCCATATGGATTTCCTGCCTGATTGAAATCCACAACCAATTTGGGTCCATTGCCCCTTTGCTGTATTAACTTGTTCATCATTGTGATGCCCCTCACTTTCTCAATTTTCTTTTGCTGCTCAACAAGTGCTGTAATTTCTTTAAGGGATATATCACCAACCTAAAATTTGATAAAAAAACACACTTACATAATATAATTATAAATGAACATATAGATAGAAACCTCAGGGATATATTCTTAAAACTTACATTATCAGGCGGTGCAAGCACGTCCTCACCCTCACGGTGATCATCAGCACGGTCCTGATCAGCCATCTAAAAGTTCACATTCAAATTATAAAGTTCACATTGTAAAGTAACACTAATTGTAAAGTTCACATTGTAAACTACACATTCACATAGTAAAGTAATTCACATTGTAAAGTTCACATTCACATTGTAAAGTCCACATTCACATTGTAAAGTTCACATTCAGAAAAATAAAACATAATAAAAATATAAACATTCGTGCCTCTAACATTGTGATCTTTTATCAATTAACAAACCTTCATTATGATCCCCATGAACATACAAGTCATTGTGATCCCCAGCTTCAATGTTTGGTGGTGTTGGCAACCCAACTGAGAATGGACTGGAATCATCATACTTATCATAGTACTCTTCTTCATCTATAGGATCTTCAATGAACTATCTTTTACCATGAAGAACAACTGACCATTTATCATTTGCAGGATCATCGATATAAAATACTTGTTTCGCATGTGATGCCAATATGAATGGTTCACCCTTCTCGCCAATCTTTTCAAAGTTCACTAACGTGAAACCCAATTCATCCACTATAACTCCTTTGTTGTTGTCAACCCAATTACATTTAAAGAGAGGAATTATGAAATCTACATAGTCAAACTCCCATATGTCTTCAATGACACCGTAATATGACATTTTAGCTTCACATGGACTTTTATCATTTGCACTTGCAAAAAACAATGAAGACGCTTGAAGGGTGACCCCACTATTTTGGACGACACTCTTATCATCTTGACGCTTTGTGTAATATGAGAAACCATTTATGTCAAACCCTTCATAAGACATAACATTCAATTTTATTTTAAAGGCGAGGCATTTGATGGTTTCAGTAAGATTATCTCGTGTTTGAGATAGTTTGATGTAAGACTTTATCTTCAAACCACTTAATAAATGTCTTGTTATGCTCTCTAGCAAGCCACATGGTATTGCCTCGAGGATATTGTCTCTTGATGAAATTGGCATGTTCCTCGATATAAACACTCACTTCGTCCATGTTGTGTAAAATATACAAGTGACCTTGCTCCAACTGCTCACGGCTGATTACTTTCACCCGTGATCCCAAAACTCCTTTGCCAAAATGCTCCTCAATATTCTTGTCATTCACAGGAGCGTCATTACCACTCAGAAAGTCATTGCAAAAATCCATAACCTCTCTCGCCACATAACCCTCAATAATACTCCCTTCAGGCCGATAACGGTTTCGAACATCATCTTTAAAAATGCTCATGTATCGTTCAAAGGGATACATCCAATGCAAGAAAACTAGTCCCAACATTTTCACTTCCCTAGTCAAGTGGACAACAAGATATACCATGATATCAAAGAACGACGGAAGAAAATACATCTCAAGCTGACATAGGGTAACAACCACTTCTCTTTGCAAATTATCGAGAGTATCAGGGTCGATAACTTTGCTGCATAGACTGTTGAAAAAGAAACAAAGTCTGGTGATTGCAAACCTTACATGCTTCGGCAATATAGATCGAATTGCCATAGGCAATATTTGTTGCATTAGAGTGTGACAATCATGAGATTTAAGACCTATCAACTTCAGATCTTTCATTGATACCAATGTACGGATGTTGGATGAGTAACCATGTGGCACCTTAACATTTACCAAGCATTCACAAAATGCTTTCTTCTCCTTTCTAGACAACGTGTAACAGCGGGAGGTAAGTATGTTCTCTGATCGCTACTAACTACTTCTATTAATTTTGTCCTTATTCCCATTTCATGTAGGTCCATTCTAGATTTTATCCCATCTTTAGTCTTACCTGGTATATTCAATAGAGTACCGATGACGCCATCACATACATTTTTCTCAACGTGCATGACATCAATACAATACCTGACTGTCAAAGAACTCCAATAAGGAAGATCCCAAAATATCGACTTCTTCTTGAATAAAGACTTGTCACTCCTTGTGGCCATCGTACATTGTGATATCTTACCAAATTCATTGGTGATGTCTTTCACTCTTTCATAAACATCCTCCCCTGATATAGGTTTAGGTGCACTACGTTCCTCATTTCGTCCATTGAATGCTTTGCGCAACCTACGATACAGATGAAATTTTGGAAGAAACATTCGATGAGAAAGATATACAGTCTTGTCGCCATGTTTTAGTCGTATTGAATCAGTGTTCTCTTCACATATAGGACACGCTTTAGATCCTTTGACACTATATCCAGACAAATTCCCATATGTTGGAAAATCATTCACAGTGCAAAACAACATAGCGTGCAAACAAAATGTCTCTCTTCGTGAAGCATCATAGGTCATCACACCTTCACCCCAGAGCTTCTTCAAGTCATCAATCATAGGTTCAAGATAAACGTCGATATCATTTCCAGGTTGTTTAGGGCCCGATATCAAAGACGACAACATAACATACTCATTTTTCATACACAACTAGGGAGGAAGATTGTATATAACAAGCATAACTAGCCAAGTGCTATGTTGGCTGCTCAATGTCCCGTACGGATTCATCCCATCTGTACAAAGCCCAAGTCTTAGATTCCTGTCCTCTTCACCGACTTCAGGGTACAAGAAATCAATCTTCTTCCACTGTGGGGAATCAGACACATGTCGTAGGATCCCATCATTATTTTTCTTAACATCTGCATGCCACCTCAAATTCTTCGCATCTATAGGATTGGAAAACAAGCATTGAAATCATGGTATTATAGGTAGATACCACATCACCTTGGCGGGAGAACCAATTTTGGACTCCCTCGAAGTCGTCAATTTATACCCTGACGCACCACATTTCGGACAATCTTTCAAATCCACATAGTCCTTTTGAAATAATACACAATCATTCTTGCATGCGTGTATCTTCTTGGCCTCCATTCCCATTGGGCACAACAATTCCTTTAACCGATATGTTGAGATCGATAGCTCGTTTCCTTCAGGAAGAATTTCTTTCAACAAAGACAACAATGACGTGAAGCTTTTGTCGATCCATCGATTGTTAGCTTTCAGTTTATACAATCTCAACACAGCACTAAGCTTCATAAACTTACAACCCGTGTATAACAGTATCTCAGCATCATGAACAATATTTCTAAACATGGGAGGTGGATCAGTTTTGGTGTGCTCTACCCCACAACTATCCAGCATCGCATCAACGATGTCTACTGGAACTGATTCGTTCACATCTACGTCATCGAAGGCAATTTCTTCTTCCACACAAGCACTGCTATCGAGATCCACTGGTTTCAGGTTTGAAATCTCTCCATGCCAGTGCCATTATGTATAGCCTTGTACAATCCCGTTGCACATGACATGACTTTTGATTCTGTCAGCAGTGCTGACTTTCAAGGTATTACCGCAATGCCTACATGGACAATAGAACCTATCTCCAGGTTGTTTCCTATGTTCCTCGGCAAATCTAATAAACTGGTCAAGACTAGATATAAACTCTGGGGTGCAGCGATTGCGAATGGACATCCATGATCTATCCATTCTATGATCAAAGAGAAAACAAGCTATATATTACAATAAGATTAGGGTCTAGGGTTAATAGATTAGAGTTTATGCAAGGTTAAAACTTTAGGCCAACAAATACATGTGTTGTCATTCTTATATATAATAAATGTGTACCACCTATCCAATTCTTGAACACCTAATCTCACTAGTAAGTGTATAATGTGTATTGAGTTTTCAAGAAAATTTCGGCAACATTTCCCCGCTATTCTCTAAGTACATATGTACTTAGATAACAAACGGGGAAATGCTACCGAAATTTTCTTGAAAACCCAATACACATTATACACTTACATCCTAAGTGAGATTAGGTGTTCAAGAACAGTTCCAAACTGGGGATTATCCAAGATTTACTCCTAATGAGTAAATCTTGGACAAGTTTCTAGGCTACCAAATTCATGTGTTGTCATTCTTATATATAATAAATGTGTATAAACTATAGGCAACATGGTTAATCCTAATCTATAGAGCATTATTAAATAATAAATCAAGAAATCAATAGTTTCAAACATGCAATAATTCACAATGCAATGTTATAAACTACAGGCAACATGGTTAATCTCCACACTCTAGTAGACAAACTAACCTTAAATATAGTGATGTATAAGAGATTAAGAAAAAAAATTCTTAGGTAAGAGTAAGATGAAACTCAACATATATGCACAATTAGCATCAAATATAGGACAAAAGGGTAGATTAGAACCCTAATTTACTCAAACATGTATAAAAATTACCCTAATGACAAAAAGTCTAGGAATCTTTACTAGACATTATATATATAGCCCTAATCATCATATTTAACATACTACCTGTGTTTTGAAAAGTGTGAAGCGCGAAGCGTTCGGATTGCCCCCCTTGAAGCGTGAGGTGGAAAGTGGGTTTTGAAGCGGACTGAAGCGGGCGCTTTTTGAAAAAGTAGATCACAATGTTGTAAATAAATTTGTAAAAAACTTGTTATTGTTAATTAATCATTCAACCTGTTTCTCTTCACATCCAACTTGTTGTTGTATCTACGTTGTCAATTAAACATTACAGTGCAAGAAAAAAGTACTAAGAACTACTCAGTAAGTAGACATAAAAAAAGTACTAAGTAGACATTACATTATCATTTAAACGTCACATGATACATTACTGAATAGTGAATACTGAATAGTGAATACTTTTCAGTGAATTGCAGGAAGAAAGACTGTACGTAGTATGTTTATCTGTTTACATTTTGAATTTATCATTGCATTGCAGGAACAAGTTGGATGTGCTTTTGAATTAATTCAATCTACAGTACGTTTTGAAAGCTTTATTTGTATCAGAATCATGATAGTTGATATGGTTGAGGTGAAGCAAAATAAAGAACTGAGTTGGTGCTGTGAACAATATCTTTCCGGCACAAGAACACTTGCTTCTTTGGTCAGAAAAAAATTGAATGAGATCGCATACATCAAAAATAGGGGAACAATCTACCTAACAGTTATTGCATACATCAAAAGCAGGGGAACAATCTACCTAACAGTTATTGATTGGATCCTCATTTAGAGGATATGAACAATAGGGGTGTAGCAAGCAAGTGATATCCCTGGCTTTCATGTATATAATACGATGGACTCCATCGGATGAGTTAAGGAACTACTATGAAAAGCAGCCATTGATTCTGCCATGAACAGTGCGGACAGAGTAGCGCTAGCGGCATTGGTGGGGGAAGGGAAAAAATATAACAAAAATGCGCCACTTCACCCCGACAAGAAGAGGGGTAGTGACGCGGACGCGGACGCTGACGACAGCGACTGCAGTTTGATTCAGTTTGAATCAATTACGGGAAGGGGGCATTGCACCGAACAAGCTGGCTGGTGAACGAACCATGAAGGAAGGGGGCGGTGGCGGTGAGGGTGACGGCGGCGGAGGAGGGGGGTTCGTGCGTGCGGACAAGATAGATCTCAAGAGCCTGGACGAGCAGCTGGAGCGTCACCTCAGTAGGGTGCAGACTATGCAGAAGAAAAGGGACGATGGCGGCGGTGGCAGGCCCAGAGAGGAGTGGGAAATCGACCCTGCCAAGCTCCTCATCAAGGGGGTTATTGCCCGCGGTACCTTCGGAACCATCCACTGTGGGGTCTACGACGGCATGGACGTCGCCGGTATGTCATTTCCACTACGGGTCTACTAATCCTTTGTTCCGCCTCCCTTCGGGCCCGTCGTCGATTCGCCTTGAAGCTTGTCGCTCCATCCGCTAAAGCGACATGTGAACCCGCAAAAGCGGCTAAAAGAGCCTGCATCAATCCAATTCACCTTTTTCACGCTTCGGCCTAGTTTGACGTGGGAAGATGAGCCAGCCGCTGAAGTGTCCGCTCCCGGCGCTTTTTTAATCGCTGCATACTATGTTATTATTAACATCCAGATCAGAGTAAGATCATACTATGTTATAACTATTGGTTTAATAACCATATTTCTGCATGTACATGATTATCAACTTTAAAACCCTATAATTCATTGAAATAATTCTATTTCAATTTAAGATGTTGGGATTGCATAATTATATACTGAAATCAGAATAAATAAAAGAATCATAATTAACATGATTAACAGCATGCTCATCAAACTAGGGTTTTCTTGAATATCATCTAATATTCGTGTACTAACTATACCTTTGTAACAAGAAGAATAATAGAGCTTTAAGTATATTTTATTCACAATCTACACATTTTCTGATCAAAACCATATACAACATGGTAATATTAATGTGAATCGGAGCATTTTTTATTCACAATCTACGAATTTTCTACATTATTCGAGCAGGAGCAGGATACCTGCTTGAGGGCGGAGGAAAAAGACGAGGAAGAAGATCAGGAGCAGGGTACCTTTGTGGCGGCGTTGGGCACGCAGGAGCTGTAGTCGGAGCGGAGCAGTGACCTGGAGAGCAGGGAGTAGAGCCCTAGGAGCCATGGCTGGCCTGGAGAGCAGTGGCCAGAGAACTGGCGATGGCTGGCGGAAGCAGAGGCGACGGATGTAGAAGCTAGCAGAGGTGCGGCGGCAGAGGAGCGGCGACTAGCGGTGGCGAGTGGCGGCGGTGTCGGCGACCAAAGCACCAACAAACGGCGGCGGAGGCAGAGCAGCAGCGAGCGGCGGTAGAGCAGAGGAATCACCGGACCAGCAAACCCTCAGTGGAAATGAATGAAACAGAAGGGGAAGAGTCTGCCTCGCACAGGTGCACTGTTAAGTTAACAATAGGTGTCGGTTATTAACAACAACTGACAATTAAAACTATAGGTGTCGGTTACCAACAAAAAACCGACACTATTGTTCAATTATAGGTGTCGGTTCCAAACATAAAAATCGACGTCTATATTTATATGCTGACAAAAATAAATATTCTTGAATTAAGACCATAGTCGTCGGTTTCCTTATAAAAATCGACACTAAAGGGAGGTGAAAATTTTCGTGGTTATGCGTGCAAAAATACAATGGCGTCAGTTATTGTAACACAACCGACGATAAAAATTGGTCAAATTTCTGTCTCGTAGAAAACCTTTAGTCGTCGATTTCTTTTTTAAAAACCGACGATGTATGTTAATTTTTTGACGTAATTTTTTTCGCTGGAAATTTTGGATTTGGCGGTTACTTTTAGGCGTCGGTTTGTTATTAAGGAACCGACACTGAATAAAAGTGATACTCATGTCTGGTTGCCATTCATAGATTGATGTCGGTTTATTTTATAAACTGACGCTGTATTGTTTAGGTGTCAGTGTATTATTACAACCGACGCCTTTAAAAGTGACGTTATAAGCCATTTATGTAGTAGTGACATGTCTTGAGTTTGTGTCATATACGAATTAGCTAGAGCTGGATTTAAACAGTGTAAGCCCTCATCCACTACAGGAAAATGGGTCATGTGTGACAGGCCAATAGGAGCCATTTCTGAGTGGCGTGACCCACTTATTCCAGTTATTATGGATTTACCCATCAGATAAATCCAACTCCCAACCCAAACAACACCAAAATCTCTCACTCGGGAAGGCACAATGTATTCATCGTACCGTTCTTGTTATTTCTGTACACCTAACAGCTACAACAAAACAAAGGCTTCCTTATGTTCTATCCCTAATTCTCTCTCTCTCCTGCCGCTTCCGCTTGCACTTTCCCCTTCCTCTCCCTCACGATCCGCCCCTCTCATCCACTCCCCCATTCTATTCGCATCCATCATACAAATATGTGGGAAGACCAATGACTATTCTTGGGCTCAGTCGTACACTGACAGACTGGAAGGTTTGGACGGAAGAGATGAAGACTTTCCCTTTGCTCGAAGCCATCGACAAAGACAATCAGGTGACGACTAACAGAAGATGGAAGCCTTGATCGGAAGGTCGAGAGGAGCCAAACAGAGGTCCATCTAGGATACTACAGCAACAAAAGATTCTCTAGTAAGGTTTCCGTCCCCAACATGTTCCCTCAAAATATTAGATTTCTAAACTTCTATTAGAAAAACACATGAAAAACATATTCCATCTATTACGGGGGTGTCATGACATCTGTGTCCATATTCTTCATTTTTAGACTCCGTTGGCAACAGGACTAGCATTGTCGTGGTTTTCCCACAACCCAATACATCACTGTGTATATTTACTACAGTGACAAAGCTAGCACAAGCCACAACTTCTGGTCACTGTATCTATAGAAAAATCACTGTCGACTAACATGGGGGTTTGGCAAAGTAGTTCACCTGCATTTTTGGCCCATGAGCAACAAACACTGCCCAGACATTTAGGGGGTGTTGTTCATTTTCATGAGTTTAAATGTCAGCTTTTTGATTTAAATTTTTATTTGGTTGGGTGTATTGGGGTGCGGTTGGTTGATTTGCAACTTCATTTTTAGTTGCCAATTCCCGGAAAAGGTACCGCAGCTGATCACAGTGCGGTACATTCGTCAGACTTTGTAAGTTTACTTTTATTACATGAATATGCCACCGCGCAAATGGTATGCATGCTTGCTATGTTCTTCACGTGGTCACATGCTCCCATCAGCGACGTCACTGCTGCCCAACCAAATAAAAACAAACAAAATACGTATGTTCTGCTTACACCCAACCAAATAAAGCATGTGAAGTTTAAAATCAATCTTTATGAACACCTTGTTTATAAAATCATACAACTGCATCCGGGTACATTATACCAAACAGGCCCTTAGAAACGCACTGTCAAATTATGCCTCAGTCAGGAAAACAAACTGCCATTCCCTACCCAATACCTATTCCATCTCATAAATATATTGACAACAGGCACTTGACATATTGTGATAGTCAAACATACATAAGAATTAAACGAATGAACCTAAATAATGAAAACTACATAATATCTAACGCATTAGTTACATCCAGAGTTCTTGGAACAACCATTCACTGATCTGCTTAACTTTTATTAATTACAACACATCAAGTCTAACTTGATCCCAAAAAGTATTGCTAAGATGCTAATATAACTGCAAATTTTCTCCCCTCTAATCAATTGTTATGCTTCCTGTGATCTCAAGTGTAGAAAGTGTAAAGGTAATCAGGTAATAGATAAAATCAGAAAGATGGTTAATTTGTTGTCCATTATTTACAATTATTCTTAGAAATTATGGAGTTCATGTCAAATTCAATATAATAATACATACATGTCTAAAGTTTCTTCCCAAAACTGTCATTTCATTGTAAGCAATGGATGTGCATAGTAGAAAGTAGGGGGTGAAGAGAAAAATCTAACATTTCTTCACCTACTATGAAGATAAAATGATGCACCCAACATCTACATTATAATAAGTTTTTCATTTGTTTTATTATCACAATCCAATACCATTCTCCACCAACCTGACGAAGTATAATCACCTAGTACATTAACAACAATTATGCTAAGGAGCAAATGCCTATATTGAAAAATATATAAGTGAGATATGCAAATAAAAAGTACCAACTCCATGTTCGTAGAAAAGGATTGTTGTCCACATTCTAATCATCAAATTACACCTGGTATGGACATGTTCAACAAGCAGCCTTGTTCCATTCCTCATATGCCGAAGTGCAATTGATATATGCTTCTAATTTTTTTTGCCATGTCTACAAATAAACCTAGAAGTTTTGAGCATTATCATTTTATCTGAAGCTAATTCAATACTAGAAAGAACACTAGAGAATATAAGCAATAAAAAAATTGAAGTTAGATGCATCATATCCTGGTGAGAACACATATAATTGAACTTGAAAACCTTAAATATCATATTGGAGGCATTTCAATTGAGCTAATAAACTATTAGAACAATATTATCAAAAAAGGACATCACAAAAACAAGCCACAAGGGACACCTAGGTCAACTGTACTAACTTATTCTTTGCAAAGGTTAACATAAAATTGACAAATGAAACAATGTGTTTCACATTAGTTTAGTGCAAGCATATTCATCATGTGACATATGTTATTTATATTTTAAACAACAACCATTAGGCAAGATTCTCCTAGCAAAAAAAATCAAGTTTATTACTATGTACATGAATTAAGAATCTTTGAAATAGACCATAATAGTCCTAATTACTATAAAACTCATTATAAAAAATCAGTATTATTGACACCATTTTGGAACTAAGAAGCAAACTCTATATAAGTAATAGACCACATGTGAAAGAACCTTGTCCATTCACCTTAGAGAATAGACCCATTGTATATAAAAATAATTGTCTAGTAAATAAGGTGAATGTACTAAAATCACACTAGAAGTAGGAATTGGCCCACCAACAATATTTTAGGTACACTCACTAAATGATAATATTTTTATTATTGACAATTCCATTACATGAAATAAATTCCCTAGGCACAATTGATAAAATAGAAGAGATTGGTTCAACCACCAAATAGTTGCAAATTTTCCATTTCAAAAATTCCAGACATTCTTGAAAATTACAAACAATAGAAACAACAAAACTAACAAGAAGATAGGTTATTTGATCAAGTACATCGATAGAAGGGATTAGCTTTCTTCCAATAATTTTATGAAAAATTCTTTGCAAATATGAAACAAATCTCAATAATATCGGATTAATTTAAATTTTCACCATCTCTTGTTGAGTATATTAATATATAAATTTTAGTTATAATTTTACTACCCCAATATCTATAATTAAAATGAATAATTATATTGTATGAGAATTTAAATTACAGTGTACCACATTAGCAAAGATGGTATATTTGCATGTTAATTGACCCATTGCATATACACACACCCAGACAAACAAACACACACACACACACACACATATATATATATGTATATATATATATATATATATATATATATATATATATATATATATGTTTGTGTGTGTGTGTCATGGACATGGACGAGAGGAAAGCGTCGGTGGGCGACCAAGGGGAAAATGGTGGCGCACGATCTGGAGGGGTAAATGATGTTCACACATAATGGATCAGAGAGACATGAGGCCATCACTACGAAGAGGAGAATAGTAGGAAATCCAAGAGTCCAGGATCTCATGGGAACATACCAGGAGATTTGATAGGAAGGGAGAAAACTACCTTAGAAATTTTAAAATGAAAAAACTATGCATCCCGCAAGAAGGCATCGAGTTCCAATACACTGGGATGAGAGGATCACCCCATGAAACCAGTCGGGCATCAGAAGCATCCTCAGACAAGGAAACCTATAGATACGAGGGCCTTTCAAACAATGGACGTAGTACATTCCTACAAGGACACTTTCCTCCCCTACAAGGATAAAACCAGATCACTCAGGAGATGGAGAAGTAGTCCATGCACAATGCCTGGAATCCAAAAAATACAAGGACTCTACACCAGGCCACTGAAAGGAACTCGACAGATCTGTTCCTGAACAAGCTATTTGAGTATTACCTAGATCTGGAGGCGGTAAGCCTCAGTACAGATGGCGAAAATCCTGAGATCATCGTCGACCCCATAGAGGAAGCATTCCTCATTGAACCTTGGCAATACGTAATTATTGTGAAAACTATGGACACTCAAATAGGTTATATGACCTTGAGGGACTGGCTGAGAGCCATGTTGATCCTAATTGGAAAATACAACATATATGAATTGTATCTGAATCACTTTGCAATCTAGTTTTCCTATAGATGAGATTACGAGATGGCAATGACTGGGGGCATGGAAAGTCTTCAGATTCAACCTCGTCATGTGGGAGTGGCATCCATCCTTCATTCCTTTACTTGATGTCCCACGTAAAATTATGTGTTGGGTAAGTGTTCTCAATCTCCCACCCCACCTTTACATCCGTACCATGTTTGAGTGTATTGTACAAGCATTGGGCAGGTTGGTTAAAGTTGACAAACACTATGTACAGAGAACACAAAGTAAATTTGTGAGACTAGAGATAGAAATCAACATGACTAAAGACCTAATACCTTATATACTGATAAACAACTTCAACTATGAAATTGAATACGAAGGGTTCCCCAATGCCTATGCTAAATGTGGTGAGGAAAGTCACACACCGAAGTAGTGTCACTCTACAATAGACCATAAGGAAATAGAAAACATGGAGCATACCAAAGATCAAAGCGCACCTCTTTCTATGACAAGTGAGGCACCATGGAAGACTCAACGAAGTAGATGCAATCGTCAAGGAAGGGAGTAGAACATGATAAACCCCCAGACAAACCTAGTAGTAATAGAAATCGATTCAAGTATCTACATTATGACAATGACAATGAAGATAATATTAGGAGTGAGGGGAAGCGGGACCAACCATCAGTGCATCGATTTGACACTCATAAGACAACAAAGATTTGGAAGAAAAAGAAGACTTCAAGAAATGTTGAGACTTTTGATAAAAAAAATAGAATCCCTCAAAGATATTTCTAACAAGCTCAGCTCTCAGAAGAAAATTTTGTCATCATCTAGTTGTGGAACAAGTAAGGAGGATCACACAATGGTTAAATCGTAGGTCGACAAAGTTATAGAAGTCATAGTCGACTTAGAGGAGCCAATCATCACTAAAACGAATGCCATAGTGACACCCAATGACACAGAAGAACAAGACAAGGGGAACTCAGTTTCTTACACTACCAATCCCAAAAACTCAACTAGTGGCAAGATGTTTAAGGGTAGTGGCACACACATGAAGCAACTAGGTAAAGCCAAGCCAACTATAGAAGGCAAAAGAAGAAGCCCTCGACTGAGAGGAGCTCATACCATAGAGGCAATCTTAGAAGCGTTGAATGTTGTTGCAAACAAGGAGAACAACACCCCCCCTTCATAGTTCCTGAACTTTCTTTACCCCCTCTTATTGACCAATGTCCAAGATTATGTGTTGGAACTTTTGTGGTATAGGCAATGCGGATACTTGCATAGTTCTATGGGAGTATGTTGCAACTCACAAACCCATCATCATTGCCATATACAAACCATGAATTAGTGCCATTAGGGCTGTAGACACTATCAAAAGACTGGGATTCTCCAATTCTCATAGGTCTAAAGAATGAGGTTTCTCTGGGGGTATTTGGGTTTGTTAGAACTTAACAAACAGTAAGTTGGAGATCATCAACACCCATCGTCAATTTGTGATGTGCAGAATCAATAGTTCCTACATTGCTACCTTCATATACGCCAACCCTCATATACAAGTATGAATCTTGATATGGAAGCACATCTGTGAGATGGGGAAGAGATTCAGTGAACCATGGGTCATAGCTGGAGACTTTAACAACATTATGACACCTGCATAGAAAATAGGGTATCACACGTATAACCACTGAGAATCCCAACTCTTCACTTCTACAATGCTTGAAACATGTCTCTCTGATCTTGGTTTCTCTGGCCAACGGTTCATGTTCCGTCACAGCCTGAAACAAAGCCACTTAGATCGGGGCCTGGCCAATACATTTTTCATTCTTCGATTTCCTAATGTGTCAGTGACACACCTCACCAAAGTTGAGTCTGACCATTTCCCTCTCCTAATCACCTTGGAAAAACGCACAGGCCAGTCAAGGAGATTTTCCACTAAGGCTTCATGGAACGTATATGCATCCTTCACTCCCTGTCTTGAGAAGTAATGGAACAAAGAACTAAATTATCAGTAGGCCCTAGACATTCCAGGCCCCACCTAAGCGCCTGGGATGCTATGAGGCACAAACAAACTAAAGCCCAAAAGGATCAACTTCTCCGCAATATTGACTCTCCTCAAAAGAACCTAGCGGTAAGATATGATGAGATCTCAGACCAAATGTGCCTTGATATGCAAGTAGAATTGACTCTTCTTTTGAAGAAGGAAGAGGAGGATTTGAAACATAGAAGCCATATAAGCTGGCTAAAGGAGGGGACACTAATTCTCGCTTCTATCATGCCTATGTCAGTTAAAGGAAGCGAGCTAATCAAATTACATATATCATGACCATATGGTGGATGGGAGACAAACACTACTATAGTCTTTAACCAGGTCACAGGTTATTTTATTGACATGCTCACTACACCTAGCCATGTGAACCAAGAAGCTATAAGCAAAATACCAGCCCATTTTGCCACCATCCTGGAGTTGCAACGACAACAATTGGTAAGAGCTACCCACCCACAGGAGATTGAAAGCATCCTCAAGACTATGGACCCTTACAAAGTTGCAGGTCCAGACAGAACCAATACTCATTTTATTTGTTCTAAGTGGTCTATCTTGTAGGATTCAGTCATGAAGACCATCCAAGAAGCTTTAGCTACATCAAGTCTATATGAACAATTATGCAATGCCACAATTGTTCTCATACCTAAGGGATCGAAACCAGAGCATAGGATCCATTTCCGCCACATTTCCCTCAACAACACCATTTTGAAAATCTATTCAAAGGTAGTGGTTGAACACCTAAAACACTAGTTGCCATAGTGGATAAGCCCAACACAAAGTGCCTTCGTGTCGGGACAGAAGATCACTGACAACATTACTATCATTCAAGAGTTAATCCATAAAATGAGAACAAAGTCATCGGACAGGATGATGGCTATAAAAGTAGACCTCACCAAAGCATATGACAAAATGGAATGGAGCTTCATAGATGACACATTGAAGAAGACGGACATCCCCACCAACCTACAGACATACATAATGAATTCCATTACAAAAGGAAAATCATCAATAGCTTGGAACGAAACAGTCTCATCTAGTTTCAAGTCTGCTAGGGGGCTAAGGCAGGGAGATCCTATGAGTCCTTATGTTTTTGTTATGTGCTTCAAGTGGCTCAGTCAATTAATTGAGGACCTGGTGAAGGTGAATAAATGGAACCCTATACAACTCAACAAGAAAGGACCATGCATAGCACATCTATGCTTTACAGACGACATTATTTTGTTTTCCAAATCTAATGCGTCTAACATCTGTGACATCATGAAGTGCTTGAAAGATTTCGAGTTAGGGTCCAGACAAGCCATCTCAATAGAGAAAACAAGAGTGTTCTTCTCAAGAAGTGTCTCCAACCAGGATATAGAAAGAATATGCAACATAAGTGGCCTGCATAAAACAAGTGACCTTGGAAAATATTTGGGAGTTCCTATAATTCATTCAAGGGTAACCAAGAAAACCTACAATGAAATTTTGGAGAAGGTGACTAGCAGAATAAATTCATGGGTAGCAAGAAGTCTTTCTATGGCAGGTAGAGTGTTCCTAGAGAAGAGTACCTTGTCTACTATCCCCACTTACATAATTCCAATGGCTAAGATTCCCCTTCAACTCTGTGACAGAATAGACGGTGAGGTCAGGAGGTATATTTGGAATGGAGTACGTAGCAAAAGAGGAGTCCATCTCATATCTTGGGATAGGATCACAAGCAGGAAAATCAAAGGAGGCCTCAACCTCAAATCCATGAGGGAATGGAACCAGACCTTGCTGATGATATATAGATGGGACATTTACAGAAGACGAAAGACAATTTGGAGCGAGACTATGATAAGTAAGAAGATGAGAAACACACCAGTCAAGCATTCCAACATGTCCAGATTGGCTAGAATAGTTCTTCAAATGAAACAATTCATGGAAGCTAATACTTACTTCAGCCTAGTGAGCAGAGACACCATCAATGCCTGGAATGACAAGTGGCTTCCTAGCAGTGTTGTGCTAAGAGAACACATCTTAAACCCAATCCCACAGTACTAGATGATCTGAAAATGAGCAGCCTCATTAACCTAGAGGGGTATTGGGACCGCTATTTCCTTGAGAGCTAGCTCTCATCAAACATAGTATAAGAAATAAGCAAGATTACTCCTCCTACGGATCTGGAAGCTGAATATGTCAGAGTTTGGAAGCTAAACTTGGGGGGCAGCTACACTGCCAAGACATCTTACAACACTTTGAGGGCTGATACTGAAATCAAAAGACAAGGACAATGGAGGCTCATTTGGAAAGCTATGGTGGTTGCATGAGTCAAAGTTTTTATGTGGTTAACAGCCAAAGGCACAATTCTGATCAATTGGAATAGAAAACATCGGCACATGACTATGGACTCGACCTACAACAGATGCAACGAAGATGAGGAAACTAGTTTGCACGCACTACGTGACTACAGAATGGTGAGCCCAGTATGACAAAGGCTCATGCCTACTAACATGCCTGTAGATTTCTAGTCCACAAACAATCTGGATTAGTGGATAAGTCGAAACCTCAAATCATCAGAGGAACACAATACCGTCTTCCTCATTGCATTCTGGAGCCTGTTGAAGCAGCGTAACCTCTGGATCTTTGAAGGAAAAGTAACCAATGTCCAACATCAAGTACAATTCATCAAGAAAGAAGTAGCCTTGTCTAATATCGATTGGGACACCAACCCAAGCCATGCTGCCCAAGACACACTGGTATAGAGGCAGAACCCCAATCTAGGCTTTATAAAAATTAACACTGGTGCATCTTTGAAAAGGGGGAAAGGAGCCATAGTGGTTGTCATCAAAAATCATAATGGTGTTTGGTTGGGAGGAATAGGATAGTCTGTAATCATTGATAACCCATTGGAAGATGAACATATGGCTATCAAACTTGCAGTCAAGATTACCAAGGTGTGCTCCATACAAGATGCTCTTATCAAAACTGATAGACAACAAGCTACCATCATGATCCAAGAAGACTACAAGAATCACCCCTGATATGCAAATATGGGGGTATACAAAAGCTCAAAAATACGCCTGTGTCGATTTTCTTCTGTAAGTGAGAATGTAATGCCATGACTGATGCTCTTGCTAAACACCACCACCAAAATAGTAATAGAAGCTTCCAATACATTAGGCCTCCTAAAGTTATACTTGACACTGGTCAAGTAGCTATGTATAATGGTAGTAGTACTACCATATTTAATTCATCACAATTTTCCAAATTTTATAATTCTAGTTTGAATATGCTTGCACAAGGTGGGCAAGAAGAATAAGATCTCTGTCTGACTTCTCAAAAAAAATATTCATATAGAAGCCATTAGTATACAAGAAAGCTAGAGTATCAATAGACTTGGACAAAGATAAGAAATGGATACCCAATGTAGAAAGCAAGGAAACAAGAGAGGACCTATTGTTGGGCCCAAATAGGTGGTGGCCTAGCCCACTTATACATGTGTTGGCCTCACTAGGCACCTTCTTGTTTGAAAGGAAGGCCCAAGTAAGGACCTAAAAAATGCTTGTCTCATCATTAAATTATGAATATTGGAAATTGGCCTTTGCATCTCTTTTATTATGTATTCTATACTTATTCCTCTCTAAATTCAATAATTTAGTTAGAGGGTGTCAAGTATTATTGGATCCTTTGATTTGTAAAATCATTTTTCTTCTAACTTGATATCAACCCATTTAGTCACATGTATATCAACCTATTTCAGGTGCAAGATTAGTATTATAAAACTTGTAATAAAAAAATAATTCAATTTCTACAAAATTATTTGTACCAGGTTAGTATAGCTCCCTTTCTCATCAACAAAAGCATAGAAAGTTGGCTCCCAAAGAGTTCGAGTCTAAAAATGTATTGATATATAGACCTAATTTGGCATCCTAATTAGGCATATATAAAACATGACACATTTTTAGAAATGGGAAATTGAGGTTCACTACCTCCCTACTCCATTCAAGATGGGAGAAACTGAGGGTCCCCACCACCCTACCCCATCCCTCCTAACGTGGTCTTTGAAAAACTAACATAACTTTCTTTAAAATTGGAGAGAGAAAATGAAGAAAAAAGAAACATGCAAATTGTAGAAGTTGTGCACGAAGAAGGTTGAATAGGACCAACACAAGGTCATTAAATGGATCTTGAAAGAGAAGGAAGAATTTAAAATAAAAACAAAAAAACATTAATAGAAGTTGTTGAAATAGAAAATATAAAGGAAGAACAAGTCACTCAAAAGAAACAATAGTTGCCAGAGGAGATTTAGGAGAAAGAAATCAAAAAAGAATAAAAATTTATGCAAATAGTATTAATAGATTTGGGAGCATGAGATATAGGACAAATCTAAAATAAGAAATATGCACATACTCACATAGTGGTAGGAGGGGATATACCATAAATAACTCACAAAAAAGTGCAGCGCTGGTAGGATTTAGGAATAAAATTTAGACCTAATTTTGGCTTCTAAGAGGCTTACGTTTGTCTTAAAATGTGTTATGAGGGCATTTAGGCCGTCTACATGTCTGGGGTACTTGGTTTACACATCTTCTCCATTGCATAGGATGCCTCTTTATAATTAAATTTCATTATGCAAATATTTCTATAATTGTTTTTTTGCAAAATGATAGCAAAGAATATGAAAATTAACACTAGATTTTGCTTTTCCAGGAGGTAATAAACAATGGAGGATGTGGATTTCATAAACGATAAAAGTTGGATTTTGCATGGAAAATCTTTTTTTGATAGATGTCATGATCAACATTTCATGACTGGAGTGGATACTTTTTGGAGTTTTTCATTTAGGAAGGAATCTTCTAAAGAAGTTAGACCCCCTTGTAATAAATGTGAGAATAGATGTTTTGGAGAAATGTACACTGTGAAAAGTCATATTATCATGAACTAGTTTATGGAGGATTATACAACTTGAACATGCCATGGTGAGGTACCTAGTAGTCTAGAAGAGAATCCAATAAATTAAATGATTGAAGGCATCAATGATATTACTGGGCGTAATTTTGATGCAATGGGGCATAATGAACACGTAGATTCAGACCATTCAATGAACAATTCTTCATATGAACTTGGCGAAGATGTGAGACAATTTTAGAAAGTTATAGATGATGTTACCCAACCTTTATATCCTGGATGTTCAAAATTCTCCAAATTGCCTTGCATTATTTGGGTGTTTGAATACAAATGCAAATTCAATTTGACTAATAGTGCATTATCAGCTCTATTTTTGATGTTGAATGAATTCCTTCCTGAGGGTAATTCTTTGCCAAGGAGCTGGTATGAATGCAAAAAGATAGTTTCCACTTTGGGATTAGACTATCAAAAAATCCATGCTTGTCGCAATGATTGTGTTTTGTTTCAGGGAAAGTATGAACACTCAAATTCGTGTCCAATTTTTGGATCTTCTAGATGGAAAAGGTTGAGAAAAAAGAATAAAGTATGGATGCTACAAAAGAATCATGCTAAAGTACTTTGCTATTTTCCTTTAACTCCAAGACTGAAGAAGTTTTATATGTCAAAAACACTAGCTCCACTTATGATTAGACATCACACTTTACCTCAGAGTACAAACAATGAGATGAGTCATCCTAGGGATTCAATAGAATGGCAAGACTTTGATAGAAAACACCTAGAATTTAGTGTTGATCCTCATAATATAAGACTTGCCCTTGCAAGTGATGGTTTCATCCCTTTTAATATGAGAATGGGTAGTAGCTGGAGTACATGGCATGTCAATTTGATTTGCTATAGTTTTCCACCATGGTTGGTTATGAGACAATCACTATTAATGTTCTCTCTTCTTATAGAAGGACCAAAATCTCCTGGTAATAAAACTGACGCATATTTACAACCACTAATCGATGAATTAAAGACATTATGGTTAGATGGTACGATGAGTTATGATGCAAACATAGGAAAAATGTTTAACATGAGAGTAACACTCCTATGGACAATAAATGATTTCCCTACATATGGCATGTAATATGGTTGGAGCACTAAAGGTTACAAGGTGTGCCCATATTGTGGTGTTAATCATGGCTCTATTTATCTTCCACATAGTCACAAATTCATCTACGTGAGGCATCATCATTTTTTGGTGCAAATCATCCATGGCACCTAGATAAGAAAAATTTAAACGGGATGGAGGAACATGCTACTTCACCACAACATCTCACTGGGTCAGAAATACTAAAATTGTGGGAAGAACATGGTAATGCTAATTTTTTTGATGAAACTATGGAATCTTGTAAACAAAGAAGTCTTGAATTGCTTGAGGGATGGAAATGAAAGAGTATTTTTTTTATCTTGCATATCGATCTACTTTGTTGATCAGACACAATTTAGATGTAATGCACATAGAAAAGAATATATCAGAAAACATCCTTAATTGGTTGTTGCACAAAGATTGTCACAGTAAAGAGAATGTTAATGCCTATTTGTACATGCAAAAATTGAATATGAGGAAATCACTTTGGCCTACAAAGAGAAACTACAATTGTCAATTTGTTTTACCTCATTCATCTTATAGTACGAACACAAAAGAGAAGGTCTTCCTATCAGTTTTCAAAGATTTGAAAATCCCAGATGGTTTTTCTTCAAATGTCTCAAGCAAACTCCAAGTAGAAACAAAAACGTTTATTGGATTTAAAGGCCATGACCACCATACTTTGATCTAGCATCTCTTACCTCTGGCTCTAAGAAGAACTCTACCAAGACCAATTTCCAAAGTGTTGATTGAATTTTGTAATTTTTTGAAGTCTTTGTGTGCACAAAGAATCAAAGTTCAGAAGATGGAAAACTTGAAGCATTAATACCAACTATTCTTTGCAAGCTCAAGCATATTTTCCCACCAGCATTCTTTGATGTTATGTCCATCTAACGTTACATTTATCATATGAGGCTAGAGTTGCAGGTGGTGTAGAGTATAAATGGATGTATCCATTTGAGATATTCCTTTACTCTTTGAAGCAATTTGTACACAATAGTAGTAGACTTGAAGGGTCTACAGTAGAGGGATATCTCTTAAAATAGGCAACAACTTTTTGCCAACATTATCTGGAAAATGTAGATTCTTGCTTAAGTAGGCCTATAAGATATGAGGAGGGACCTATTGGTGCTGGTTTATTCTTGACCCCCTCATATGCGGAAATCAATCAGGCTCGCCGCTTCATTTTGTTCAATACCGCTGAAATTGAACCATACTTAGTGTAAGAATTTAACTTACATTGTTAGTAATGGTGATTTTTTTTGAAAATTTTATATAATACATCTATTTTTTATTGTATGTAAAACTATATATGGATGCATGTTGATGAAATAAGACATCAAAATCCATCTTGGAATGAAGTACAAATATAGGGTGAACAACACAATCATTTTGTTTAATGGTTCTCAAATTATGTAAGTTTTGATTTTTGGAATAAATACATAACACCTATCCTTTTCTTAATGTTAATGATGTACATATTCAACATCATCAGGTGCATTCTCTCCCTCGAGACATGGTTCTTCCCAATGTTGTGTGAGTTCTTGCCATGGGCCCTACACTATGAGTACATTCTTATAAAGGATATTTTGTGAACGGATACAAATTTGACACTGAAGCAGTAGATAGTACCCGTGTCACCCAAAATTGTGGTATTCAAACAAAAGACGCCGATGACATATTTTATGGAGTGTTAGAAGACATATTAGAGCTTCAATATGAAAGTGTCCCTCCTATATGTCTTTTCAAATGTAGATGGTATGATATGGGGGAAGGTATATGTTCATATGTTGATGAATTTGGTTTCACACTTGTTGACACATCAAGGACAAGTTTTGATGATGAGCCCTTTATTTATCCTGACCAAGCCACCCAAGTTTTTTTACTACGTTGACATTGAAGATTAAAATTGGAGCATTGTTTGTCAATGGACACCAAGGGATACTTTTGATATCTCATTGGAAAACATAACTACTAGGAATAATTAAGTAGAGGATGTAGTGGAGGAAACCAATCATATTGATGAAGTGTTTGAAGATAATTGTGGCATTAATTGGGTTCGCTCAGTGTAGACAATGATATACATGTTTGTCAAAGTTTATTAATTGTTGGATAAAGGTAATTATGTGATTAGAATGAGACACCTATCTTTATTTTTCCTAAATGAGTTTGATAAAATTTTATTATGGATTGTTTTATATGAATGTTTTATATATGCTTTAATAGAGTTGATTGATAACATGCCCCCAAAGAAGAAGGTCAGGTCTTTAGAGGAATTGGTCCAAGCTGAGAATAAATTGTATTCTTATATGGCTCATAATGAACCACCATCCGATGATACATCAACAGGATCAGAAGACCAGTTTTTGTCTTCTATAGCATGTAAGGTTTTTCTTTTATTACTGTGTTAAGATGATGTACTATGTGTTTTATTTTATTACTATGTGAGGATTTTATGTACTATGATATTTTCTTGGTTTTCTTAGATTCTGCTAGAAAGACAAAAAAAAAGACAACGGTATCTCTAAGATGCCCCAACCAAGTGGAGTCAAAGCAGTCGATCTTTTGGATTCATGCAGTCAAAGTGGACTGTTGTCTAAAGGTAGATTTGTTTTGTATTTCAGTTTATTACATTTTCAAAAGACAATTTGTACTATTTACATTCAACTCAATAAGGAAACTATTGTTATCTTACATAGAAAGTGGCAAGGGGGCTAAAGGAGTGATGAATAGTTCTATAAAAGCAAGAGAATGCAATATTCCTAAGCATTCAAGTCTACTTGCAACTGGTGTTGAGGGGATCATGAGTGATGCACGTTGAGGTAATAAATAATCAGTCTTCTAATTTTTTTTTCAAATACTAATGTGATATATATTTTATACACAACCCATACAAAATGAATATAGGAGGTTTTGACTCAATGTGACTGACTAACAAAAAAGTTGAATCATAGTTCTTCAAGTGCACAAGCAAAAAATTAGTAGAGACTCATATACTAATGCAATGGATCTTGGCAAGGCTTGGTGAGAAGTTGGTATATATAGTTAGATATTTTTCTTTTTTGTATTTCGTACTTTCACGTAATAGTTGTTTATAAAGCAATCCAAGCAAAAAAATGTACTATGGTCATTTCTTGGTTTGTTTAGGTGTTGTTCAAATGAGAAAACCTACCAATGACGGGTCTAATATGTCCCAACCAAGTGGAGTAAAAGCAATCGATCTTATGGATTCAAGCAATCAAAATGGACTGGTGTCTAAAGGTAGTTGATACATTTAACTATAGATTCTTATATTATTAATTTTTTATACACCTATGATGTCTTTATATTTATAACATCTTCACTATTTTTTAGAGCAGATTTTATTTAACTATACAAATTTCAAAATAAAAATCAAGCCAATTATGTATCGTGTTAGGAAGCGGTGCCTATCAAAGGTCAAACATGTTGTTATAAACCATAGGTTTTATTTGAAGCGGTATTTAAAGAAACAAAGTCCAGAACAACTTCTAGTGTTGCATGAATCTAGAGTATGCCAAGATCAATGGGATAAATTATTGGATTACTAGGGTAGAGAGGAAGCACTGGTATAATAATACCCATAATGGCTTATAGTGTGAATTTATTTGCATATATATATATATATATATATATATATATATATATATATATATATATATATATATCAATGATATCTGAAACCTTGTTGTAATATATGTCATCTATCTTGCATACAGCTGGAGGCAATAAGAAATGCTAACAACTGCTCAAAAATCAGACTTGTCTATGGCTTAGGGAGAAAGTCAATAAGGAAGAAGGAATTTGAGATGGTATTTATTTTTGTGTTATTTCATTAATATCACATATCTAGTAATAAGTTATAATTCTTCATATTTTAGAAGGTCAAGACCCTTCGATCATAGATACATATGTGGTTTCTCATAAAAAAAGAATAGAGAATATACAAATAAATATACAAGAAGTGTTATGGTAGATTTTATTCTTGTTCATTGCATATTTACATTTTACATAATTATTTTCCTTTAGTATATTAATTTCAATCTAATTGACCCTAAAGGAAGAGGTTCAACATGAAGTGGAATGTCGTCAAGTGCAACATAGTAAAAACCCACTTGATTTTATGTCTGTAACGGATCATGTATATAATGGTCATCACGATAGATATGAAAAGGGTTGTGGGAATGGAATTATAAGACACATGTTGAAACAAGCATATAGAATGGAAAAACTCATAAAACCTATATGAGGAGATTAAAAAGGAGTTTGAATTTTATGTTGAAGAACTGGTTAATGCTAAACTTAAGTTGGCACGATTGAAGAATCAGGTTAGACATTATATTACATGTTCTTTAGTTAAATTATTTTCTTACTCTCTAAAATTTTAAATTTTAAATTAATTATTCAATATATGGTATTAAGTATGTTGCTCCCTTATATAGGAAAGTAAAAAAGTTGAGCAATTTCTAATTATAGGATGCTAGGTGTAGTAGGAGACCTGAATCTGTCAATGAATAAGAAGATGATAATGATGATGATCAAAATTTTGTGTCATGTTTTTCTTAATATATTTTCTATGAAGAGCAATTAGGATGAATCAAACTACAATGTGTTCTAATATTTTTTTTATTTTGTCTATGAACATTCCTATGCTAGGACTTAAATTCTTTTCATTTTCAAAATCTTTGTATGGGATTAAGCTATAACTTGGAACTTTTAGTTTAAAGCAATAGAGTCTAACATTATATCACGTTGTTTGTTTCATAATTATAGAAGTGGATACTTGGGTATGAAATATGTATATCTTTTTTATAGTTTTTGTTGGCTATGCATCCAACTTGTATCACAATTGTCTTAAGTATGAGGACTTCAAGTTGAAACACAAGCCTATATTTAAATAAACATTTTATATATAGCTATTCAATAGGTTTGATCATAGAGGAAATTCACCTAAGAAATCATCAGAGGACAAGTCCTTAAAGAAAAACATGTAGGTATTTGTCTAATAGTCAATTTTCTTATTGGGAGAAATCTTTGTTAACTCCATTTCTATACCATTGGGTTAGGCTCAACTTTTTTCCATTATGCCTTCATTATAAGTTGAAAATCAAGTTTTATTTTATTTTTGTATGTGTTTGGTTACAAAAGAGGATAAAGTTT
The DNA here is from genome assembly GCA_963693085.1 of Alisma plantago-aquatica. Lineage (NCBI taxonomy): Eukaryota > Viridiplantae > Streptophyta > Magnoliopsida > Alismatales > Alismataceae > Alisma > Alisma plantago-aquatica. The sequence continues at coordinate 218,703,216 of OY856415.1, forward strand.
AGTATTGATCTTCTTATTATTTTGTTATCTTGTTTATGGTTCTACAAAATGAACTCGAAAGATAGTCGAACTTGTCGCAAACACATACAAGGGTACTACTTTTTTTTTAGTCTAGTTTTTGTACTCTTAAATTATAGATCTTTTAGTTTCTTAGTCTTTAAGTATCTTCAATTATTTTGTAGGTTAATGGTGGACGGTTGACATTGAGGTTTTCATTGTCCAAGTTCTTAAAATTAGTCATGGCATGTCTAGTGCATGCACTATCAATAGTTGTTTAAGAAAAACATAAATTTGGTCAGGTAAAGGTTGATAACATTGAGCAATTAAATCTAGATACGTTTGTAACACCTTGAGAGTAGTGCATTAGGAATGTGATAGTTTTATAGTGAGAAGTATTCCCTTTGAATTGGTTTCTTAGTATATCATTAGGCATTTGGGTAGTCCCAGTCAATGTTCATTTCAATTGGGATCAGTGCACAATCCAATTCCAAAAATAAGCTTGTCTACTTCTAAATATCGTTCCATCTTAGATCTATATCTTCTTTGTAACTATATTTTGGATAGTTTACCTCTTTTGGTTTAGATGATTGTCTATCGTGGGATCAAGATATTGCCTAATATATAGTGTCTTGGACCGATCTCTCTCATGTAAACAAGTCATGACGAGACATGTTAAATTCGATACTAGGAAAGTGGTTGATATTATTCAAAATAAATCCTTAACTTTTTCTAGTATACAAGTAGCTTTTTTTGATATAAATATCTTCAATGAGATGTTTAGATTAAGTTGAAACTATATTTTTAATTTGTTTTTTGAATGTTTATTGAAAGATTAGAGAGAACTATAATTTTTTGTTAGGTTTTGCAAACACATACAATGGTATTACTTTTTTACACTCTAGATTCTTTGCTTTTTAATTATAGATCTTTCAATTTCCTTTTCTTTAAATTTTTTGTATACCATATTCAACTTCTAATGGGATGCTACTTGTAGGTCATATTTGAGGTAAAAAAGGAGCATCCTAGATCCTATTGGTGCCCTCTCCTTAGCTGGGACAAAGGTTGAATGCAAGCATTATAGTTTTAAAGATAATAATGCTATGGTAATCACTAATGGAGAAAGCATAAACATAAACCACCAAGGTTTAATGCAAGAGTGAATTTTACATGGTAATCAAGGAGACAACTAGGTGACAGAGTCTAGACTGTGATAAGTACATGCCTTTCTTCTCATTTAATGTTGTTTTTTGCTACAATTTTGTTCACTTCTATTTGTTTTTTTACGCAGCTAGTGTATGATATGTGGATGTCTCCTTGTAGGTGGGAAGATGGGTGGAGGGAAGAGCAGAGAATAGGGGTATCTTGGAGAAGAATTACTACTAATACAAGTTAAGCCCAACATGACTTCCAATTTTCCATTTGTGTTTTGGAGAGATACTATACAAGATGCTTCTAGTTTTGCTGAATGGAACCAAATCCCTATTTGTCTCCAAGATCAGATGCTTGCCCACATCTATTTGAAATACATAATAGATTCAGTAGGGCTACAATAGTAGGAGATCCTGGATGCACTTCCTAAGGTGATTGAGTCTCATATTTCATGCTTTCTTCTCTACAATTTTGTCGACAATGTATACATGTTCTGTGGAGTTTCAAATGACCTACTTCTCTTTCACTCATATTCATTTATCATTCACTCATGATGATGTTATCTAACTTCTCTAATTCAAGATATATTTGGGATTTTCTTCTTAATTTGAAGGTTTGAGAGATGAAGGCAGAACATTTTCTTCCCAAAGAGGGCATCATCTTGTAGAATGAAACACCCACATACTTCTACATACTGGTTCCTGCTACTACGGGGAGTTCTCTTGATCCAGTTTCATACATATTTCATGTACTGCTAAGCTTGTTTTCTTTATAAGCTTCTCAGTAGATATCTATCTACATGCTGATTTGATACCTTTTTGTAGAAGTTGATCAAATATAAAAATGGAAGTGAACAAGCAAGTTAGAGGGACTGAGCTCACCCCTTATATAAAGCATCAGAATAATATGAAAATTGTATCAGACCCTTAGTATGACTTACTGATCAATATAAAAAAAGTGGAAACTCATTTAGGGCCAGTTGAACCTAGATTTGTCCAAACCCTAATTTGGACCTAAATATCATTAATAATGGTGAAAATTGTATTAATGATGATTATTATTATTAATCAGGTGATGACCGGATATCTAGATATGCAAGAATTATTAGAAATCTCTGAACTCAGGTACGTGGGCTTTATCTAAGTATATGACTAGTTTTCTTATGTGTAATAGCTATGATGTATTGCTTGTCATTATTTGAGAATATTTCTTGGATGTACTATGATCATAGTATTTTTGCCATTTCAACAAGAACAACAAAGAATATAGATAGTTTGTAGCTACTAAGTGGATATATGCTCTCTCTCTTTCCCAATCCTCTCTCTCTCTTTCTCTAAATATAAGGTCAGCACTCGGTCCCCATAGCCCAAGGGGTGGGGGAAAATGAAGTGTGACATCTCTCTCTCCTCTAAATATAAGGTCAGCACTCAGTCCCCATAGCCCAAGGGGTAGGGAAAAATGAAATGTGGTACTACTTAGTAGTACAAATGCATCAAAAGGCATCTGAAAATATGTGTTTAACTGATTATCGCTTTAAACAATGTTTTCTTTTACTCTTTCTTTCTCAAGTTAATTCAATTATGCAAGCATATTAGTATGTATCTTTCTACCCATGTACACAACACCTTGTGAGTTGATTCTTTGCTTCACATATGTTTTAGGTTCAGAGCTAGCAATGGATAAAAGATGGGAAGTGAGTAGTTGTACAGGTTTACCTATTGTGTAGATCCTAGTTAGCATACATGTTCATAGACTGTAGAATTTTCATTAAATATGTAATTGTAAATCGTGTTGTAATAACTCACTTTGTTATATGTACATGTTGAATGTTGAGAAACTTTTATGGTGTATGTTATGGTTGAATGTTCATGTATGTGCATATTGCTTCTACAACGCACTCTGATACAATTACCTAATATTTTCAGATTTGTTCTCTCGGGCCTTCTTAGTCTCGAGAAGGCAGAATCTGAGGATGTTACAGTCAGGGCTATAGGGACCAAGTGTCAACCTTATATTTTGAGGAGAGAGAGAGAGAGATGTCACACTTTATTTTTTCCCACCCCTTGGTCTATGGGGACTGAGTGTCGACCTTATATTTAGAGGTAGAGAGAGAGGATTGGGAGAGAGAGAGAGCATATATTCACTTAGTAGCTACAAACCATCTATATTCTTTGTTGTTCTTATTATCATGGCGAAGATACTATAATCATAGTACATCCAAGCAATATTCTCAAATAAAGAAAAACAATACATCATAGCCATTGCACACAAGAAAACTAGTCATATACTTAGATAAAGCCCACATACCTGAGTTCAGAGATTTCTAATCATTCTTTCTCATCTAGATATCTGCTCATCACCTAATTAATAATAATAATCATCATTAATAAAATTTTCACCATTATTAATGATATTTAGGTCCAAATTAGGGTTTGGACAAATCTAGGTTCAATTGGCCCTAAATGAGTTTCCAATATTTTTATACTGATCAATAAGTCATACTAAGGGTTTAATATAATTTTCACATTTTTATGCTTTATTTATTTTCTAAAATTATTATGAGATGAAAAACATCTTATAAGTCATTAATGGAGAAAGACCTAATATTTTGGCAATATAGTTCTGATCAGGTTCAACATATTGTCTCTACATGATATTAGCGTCTGGAATAAAGTTTTTCAAAATTTATGTCAATAAATATGATTTATTACATTTAATATATCCTAACAAAGGCATCATCCTTTAAATTAAAAACTAACAATAATACTACTTCAAAGTTCTAATCTAAGGGTTTCATCATAAATAGGGCATTTTTCTAAATCCAGGTGTATTTTTGGGGGATTTATAGGACACTAGAGCTATTTTAATGTATTTTTTAAGAAAAGGTCCTTTTTTGGATATCAAAAGCATTTTACCTTGCCATTGTAGGTGTCGACCATTTATTGGCCCACGCTGGCAAGATCATCTCCCTAGCTCACACCCCTGGCTGGTTTTCTTGTGATCAGACCGATCGGTTCATGCGGTGGTATGCCTTGACCCATTACGTGTTGACACCAGAAGCGATGCTTCGTCCGCTTCACAGGCTTCATCTGCAGACGCCATACCTGAGCGCTGTCATGGCCTGGGTTCATGGTGAGGAACCCTACGATCAGGCTCATACATCATGCGAGCCTAATGTCTTCCATAGCCAGTGTCGTCACAAGCGAGTTCCTCAGGGAGGAACCACACTGGCGTCAAACTCTAACCTTGCCCGTTTGGTGCCTTGCCAGCATGATGGTGACATCCGTAGATCATGGTGATAGAGCTAGGTTGTGAGGAATCATGGTTTTTTGTTCTGCAACACCCCTACATCAGGAAACCCACTTGCCGACTCCTCCACTCTAGTGATAAGTATGTTTGCCCAAGAACGCTTTGAGTAGGTGAATTGCCTTCTCTCCAAGTTCCTCTATCGACGGCTGAGAGAGGTCAATGACCATAGATCGGGGATGGTATAGAGCCAAGGAACCTGCTCGTCATGGCTTTAGATGGGTATGATATGGGAGGCAGTTGTGCAAGGTCATCTAGGTGCGATCGATCAGACTCTGCTCCGCTTTTTGTTCTGGCTACTGCGGCAGGTACATTGCACAGTGTCAGTCAGGCACCAAGATAACCATCATGGCTCCCAGCAATGGTGGCTCGGAGATGGAGGTCGTACCTCCTAGTCTTAGTGACCACCTAATGGTCGTTGTCGCTATGGTGCATAGGAAAGAGGACAACAAAAATCCCTCAACAAACATGTGGTTGTCGCCCAGAGATCCATTGCTCCATTGATGTGCTTAATCCTGAGCTCCAAGATCATAGGAGATCCTCAGTCTCCTTCTAAATCTGGAAGGGGTCTACGCAGGTGATGGGAAGGAGTGATAGATTCCCCTCGAGGTTCATCAACTATCATGTTCGTGGGCTAGCCGTCACTAGTCTGCAGGCTCCAGTTGCTTACAGTGAAAAATGAGTGATTGACGGGGTTGATATGCCCCCCTACTTATTTTTTGTCTGTGATTCATGGGCAATTAGGAAGATCCTTATACTGCACATCAATTGGCTCTATCAAACAATGCTAACTACCAAGGATTAAGACTACCAAGCGGCCATTCAGTTAGCTCTAACAACTCCACTCTTTTCAGGGGTGAGAGACAATCCACAGATTACATGATGATCACCCTAGGGCCAAAACTTCAGTTTTTAGGTCTGTAACTAGGATGGCCCATACAGCCTCAAGAATGTTGATCCACGACATGTTATTGAGACCATGAACTAAAGTCACACCATAGTCCAAAATCCACATTAAATGCTAACATCAAAATCATCTCTTTTTCTTTAAACTTCCATATTTTGTAGTAGAAGGCTTTGATTATTCAAATTCTATACCTAGATCCAATGCTACTAAAGGTAGCTTCTGACTATTTTGAGGCTAACAAACATTGGTTTACATCTCAACTTAATTCTTCAATAGTCTCATTCCACATTAATCATCAAATCATGATGAAACATATTCTCTCCCCTTATATTGATCATTATGCATTAAAATTTTCATAGTCAACCATCTTGATTCATTTATACTCTAATTGATACACGAGGTCATTAATACTCCAAAGTGGTTCATATATAAAGATATTGGGTTTAAGGTGCATATCAATTATCCTCCAAATTATCAACATAACTCCAACTTGTTTAATTTGACTGTATAACACATCATAGTCCATCAATATCTATTTTACTCTAGGTTTATCTCAAATATTGTATTGGGTATCAAAATCCTAAAATTCTGGGTCATCACAGGTCTCACCCTTGTGGTTCGCCATGTTTTTTTAGGTAATTGGCAGTGACGACAATAGAATCGTGGAAGTAAAGAGGAATTATAATAATGAACATTTGAGAAAGTTGATTAGATGTCAAGTGTGTCCTAGAGTCGTCCCTGTACTCTCAGGTCTGGGTAGGAAGAGTTTGTATATGGTGTTTCAAACAAATCCGACTTTTATTAGCATGTCAATGCTTGTTTGTGTGGCATATACTAATATTGTTCTCCTATGTATATATGTTGTGGCTAAGGTGATAGAAAGATTTGTATCAAATTCTTGGTATGGTATGGATACAAGAAAGATGTTGGGCCCTTATGCAAATATTTCTGAGCAGGTGTTGATGTTGAAATCAGTTTTAATTTATCCATATTTTTGGGTATGTGATTAGTTAGTGATCGATTGTGTGTTATGTTTTGAGTAATCTCATTTAGTGTAACAGGTTCTTACAAGTTTGTATCAGAGCTTTAGATTCATCGAGTCTATAGGGACACTAGGACTTAGGATTAGGATGATGTTTAAGTAAGGAACATGACATAAAAATATAGTGCATACTACCTAATCGCAACACTTGGATGCCCTGACTAGGTATTCAATTATTGAAGAAAAGGTAAGCATAAAACTCTTAAGAATGTTATCTTTCTGATTACTCTGATCAAGTAGTCATTTTGAGACAATCTAAAGAGCATAATGAATCAGAAATCATGGTGCAGATAACTCAATATTCCTCAAGAGAAGATGAGAATTACATCATTATCTATCAAAACTTTAATATTTGGTAACTATAAGAGAAAGATACAACACCATGAACTCTAAATACGAATACAAATAAGAAAAAGAGGAGTTCTTAAAGATGTGATTCCAGAAGATAATAAAGTAAAAGACATATAAGTTTGTGCTTATAAAATGAATCAAGGTATGAAATCCACATAAGATGGAGAGAACTCCTATAACTCCTATAATAAGTATAAAATGAGAAGATGAATGGGAACAATGACAAAGGAATAAGGTGGAACCTGAGTTAATCGATGAACAACCAATGTGTTTAAGAAAGTGTTAATGTAAAATCAGCATGACATGTGAAATAAATTAAGGTAAATGATCCCTGTTTAATGAAGAAAATGTGGAATATGATGGTTTTCCTATTGATAAGTGGTTGAAAAACATAATAAAATAAGAGAACATACCCAAGTGTCATAAATAGTCATCAAGGAATGAGTACTAAGATATGTTAATCATGATGATTCTTATGCTAATGGCAAGGAACTCGAAATGAAAAAGGTAAAATGATACATAAGAAGTTTTAACCCGCATAATGAAAATAGAATTGGTTACCTTTTTTATAGTGACCTATGAACAATACTTCTTTGATGTGGGAAGTGTGTTTCCCTTTGTATCTTTCCTTTCTAGGGAATAGCTTTCAAGTGGATCATTTCCACTTTGTATGTGTGTATTAGTTGTAAACATGAGGGTGGATAGCTTATTATAGCATAAGGTTGCTTGGACTATGGTTCCAAGATCATAAAGTTTGTGATAAGTTTGTTTTTTGAGCCTCCAATAATTAGGAAGACTCCTCTTATATGTCTTGAGATTTTTTATGTTGGTAAAAGTATATGAGATAAGGATGTGAGTTCCTTATAGCATATGAGGTGGATACCAAGGAAATGAATCCTAGTATCCAAGATGTATCAACAAATTGGGAAGTATGTGAAGATTGGATATGTTTATTAAATGAACATTCCAATTATTCTTCACCCTTAGAGAGAGAGAGAGTGGATGATGACCCTCTAAATGTTGTCTGGAAGGAAAAACAAAAGTGATTCTATAATGTTGTGTATGGTTCAGTGATAGTTGGGAAAGACCACTATCAATGATAGACGGTTTGTTGATCAGTAGACATGTGCTACCATGTTCCTTTAAGATAAAATATCCTTTAGACATAAGAGTTAGAATGGATGACATACATTACACAACCATGGTGAGTTTAGGGTTATGTCCTTTAGACTAACCAATGTACCAATAGAATTTATGAATAGGAGGAACAAAGTGTTTAGGTCATTTCTTACAAGTTGTAGCAAGCTTTTAATCATGACTTCTCAAGGTGTTTTAGAGAGGGTCAGTAACATGGTCAACATCTTTGCTAAACCTTAAGAATGTTGAAGTAATTGTACTTATGTGTGACAAGTCTAGCAAGAATGAGTTGGGGGTTGACTACAGTATCCTCTTGGAGTTATGATACCTCTGTTAAGTATGTTATGCGAATCCTGATAAGATGAAGACAATGTCATTTCTCTACCCCTAACAATGTTAATTAGGAAGTTATATTTGTTAACAGTTATAGACAAGTGTACGATTCTTCAACCAAACAGATGGTTAGTCCACCTTTGAGATGATTGGAGAATCCTCTAAAAACATATTCCTCATAGTTCTTGAAAATTAGGGGATGCCTACCTGGTTCATTGAGTTGTTAATTACAACAACCATTAAAGGAGCAAAGAGATGAAACCTTGTAAAGTTACATATGATAAGATATACATGATGTTCTATGTTTGGTAAGATCCAGTGAGTACGGACTCCAAGTGATGTGTGATACAATAGATAGAATATTTTAGGGTGAAAGTAGAGTCCAAAGTTGAAAGATACTACCAGACCTGTACAGGTGGTACAACAGTACCTACGATGAACCAAGGTAACACATGCAGAAGTTGAGGGAGAAGAATATGACTTCTATGAGAATAATGTGACATAATAATGAGATTAAAGTTACCATGTGAATGTTTGGGGATGAGATGCATGAGAAGTTTCCATCTTTGTCTACCTTGGATTTCAGGGGCAAAATCCCAGTTAGGGGTTTATGGTTGAGAGACCCCTGACCTTGCTAAAAGTGTTGAACATACTTACTTATCATAATTGAATTCTTATAACTATAATATAACCTTGTGATATGATTTGGAATCATAATACAAGCTTAAGTTTCAAATTGGGTCCAATTTGAACAATGTTTGTGCAAGTTATGTAATTTTATGTACATTTTAGACTTTTCTACAATTTACCAAATTGGGAGGTTTTTCTTGCAATTTATTACTTCCATTATGTTCTTTGGATGTTATATCATCATTTTTGAGCTTTTTGATCCATGTGGAGCCTAGTTGAACCTTAGTTTGGAGGTGTTTTCCTCATGGGTATTATAGGGTTTACCCCTTTATGGATGAGCTACCTTAAGGTGCTATCAAGAAAATGGTTTATTTTATTTTCTTGCAAAATCAAGAAACGAGGGCTAAGAGATCTCCATGGATTTTGGGTCATCTGGTTGTGTGGATGCTTGTATATCCGTAATAGTTTAAGGCCATGGATGCATGAAGAGCTTTTAGACACCTCATGCTTTTCTCTTTCCTTATCCTTCAAGCTTTATATGTCTACTTTTAAGCTCCCAAATAAAGGTTTTTCCCTATACCACTTCCCTCCTACTAACAACCTTGTTCTTTCTGTATTTAGATGTGGAGTACCTATCCAAAGTAGAAGAAGAAGGCGAATTTCTTGGTGGAAGCATGTAGGGTTTTGTTTTGCTTCCTTTGGGGTTTCTAAAGTTCCTTCTTGCTAATCTTGAACTAACTTAGTAATTTTCATCTTCTCTCTTCCCGTTTTTTTTGTTTTTACTCTTCCCCCTATCTTTCTCCAGGTCGGAACCTTGTTTTTACATGGTAGAAGTTTCTCTAAAGCTCTAAAACCCAACCTTTCTTGCTCCTTATGCGTAGAGTTTGCTTCTTTGATGGAGAAAGGTATTAGATGGACGAGTTCATAGATTATTCTTGGATTTTCTACCCTACCTGCTCGAGTTTTTTTTCTGTTTGGGATTTTATCTTCTCATTAGAGGAAATTTTTATAACTTGCTCCACGTTTATTGCTTACCATAAGCTTGCTAGCTCATGTTCTTTCTTTAAAATGATGATCCATGCACAAAAAGCTATGCTTGACTTGGATTTTGATTTTTATGATTTTTTCTGTTCTAATTTCAGTTATAGATGAACTTGTAATCATGTGTACATTCCTCCTAAGATATAAGATAACCTAGATTAGGTTGGTTTGACAACCGGCGGTGCTAAGCACCCATCAACCAATGGTCAATTTTAGGGTTTAAAGTTGATTTCTTCTATAAACACATGACCCAATGGTGGTACCATTGCAACAACTGATGGTATTGTCTTCATGACAACTGATGGTGGTGACCAAGGGTGTCAAATTACATTCACCCCTTGGGTCAGGGTTTGGCTTAATTAGAATCATAATGATCAACAACTAAGTACCCTAATGATGTTATCGATCAATGGTGACATTAGCTTGATATCTGATGATGATTAATGAATATAGTGCTGATCTAACAACCTATGGTGACTTAATAGTCACTATTGATGGTGGATCAGGTATCCACAACCTATGATGAGTTAATCATGTAGTTTTAGTATCAATTAATCCTTAAACCAATGGTTTCTTGGATCATTTGATGCAATGGTTGGACCTATACTTCAATTGATGGTTTTAATATATGAACTTGACCCAACGGTTAAGATCTAATGATTCTTCATCCAATAAATTGGAATGATGCCTAAGGTAATATATTGGTCCTAATAAAGTTATTTATATGGTTTCCTTTATGAGATCATACTAAGAATCTCATTTATTGACAACTTATTTTAAATAAACAATCACTTGTTGGTTTTACCCTGCTCTCAATGGAACTTTTTATGTTGTCAATCAAGGGATGTCTAGGGTTAAATGTGGACTCTTTCTAGAGCACAACTCAATGACTTCATAGTTGGTTTATTCAAGGTGTTTACTTATGTAAACAACCAATAGTCTTACATTCTCAATAATCCAATGTTTTGGGATGATGCTTATGGTAAGTTTGTACGGTTTGAGTGATGTTGAAACCTAATGGAGGATTAACATAATAATATAGTCTTACCTTTTCCCTCATAGAATTGTTAATAAATATAATGAGTTAATGGGAAACCCTGATGAAGTATATTTTGTTATACTTAACCCTAATATAACCAAGTTACGGTAATTGATTATGAACAATGCCTTCAATGATGAATAGAATCATGGAGTATTCTCTTTTGTGGTTGAACCCTAGTATGCTATGACCTGATGGTTACACCTTGAGTTATGTGTGGACCCATATGTGAGAATGGTATGGAATGTGATGGTGATGCTTCACCTTATGCATCCATGATCCAATAGGGATTCCATGAGTTAGGGTTTAGGTATGAGTGTTGATTAGTAATATTAACATAATTTATCTTGTTGAACCTAACTCTAATGCAAATAGATAAACATGAGTATTCATGTTTAGCCTTCTTATTTGATGGCATGATGGTGGAATAATCTCTTTAATATGATCATAAGCTTAATGTGTTGATTGACGGTTATCATAGCCACATGGTTGATAATTTCTTATGATAAACTTGTGCATTATGAATATGGTGAGGGTTAATCATATCTAGAATCCTTGCATGTTGATGTAATAAAGGAATGTTCTTAATGTTAATATAACCCTGCTATGATTGTTTATGAATATCTCCAAGCTCATTAATGCAATATTGTGTTGTCTGGTGTATTATATGTAAGTGATGTTGTTGAGACTTGTTATAAGGCATGGAAAGATAATGTTGATCTTACAGGGAATACTATGATGGTCTTAATTACCTTTGGGCATGGTTGAGCCCTGAATGAGGGTAATCCTCTTGTGTAGATAAGGGTTGATACTTTGTGATATTGTGAAAAGGATTTATATCCTATGATAGTATGATGACAAGTATATTCTCATGAATGGCAAGACAATAGTATCACGTGATGATGATTTCATGATAAGTATAATATCTTGATTGGCAGATGAATACTTTCATGTGAATGTTGACATGATAAATTATGTCGCATATGTTATATATCTTCTGAAGTTGTTATATAGCAATATTTTCTACATATGAATTAGGGTTTCTATGTCCACTTGTTTGATGTAGCCTTAATTAACCCAATTGGAGATAAATAATCAAGTGAAACTCTAATCATGTAGTACCATGTGTCGTATAATCATCTTCACTGTCAGAACTTGTTGGATGTTGAAATGAGTATTCCTAAGGGAAACTCAGAGCGGATATTTTTGAGTATGTGGGGGTGGCAAGTTGAGAATATATCCTTGTCATCCACAATTATAGGTTATGGAGGATGAATGCGGTCATGCCTTAGATATTGTGAAATGTGAAAGGAAAAAGTATAACTCTAGGTGCCTCTTATAGAACGACCATGTGTGAGCATGTTCTCTAGTGTCGTGACATGTACCAAGGGTGGACTAGTTGTTAGTAGCTTGACTATATGTTGTTGTAGTGGTAGCATTGACTGATATGTCACTACCTTCTTACTCGTACTGGCCGAGGGAAATGAATAGCCCTTCACAGGGGTTGATTGGACTTTGGATGGTATGATTCAAATTCCCTAAGGCATAATAAAAGATGTAAGACAGTCATGTAGCATATATGTTTAGGGTTATACACAATGCTTCATATTAGATGATAACCCTTGTTTGCTTTCTTTTCACTGAGATCATGTATAGTACAATAAGAGATAATAGATATTCTTATATTGTAGTTATGGTCATGTTATAAACATACTTATGTTGTCAAATATACTATATTGATGGTTAAGATGATGTTGTTAGCTATGTTTAATTTTGCTAGCCATGCCTATGTAATTAGAAATACTTAAACTGCTAATTATGCCTATGTAGTTAATTGTGTTATGATGTTAGTTCTACTTACAATATAGATCTGTTCCCTTTATTTGAGATGCCAATATTGATATCCATGTTATGTTTCTAGACATATTCATGATGTCAGGGATGCTTATGCTATTAGATTGCTTGTGTTGTTAGCAAGGAATATGATGATAGTCAGATTAATGATGAAGATTGTTATTAGATCCAATTTGATGAAATTTGAGTAGATATCTATCCAGAGAAATGGTTTTATTTGTTACCTACATATACATTGATAATCATACTTGTTGCTAATATTATTTGCTTAATCTATTCAGCATACTTGAATTGTTCAATCTATTCAATTAATTATTAAATACTCCAACTGCTCAGTTATCTACTATTTAAAATGTTGTAATCAATAAGCATTGTCGGAGGTTATATCTCTTGCTGGGACATGGGTCTCACCCTTGTAGTTTGCCACATCTTTTTAGGTAATCGGCAGTGACGATAATGAAATAGTTGAAGTAAAGAGGAACTACATTAATGAATCTTTGAGAAAGTTAATTAGATGTCTAGTGTGTCCTAGAGTCGTCCATGTACTCTCAGATCTGACAGAAAAAGTTTGTATATGGTGTTTCAAACAAATCAGACTTTTGTTAGAATGTTAATGCTTATTTTTGTGACATATACAAATATTGTTCTCTTGTGTATATATGTTGTGGCTAAGGTGATAGAACAATTTGTATAAAATTCTTAGCATAGTATGGATACAAAAAAGATGTTGGACTCTTATGCAAATATTTCTGAGCGGGTATTGATGTTGAAATGAATTTTAATTTATCCATATTTTTGGATATGTGATTAATTAGTGATCGATTGTGTTTAATGTTTTAAGTAATCGAGTTTAGTGTAACAGGTTCTTCCAATCGCTTTGTCCTGCATGCCATGGGAAGGTTTATTGCCAGCAGAAGGTTAGAGAAGAAAACTACTCGAAAAACATGTTATACATTGTTGTTTAGTTCTTCAATATCATGTCTCTAACTACAATTTTCCTGATAGTCTCCATTGCTTTCAGATTTGGCTACTTCAACAAGAAGTTGGCCGAATTACCCAACAACGTTGCTCTACCCATCAATTTTCCAGGAGGACCAGAAGTTATACTTTTTCACATAACAACTAGTCTTGCAATTGTTGCTGATTTAACGCTCCCAAATGAGATAGCTGAGGTGGGATCCATAAGAAACTTGTAGGCGTTGGGACAAGGAGAAGAGGATTTTGTAGAAGGGGAGAATGACGAGCTGCATGATGAAGTAGCATACTTATTCTCTATGGGTGAGCAAAGAGGTTGTAGCTGCTAGCATTTCATTCATCACAGGCTACAAGGGAGGTGGACGAGTAAAGAAGAAAGAGGTTATGGAGATCATTAGGCATCTACTATAGGTTGGTAGATGATGCTCGCAAATTGATTCTTGTAGGATTACTTTAGTATTAAGATTCTTTAGCCTAGATATAAAAGATGTCCACGTCTCAAGTTGCAAAACCAGATTGCTTCTTATCTTTATTTTTCTAGGCTTGAGGAGTTCATATTTCCTCAACATGCTCAGAAGCCAGTGCCATCCAGTAAGGAGATCATAACAATCGAAACATGTAGTATAAGAGAACAATAGTTCATGTACTGCTACTTTTCTTATTGCTCCTTTCTTTTTATTTGGGATATTTTTCAATGTCCAAACTGTTGTACATGACTTTACAGAATCAATAAAAGTATAATAATATATGCATCATATGGAGTGATAGGTTGTTTGACTTGTTTTATAAATGATGGCTCATGTGTATTAGTGTGATGATGTTGTACATTGCTTTGTTGATCACATTTATTTTCTAGAACTTTATACACATCAACTATGTAAATACATACATGTACTTTCTTCTCTAAGAGAATGTGTTGTTGAAAATAGAGTATGTGTTGTTAAAAACAGAGCTTGTATTTTTCTTGCACTTCTTTCAATATACAGCTACCACTCAAGGTATGTGAGGCATATGGCCCTCCCATTTAACTACTGTCTATCAGCTGCTGGTCGTGGTTTTGTGACAGGCATAGCTCTCTGATTAAGCATTTCCGACCAGGTTTTACATGATATCTATTTTGTGACAGGCCCCTTAGAAGTGAGAGCTCTGCCTGTAATACAAATATTATATAGGCAAAAAAACCTAAATGGCACATTTGTCAATTTTAATTACCTAAATGGCACGTTCTTGAACTTATTGCCCAAAATGGCACATTTTTGGAGCAATGTGTCCCCTGCTGGGACACATTGCTTCATGCGAGGCAATGTGTCCCGATGGGGGACACATTGGTCCCACAGGAGGGCAATGCGTCCCAAACCGGGACGCATTGCCCTTTGTGGGACTAATGTGTCGCGCGGCGAGACGCCCCCAACGGCTAGAAATTGCCACGCGGGCAATGCGTCCCGGACGGGGACACATTGCTCCCTGGGCAACGGCTATTTTACCGTTGGGGCCGCCGCGTGGCACGGGGCGGTGCCACGTTGGCGCAATGCGTCCCCAACCGGGACGCATTGCTCCCCTATATATGTTGGCCGAAAACAACCCCCCAAACTCACACCATTCTTCATTTCCTTACTCTTTCTCTATACTCCCATTGCTCTGGAGCTTGTTCTCATATTTCTACTGCTTTGGGTGATTTCTAGCTTATTTCGGGCGATCTTGGAGCTAATATCTTCTACTGCTCGGAGACGATCTTGGAGCTTCTTCTTTCTCTTCTTGTATTCTTCGATTATCAACACATAACTCTCCATTTCAGGTATTTATTCTACCAAAATTTTAATTTTCAAAATATGAACTTAACTTTAGTACGAAATATTACAACTGAAATTATTGTATTGTTACTCTTTAATTGCACATTACTGAAATAATGATGTAGAAAATGACAATTGAAGGCTAATTAATACCTGAAAAATTATTGTTCGAAATTGCAAAATTGTTATTCTGAAATGTTAGTGTTACGAAAAAATTAGCAAAATTGTTGTTATGAAATGTTAGTTAATTTTACTAAAAAAAATAGCAAAATTGTTGTTCACTGTTAATGTTATAGAAAAAGTAGTCAAATAAATTTAATTCCAAATTGATGTCACTGCTCTAAAATATTAATTTATGTTAATATAATGTCATAAAATATGACTTTCTTTCTGATGTTAATATAATATTCTAAAATATAGGAACATGGCATCTAGTTCAAATTCATGAATTGTGAAGATGCGATATGATGGGAAATTTCTCTCTGATGGGTCTTATTCTAGTCGATCTGTTAGACCCATAAACATTTCACTTATTAATACCCTATTTGAACTAAAAACATATATCTATACAACACTTGACATCAATCCCAACCACTTCTCTATCAAAATATCCTATCTTTTCCCTGGAGAAAATCATATGCTTGTACAAGTTGATGATGATGATGATGCATACAGAACCTTGTTATCACTTTCAGTTGATGCCTATATTGATGTGTTTCTTGAAAAAACATATATCCACCAACAACCTTGTTTAATGAGTCTAGTGAATCAATTTAAATCTCAATTCACTCGGAGTCAACCACCTCAATTCTCTCAAAGTCATTTAACTACTAAATGGAGTCAACCACCTCAATTCAGTCTTAGCAATTTAACTGTTGTGTGGAGTCAACCACCTGAATTTTCTCAAAATCTTACTACTGAGAATATTGGTGTTGAGGTTGAGGAGGGAGATAATGATATTGATCATGAAGGTGGTAATGACAGTGATCATGAAGGTGATAACAATAGTGACATTGAAGGTGGTAATAACAGTGAACCACCTGAGGATGAGTCATTGACTGAAACCGATGATGAGCACACACATCCATTCCCTGACTCTATTGCAGCATTGAGTTGTATTCCATCCATATTTGACAACCAATAGCCCCAACATGAACACATTGATTCCAACTATGAAGCTTTTTAAGATGATGACTGGGTGGAAGATTTTGGTCATGAATTTCATCTCAATTACAATCCTTCCAGTGATGTTATCTATGAGGGTGCTTTATTTGCATCTAAAGTTGTACTGGTTGAGACGCTCCAAAAATGGTCGGTACAAAAGAATGTCCAGTGATGTACATTACGCTCAAATAATCATCATCTTAAACTCGTTTGTATCCATGATCAACGATGTCCTTGGAGATTGACCGCTTGCTAGTCCAAAAGAGCAAGTTGCATGTGGAAGATAAAATGTTGTAAAGAAGGCCACAATTGTCAATTAACTGTTATGAATCATGATCATCACCAAGTCACAACATCTTATATTGCTCGAATGATAATGCCAATCCTAGTATCACGATTGGATATGTCGACACAAGAAATTCATGACAAGGTGAATGTTGAACTAAGGCTCAGTATATCTTACAAGAAGGCATATCTAGCGAGGAGGAAGGCTGTTTGTAAAATATTTGGAGACTGGGAATCATCATATCATAGTTTGTTGTCGTTCCTAATTTCTATGACACAATATATTCTAAGAATTATATATGCCCACCTTATTGATGATTATACCCTTCAAACTGAAGGCACTCGTAGATTCAAGCGGGTGTTTTGGCCATTTGGTCCAGCTGTGAGGGGTTGGGCCTATTGTAGGCCTGTTCTTACTGTTGATGGCACATTTTGAATAGGAAAATATACTGGCATACTTCTCATTGCATGTGGAATAGATGCTGATAATGGTCTATTTCCACTTGCTTTTGGTGTTGTCGAGAAAGAAAATAAAGACTCCTGGGAGTGGTTCTTTGGTTGTCTACAAACTTGTATTCCAATCATTCCACGATGTACAGACTTGTGTATTATTTCTGATCGAATGAGTGGGATTTTTCCAGCACTTGAATCAAAATTTCATTGGGCTCAACATCGTTATTGTCTTTGACATCTTCGGGAGAACTTCCATAAGCAGTTCAAGTCCAAGGAGTTGAGGGAGCTTTTGTGGAAGGTGGGATCCACAACTGATACACATGAATTTGATCGTCATATGACTGTTATAGAAACCATCGAACCAGCAGCGAAGTCATATTTATTAGGCCAAAATCCAGTACATTGGGCTCTCGCATATGACAGAGGTTGCAAGTATGGGTCATTGACTACCAATCACGTTGAAGGGTGTAATGGAGTCTTAAAAGGTGTTAGAGGTTTGCCAATACAAGCGTTAATTGTTGCCACATACTATCGCTCTGTGACCATGTGGCTGCATAGGCGTAATCTCGCAAATGAACGTGCACAAGTTGGACTGAAATGGCACTTTAGGGTTCATGATAAGCTTTATAATGTTCAAGAGGATGCAAAAAAATTGACAATACACATCCGTGTGAACAATGATGAATGGCTTGTTGGTGACATGGATGGATATAAATTTCAAGTAAAAGTGCGTCCAAATAGTGCCAGTCAATGCAGCTATGGTTTTCCACAACAATGGCATTATCCATGCTCTCATGTTTGGGTAGCTGCAGACTCTATCAATTGGGATCTTGACGCACTCGTGAGTGCATATTATACAAATGAGGCTTATCTAAATGCATACATAACTGAATTTTGTGGTATTCCCGACAAGAGGTATTGGCCTCAATTTGATGAAAGTAGAGGTATTTATCCCTTATTACCCCCTAGGAAATGAAGGCAAGATGGAAGACCAAAGAAAAAGAGAAGGCATTCAACTATGGATGTTGATCCAAATCAGTATACATATCACTGTCATAAGTGTGGCAGAAAGGGCCATAATAGACGCACTTGTCCTAATGTCATATGAGGTTTGGTCATGTAATGTTTGCAATTTCAATTTACTCAAGTCATGTAATGTTTGCAATTTCAATTTACTCAAGTCATGTAATGTTTGCAGTTTCAATTTCACTAAAGTCATGTAATGTTTGCAATTTCAATTTCACTAAAACAATGAATTTATAATGATTTTTCTATAGATGGCTCATCGAAGGACATGGACATTTCACATGTCTGTAGAGTTAATCCAAATAATAGCTACGAAGTGCCTACAGGGAAAAATGGCTCATCAAACTCTATTGGATGATGACTGGAATGACGTACCCGATTTGTTGCACAACAACTTAGGATTTATAGTGACAAAAGAACAAGAAAAATTTCATTGGTAATTTTTAAAGCAAATGTTTCACATGTATGAAGAACTTCTTGAGCTACCTGGTTGGTATTGGGATCACATGAAACATAAAGCAATGCCAATAAATGAACAAGTTAAAAACCAGTTAGCTATATCACATCCAGAGATACATCGAGTTGTACATCAAATGTGGCCATTTTATGAACCTCCAGATGAGATATTGAATCAAATGCAGTAACTAATTGTTGTAGTTCATGTAGTTCGTGTTGTATTTTTATATTGTTTGGTGGTTCATGTATTTCAATGAATTTCATCTTATCTAATGAAGAATCTTAACAATCTTAAATTTTGTACAATATTTGCACTTTTCATTTAATGTAATATTTGCACTTTTCATAGATATGGATCCTAGACAAGAAACCTACCGACTCTCCCAGCACCACATTATGTTGGCACAATGGCCTATTACTAACCAGGATGTTTTAGAAAATATTTCCATAGCTGGTTTTGGGCTTGTTCATAGGCTACCATGTATCCACCTTGACCCTACTTTAATCAATGCATTAGTTAACAGGTGGGACAACTCTAGCAATACTTTTAGGCTTCCCCTTTTTGAGATGAGTGTCACTCTTCAGGATGTTGCAGTTCTTTTAGGCCTGAGGATTGATGGCCCACCGGTTATAGCTTCATATCCTTTAGGTGTAGATGAGGGGCAATTTTCTTCATGGACTCACCTTTGTGAGAATTTCTTAGGAGATGCACCAGATGGGATGTGTAAGGGGCATATCTCCTTGATTTAGTTGCGTGAGACCTTCAAGGATATGGATCTGACCGCGAGTGATGAAGAACAACAAGTAGAAATGAGGACAAGGTATACTAGGGCATATCTCTTATATTTCTTAGGTAGTTACCTTATCCCAGATAGTACAGGGGATAGAGTTCATGTTAGGTACCTCCCTCTTGTGTCTGATTTTGCACGTTGTGGCACTCTATCTTGGGGTGTTGCAACTCTAGCTTTCTTATATAGGTAGTTGTATAAGGCAACCACACGGTCTAGGAGAACTGCCCATCTATCAGGTTGTGTGTGCCTATTACAGCTGTGGTGTTGGGAGAGGTTGGGAATTGGATGCCTAGGTACAATTGCAATGCACTGGGATGATTGGCCAGAAGATGTTCCCCTGGGTTACAGGTTAAAAATCTACACAATTAATTTTTATATTTGTCCAAATATTATGTAGTGTTTATCTAAATTTAGTTTGCCAATTTAATAGGTGGCCTACCTTTGTCCAAAGGAGTCAAACTATCAGGGAAACAATTCAGTTTTACGATTCAACATTTGACCAGATTTTACCCTCACAGGTATAACTTACTTGCCTCTGTTGTATGGTATGTTTTATTTATTTGCAATTTACTCCATTTTATATGATACACGTTGTCTATATGAATAACAGATAGAGTTGACTCCTTACACTGCTGAGGTTCTCGAGAGATTTCCTGCCATTTGTAGAGATGGTAGTGATATTTGGTTGGCACGAGTGCCTCTGTTGTGCTACACAATAGTGGAGTGGCACTTTCCCGATAGAGTACTTGGACAGTTCATCTTTGTTCAAGTACAACCTACTCTTGAGATGCCACAGCTTAACCGGATAGATGGGAGGGGTCATGCGGCTGAGGATTGGATGCTTCATTATAGGCAGGAGGTGCAGATGTGGAACAACAGACATGAGAGCTTAGTTCCCGCTCCACCAGCTGATACAATTTTCAGTCCTCAGGTTCACTATGCATGGTATCATCCACAATACATCGTGCCCCCTCCAGCTATGCCTCCAAGCATATACTACCCGCAAAGTTATCGCCAGCAGGAATTTGTGAGTATCATTATTATTTTCTTTCACAAATTGTTATTATTTATCTTTGTTATTTGTAATATATGTAATTGGTCTTTATTATGTGTACATACTTTGTTTTACAGGTACAAACACAGGTGGCGATCCGAGCGGCATTAGAGCATGCCCCTACACAGATCAGAGACATCATCTATAACATCCAGGGGAGTTACTTTGATAGTCTTCCCGACTATGCTCGGCCGTGGGATCCCATACCCACTCATACCACATCCCCTGAGCCCTCTCCTACTCCTACTCCTACTCCTACTCCTATTGTTGAGCCCACTTCCACTCCCACTTCTCAGTTCATGTCATGGGGACCGACAGGGTCATATTTTTCAGGAGCTGCTTCATATTCCTCATTCATCACCCCACCTCAACCGCCATCATACTATGGAGCAAGTTCTTCTTCTGCTCCATACACTTCATTCCCACAACCAATTATTCCCTAGAGCCGACCACCATCTTATGTCACATATTCACCTACTCCGTTTGATTTCTCAGGATGCACCCTACCTGATGCATCCTATCCTAGTTTTCAGAGACCCCTCACCCCACCTCCACCTTTTTATTTCTTCCCTGATGCTCGCCAGCAGCCTCCTACGCAGTTGTCCCCAGTTCAGCCGTCTCCAGATGACATCGGTACAGAGGATCCTGATGTAGAGGGAGGTGGGCGACAACGTTGTGGGCGAGGACGACGTACTTAGTTTTTTATATATTGTACAGTTTTGTATGTATGCCTTTGTGAGGACATGTATTGTATGTGGATCTATCATATTATGATATCACATTGGTTCATTTTGGATCATGTTGTTGTGTATTATTGTACAGTTATCTATCATATTGTTCTGCTGTGTATTATTTTATCGTCATGTTGGTTCATGTTTTAACCTTGTTTTTAACTGCTATCTCATTTTTTTGGATTAAGTTCTTATTATATAATCAATTAGGAACCAATCGATGTTGGTTGCAATACACTTATACATTTCATATGCATGTTACGACCTATTGAAATTGACAAATTTATAATAATTGGGTATATTATAGACATCCAAATACAAGTGAACGATTGTAAATGTACAAATATAATCAATATTGTTAATATACATATCAATAACCATGAAACAATATCAGTGACTGTAAAAAAATGATAAAAAAACGCAATGCGTCATGCATGGGGACGCATTGAGGCAATGCGTCCTGCATGGGAATGCATTGGTCCCACAGGAGGGCAATGCGTCCCGATTCGGGACACATTGCTTTGTTGTGAGACCAATGCGTCTCGTGCTGGGACGCATTGCCCTCCTGTGGGACCAATGCGTCCCCCGCCGGGACGCATTGCCTCGCGTGAGAACAATGCGTCCCAGCAGGAGACGCATTGCTCTAAAATGTGCCATTTTGGGCAATAAGTTCAAGAACGTGACATTTAGGTAATTAAAATTGGTAAATTTGTTATTTAGGTTTTTTTGCCTATTATATACGACAGCATTTACTGTCAAGTATTGGATGAGCTGTTGTAGTGATCCTTTGCCGTGGTTAAGAGTGTAGGATGAATGATAAGCTCTTTGTCGGAAAAATAATGAAGATGAACGATTT
Organism: Alisma plantago-aquatica; assembly: GCA_963693085.1. Classification (NCBI taxonomy): domain Eukaryota; kingdom Viridiplantae; phylum Streptophyta; class Magnoliopsida; order Alismatales; family Alismataceae; genus Alisma; species Alisma plantago-aquatica. The sequence continues at coordinate 218,725,586 of OY856415.1, forward strand.
CGACTTTCCAAAAGAAATAATCTTGATAAGTAAACATCAGTGCGGTGCATTTTGTATACACGAGTGTATTCTAATAATAGAGGGCAAGAGGAGCGTGGGTGTGGTATGGCCGTATGGGCGTGAGCGTCAGTGCGTGTGTGTCTCCGTGTAAGTGTTCAGGGTCATTTTTGGACCGTCGTTGTCGTCTTTTGCTGCCGACGTCTGCAGCTAAATTGGAGGAAGAGATCGTCATCATCGCAACCGTCTCTACCCTCGTGCGCCGTCGGGTTTCGCCGCAGGGACGTGACTGCAGGCACCTGCTGCCATGCTTACGTCTACAGTATACTGTGTATATATATTGAATGAAGATTCATTCATTATTTAATCTGAACACTATGAGCGGATTCATTTGGTGAAGTGCTTAGATCGCTTGTTCTTCTATCCTTCTGTAGTATTATATCGAACCACAACCACCAGGAAGAGGAACGCGAGTAGCTCGGGAAGATGATCGCTTTGAAGTAAATTTGTGTCATTCGTCATCACTCCCTTTCTAAATCCCCTTCTTTTCGCTGCTAGAGCCAAATTCCAAAGTGTATACATAATATAACAATGAAACAAACTCATGATGGCAATTTCACCTTTTACCCGGAAAACAAATACGACCTTCCCCCTTTGGAGCCCTCGACGATGGATGCCGGCCTCATCCATCTATCTAGAATGCGTGTAAAATGTTTCGGGGCTGATGTGAAAGCTTGCTTTCATATTTAAAGAAGTCATTTGTATAGAGGCAAACGTATACCCCAACCTACGACGTTGACCGGCCTCCCACGCCGGTCGCAGTTTCCTCGAGCTAACCCCTCAATTTTACAAATTAAAGTATATATATATATATATATATATATATATATATATATATATATATATATATATATATATATATATATATATATATGGTCAGGCTAGTGTACACTCGAGTGTACCGGAGGCACCGTACACCTCAGTCATTTTTTGAAGATGCAATAATTTTTTTTTAAATCTAAACCGTTGATCTTCTTAATTATCATAAGAACATACTATATAATAAATTTTAGCTCATTCGGACACTTATAGGTCATGCATCTAAAGGAGGCAAAAATTATGTATTTCAAATTAGCTTTGTGCGTCGATTTTGTTGTCCTTGGATGAGTGACTTACACTCATCCAAATGAGTTCAAATTTTGTATGTGACATATTATTATTGTAACCATGAAGATCAATGGATTAGATTTTGGAAAAACATGGTCTAGATAGGCAAACACCATTGGGGTGTACGGCGTGATCTATACACTCGAGTGTATTCTAGCCTGACTCTCTCTCTCTGTCTCTCTCTCTCTCTCTCTCTCTATATATATATATATATATATATATATATATATATATATATATATATATATATATATATATATATACAAACCCGGTTCGCTTCCAGATAATACGCCATGTACTGATGAACACCCACTCGGCAGCAGAAGCTTGGGCTCATCAGCAGTCAGCAGAACGGAATTGGATGGTACTACACTCTGCTTTCCTGTGTGGGCATCATGGTTATCCTCTCACGGTCAAGTTTTGCATTTAGGGTTATTTTGGTAAAGATGTAACTAAACTTATATTGGGAATTTGTTGTATGAAAACATATTGTAAATTGATAATTGTCATGCATCTAACATGTGTTTAGCTCATCCTCCATTAGCAAAATATTAGATCTCAAAATTTTAACATATTTGAATTTTACATCTATTTTGATATTTTATTTATGACTCATTGACCAGTTGGACCTGAATTTTGACACCTGCCTACTACCCAATAGGTATGTGGCACTCCCCATATATATAAGAATCACCGACATATCATTATTTTCTAAATCTCACCAACCAATTACAAAATTTACACTATTTCATTATCAAAATATGATCTTTAATAAAAATATAAAAACTTAATAAAGATTCACATATTTTATAGGTAAAGGTTTTGATTACACTTTTCTTTACACATAAAAATATAGTATATACTCATTTTGAGACTTTATCTAGTTACATTTTTTAAACGTGTAGTTAAATAACAAATTTGTTAGAAATACATTTGTAGTAAAGAATGTAGTTAAATATTATTTTTATATATTTAAATATAGGTATAATTGAAGTTAAATGTATAACTACAATTGTATATGCAGTTAATGTATAGTAAAAGAAAAAATATAATTGTATTTGTAGTCAAAATGTAGGAAAAAATAATATTTACTACACATACATGTGTAGTTAAAATTTTACATCTGGGTACATATGTGGTGATATATATATATATATATATATATATATATATATATATAGAGAGAGAGAGAGAGAGAGAGAGAGAGAGAGAGTTGAGCTACAATATACTCGAGTATGAGGCTGTTGTACACCTCACTTTTCTGCCGTCGGATCTTCATCCTGATCAGATTAAAAAAGTGACCAAACTAGTGTGGAAACGGCATCAACCACCAATAGATTAATCTCTCGTTATCTTTGTCCCTCTCTCTCTCTCTCTCTTTGTGGGATACCCCTCTATCTATATCTCTCTCTAGGTGTGATACCCCGTAGCCTCTATCTTTGTGACTTCTCGGTCTTCTCTTCTTATTGCTTCTCTCATGCACACAGCAGTGTGATGGTTTAACTATCAGGAAAGCTTACTACAGAGGAGAATCTAACAAGAAATAAGGAGATGAGAACAAGTTGAGAGAGATCATGCTCCACAGACAGAGTGGTGGTCGTGGCCAAGGAACTTGCGGTGGGACTCTAATGAGTATGCCGCCGGAGCTCGCCGGACTGGTGATCATCCACAAGGAACTTGCTTGGGATCATGAGTGTCGTAGAAATCAAGTTCATGGTCAGGAACGACGAAGCAAGTGTCTTTCATCAAGGCAGAAGGCAAGCCTTTGTCAATATTGGTGCATGTTGGAAGCGGAGAGTCGTTTCTACAAGGTAGTGGGAGTGACACCAGGGTCGTCGAGAAGTCATTCAAGAGGGGGAATGAGGATGACCTTGGGGGCTGACGTTGTCAAGACAGCTGGTTGGCAAGGAGGAACTCCATATAGATATATGATCAGTTGTACCGATCCAACACCTACAATACGAAAAGCAGAGACCGGCGCAGCTGGCAGAATCTACGACGATAATGTCAAAAGAGATAAAGGGGCTGACAATAGCTCCGACGACGGTGCCAACAGAGACGATGGGGCTGGCAGTTGACAACAGTGGAAGAAGATGGAGTAGACTCTAAATGACATTACATAAAAATACTGTTGGAGTTACACTAAGGTTGGGTTCATGGATCTGTAAATGCTCAATGTGTCGGGATTAAGTTGGACATGCCAGTTTGATTGAATAAGGACCAAGAAATCAAGAGGAGGTAGGGGATCGTGTGAGTGTGTAACCAAGGAGTTTGTTACAAGTGAATGTATAGTTCAACCAAAAGTGCTTCCATAGAAGTAGGTTCTAAAATTAGTGGTGTAGAGTACACGAGTCTGTTATAAAAGGATCTGTTCTATCTCTGAATAAACCAAGCTTTTATCTTTCAAAATTCAATTTCCTTTTAGTCTCTCATTAATCATCGTACATATAATAGAGATGTTTTATATACACCTTTAGGTGGTATCAGAGCGTCACCCTATGTTTCCACGATGGCTCCAAGTGGAGAGACGAGTTTAGAAGTTGGTTGAGATAGCTCAGTTATTCTCAAGTACCCAATGCTCACCGAATCAAATTACCTTGTCTAAGCAATGAAGATGAAAGCAAATATGCGCACCCATGGTGTTTGGGCGGCAATCGAACTAGCAACTGGTGCACTACCAGTCGATGAGAAGACTGAACATATGGCGCTCGCGGTGATATACCGGGAAATTCTTAAACAAACGGTACTTCAATTGGCAGGAAAGAAATCATCACACACGACTTGGGAGGCACTCAAGACCATACATGTGGGTGTAAAGCGTGTCAAGGAGGTCAAGCTACAAGCCCTTTGCTGGGAGAATCTCTAGATGGGAGATGCACAAGCGGTGGACGATTATACTGGAAAACTATCAGGGATCATCAACTAGATCCAGTCACTGAGCGAGATTATGGAGGAAAGTTATGTATTCAAGAAGCTCCTTCAAAGCATGCCACCAAAGTGCCTCTAAATCGATGCCACTATGGAGAAATATGGAGACTTGAAGAAGATGCAAGTTGATGAGGTAATCGACATCCTGAAGGCACACGAGGAAAGAAATTATGACTACAATAGTCACCACAAGAAGGTGTTGCTCATAAAGAAAGACCACAAGTCAGAGCCCAAGATCATGCATGGAGAGGACTAACTATTCTACCATGCCCGTGGATGAGGTCGGGGCAACCCTCGAGATCGTGGAAGAGGGAGAGGAAGAGGACATGGCAGACGAGGTGACACCAGTATAGCTTGACATGGAGATTGATCACAAGAAGGAATCTGAGACAAGAGCAGAGTTTGTTACTTCCACTACAACAACCTTGGGCACTATGCTTCAGACTGTAGGGGAAAGAAATAGGAAGAGGAGATGAATCTTGCACAGATGCATGATGACGAACCAGCACTACTCATGCCTGAAGGATCTCAAGAAGAAATTCTCCTTAATGAAGAGAAATTGCTACCCAACACATACACAAATCTGAATGGAAGAGCCAATGTTGATATGTGGTACTTCGACAACAGTGCCAACAATCCCATGACCGGGAGAAGGGAGAAATTCAAAGATCTCGATCAAGATGTCCATGGACAAGTAAAATTTGGGGATGGATCCTCATTTGAAATTTGAGAAAAGGGAACCATCATGTTCCAATTCAAAGATAGTGAGCAAAAATTACGAACGAATGTGTATTACATTCCAAGTTTAGAAAGCAACATCATCAACATAGGATAGTTGAAGGAGCAAGTGAAGTCTGAATTTGAGATGAGTGACTTAGGCTTGTTGTCCCATTACTTGGAAATTAAAATCACAAAGTAAGAAGGGTATCATCTTGAAGCAAATAGCCTATGCTTGAAAGATCTTAAACTCAGCAGGTATGCTAGAGTAAAACCAAACCAAGGTTCCCATGGAACCTAAGATGAAGCTCGACATAGACCCGAATGGAATCACAGTGGAAAACACACAATTTAGGAGCCTCATTGGGAGCCTGCGCTACTTGCTTCATATACGACCAGACCTCTCATTCTCTGTTGATGACATCAGCAGACATGTAGAGCGCCCTACTATGCTCCATCAGCAGACTACAAAACAAATATTGAGATACATTGAAGGAACGATCCACAACAGTCTGGTGTATAACAATAGCAATAAGGAAGAGAGAGTGTCTGGATACTCTGACAACGACCTGGCTAGAGACATCAATAATTGAAGAAGCACCAGTGGCATGGTGTTCTACCTAAATCAAAACATGATCACTTGGAATTCACAAAAATAAAAGGGTGTGGCTCTTTCATCTTGCAAAGATGAGTTTGTTGTAGTCACTACTATTGTATGCCAAGCCATCTATCTTAGGAATCTATTAGAAGAGATTTTGGATCAAAAGATCGAGGCAATGAAAATCTTTGTGGATAACAAATTGGTGATCATACTAATAAAGAATTCAGTATTCCACGGAAGAAGCAAACACATTGACGCAAACTTTCATTTCATTTTGAAAAGTGTGGAGAATAGATTGATTACAGTAGAATATGTCAGCATCAATGATCATAAGGTTGACATCTTCACAAAACCTCTTGGGAGGGTAAAATTCATCAAGGTGTTTGAGCTACTAGGAATGGAGAACATCTACACAGCAAGTCCAAATTAAGGAGGAGACTGTTGGGATTAAGTTGGACATGCCAGCTGGATTGAATAAGGAACAAGAAATCAAGAAGATGTAGGGGATCATGTGAGTGTGTAACCAAAGAGTTTGTTATGGGTGAACGGATGGTTCAACCTATAGTGCCTCCATAGAAGTAGGTTCTAAAATTAGTGTCGTAGAGTATGTGAGTCTGTTATAAAAAGATTTGTTCTATCTCTGAATAAACCAAGTTTTTATCTTTTAGAATCCAATTGCCTTTTACTCTCTCATTAGTCATCATGCATATAGGAGATGTGTTTTATATACACCTTTACACTATAGGTGATGACGGGAAGGGAACCAGTGAAGTGCTTATGAGTGTAGAAGATGATATAGGGTATAGGAAGGAGGAAGAGGCAAGAACCATACATAGATAACATCTACAGTGTCATATCCCATCTAGTTTGTACTATATGGCATGGATGAAATGGATATCCACACCAACGGTATGTGAAATTGGTTATCCACGCTTGGGTATCTGGAGTACATGCTACCGATGTGGATTGGTGTTGAATCGGATTGCGGGTGGACAGAGTGGCTAATTTTTCCATCCATAAATTTGGTGGATTTCTTGTAGTGCAATCACATGGTGGAAGAGATGGTGTTTATTTTATTGGGTATTCCGTTCACACCTTTACGCCTTTATTGCACCTCCTCCTCCCAAACTCACTTTGTCGTTACTCACAGACACCATGATCTTCTAGTTGTTGCAAACAATGAATCAATGTCCCATAAACTTAGTAATGGATCATCATGACCAGTTCATCACCTAAAATGCCATGTTTAAGATTTGTTTATCTATGACCGACACCTACACATTATCTTCACAAGCCACGATCATGTTGTCCAGGCTATGGTGTCTTATTAGTAACCTAAAACAAAAAAAAGGAATCACGTAGATTGAGTTTCATGATTTATCACCCATCATCTATACTATATATGAAGGGCCATATTGGATTAGTTCTGCAATTTTCTCCACAATTTATTCAAAATATAGACTAGTCCTTTGTTCTGTATGAAAAATGGTTATGTAAATGATTCTCCATCCAAGGGCTTCTCTGTAACGTTTACACTTTTAGTAAGAAGTTTCAAGCATATCCGACTCTTCACTTCCCCACCCACCACCCTATCTAGTCGTTAGGATTTGGCTAGAGAGCGGCGGAAAAAGTCAGAGGAGGTAGACAGATATTACGGTTGACGACATGACTGCTTTCTTTGATTGTTGTTTTCCCTCTTGCGTCGAGATATGACACGAGAAATTGTTGTGTGGCACCTTTTATACTTACTCTGTCCCCGGGAGATCCTCTTCTTCTTCGTATCCCATGTCTTTTGGAGACCACTCTTCCTAGTGTTGATACAGTCTCAAGTCTAAATCAAGGCACTAGTAGAATACACCAAGGAAGAGAGCAATCGAAGGATGTGTTGGAGGTTGGTTAAGTCCACATATGGACTGAGAAGCGCAGACTTGAGTTGTACATATTTGAGGAACTCAAGAGTATATTCAACCATCGGTGGGACATTAAGGCATGATTGGTTGATGGCTTCTGCTCTGTTGAGAAACATTGTGCGGGTCATCCCCAGGAAAAAGTGGTCAAACACATATAAAAGTCATGGAGCACTTAGTAGAAGGTGGAGTACGAGGACATGAGCAGTCGTGCTCAACCGGTCTGAGTACAAGTCCACGCTTCTCCTTTATCTTTACAGGATTCAAAGCATCATTAGAGGACATTATAGCTTATCTATTTTCCATGACAATAGAATCCAAGGTATTCATAAACACTATGAAGAAACAAACTTAGTTTAAGAAAGATAGATAGAAATGACCAGACTGAATCACTATTTTTTATTATTGCTCATCAATTTTTATATTATGTAATCTTTGTCATATTAGTCATTGAATGATATTTTTGTTAAAAAGGGTTAGCTTTATATAAATATATACAAAACCATGAATCTATTCTAAATATTAGATGCAAACTATGACCAGGAATTCAATATGATAGGATTTCTTTTTCTGGCATTTGAACACTACAATTTATATTTAAACACACTGTGCTAATTTGAACAGTCAAAATAATGAATAGCATTCCATCTATGACTTAGATTTTACAGAGCATAGAGGAGTCATATTAGATACCAACAGTTTGTTTTCAGCAACCGACAACTTGATTGACATGTATTTTGATAAATCGTCTGCTATAGAGGTTGATCTTCAGATAGAGATATGGAAAAGAGAAGTTTGAAAGAAAAAACCAATAATTTGTTATGATAAGATGTGCACATGTGCATATACCGAAGTGTACATGAGAGGACCTACCGCAACCTCAATATTGTTGTGGTAAGTATATGTGTTTACCGATTGCAGTAGATGTTTTCATGTCAATCCCTTTATATGTTTTTGTATTGTCTATCTAAGATGCAACTTTATGTGATTGGTAGTATGGCGTGTGAGACTTGAGGATCTCTATTTAGTAGTCTTATGCTTGTTCCAAATGAATCTTCATTTCATTTTTGATTTACCTACAGAAAGTCTATAAAAAAATATCAAAAATGATCATATGCATTTGATGCAAAAAGATACCAAAAACTATAGAAGGAAGATATAAGGAAGCGAAGGACCTTATTTGAAGAGACAATGTGAAGATCCTTTATTAATAATGACTTGCTAATCCTATGTTGTTATGTTGTATTTAAGATCTTTTTAGAACTCCCATTTCTAAAATTTGGGTTGTAAAAATAAAAGAAAAAGTGTCTTTTCTGCCATATTGTACTTAACTTTTCTAATTTGTAGTATGTATATACATGGTACCTAATGTAATAGTTCAAAATTTTGGGTATGATACATCATATTGTCCTCAGTCTCGTGCATCACACAGATTGATAACTAGTTGAAATTGATAGGCCAATGCTTTTGTTAGATTCAAAGTCGGACAATAAATCAAAGTTTCATACTCCACATATACAAAGGATGGCAATGGGTTGAAGGTGAAGAATCCAGAACTAGTAATGTTGCTAGCGGCTGCTACAGTTAGAGAAGTTGAAAATCAATGTTGAAGTTCATGTTGGCTTTTCTGGGCAAATCAAGACTTCAGTGTGGATCATGCAGCACATGAAGAAAATTTCATGGAGTGAGATGATCATGAAGCCAATTAGTTGCACAGATCTAACGGAATTTCCCAACCAAGGAGAGAGAAGAGCGGTACATAGAGTTCTCATGTAGAGAACGGAAATAGGGGGAGTATATGCATAAAGGAGAGAGAAAAGGCAAGTGCCAACAGACTTGCACATCAGATGGAGTTAAAACTAGATATCACGGACGAGCTATCAAATTGAAGATTTGAAATCCAACAGTGAAAAACTTGAGTCTACGAAGGACGTAATATACTCGAGTGTATTGCATCTCATATATATATATATATATATATATATATATATATATATATATATATATATATATGTGGGAGTTAGGAAGTGTGTACCGGCCGATACATGCAACGTTTGTATTCCGCCCATTAAAATGACAAATAAAATTCATTAATCAAATCCAACCATATGGATGCAGTCAAAATTGTTTAGATTAGATGTGTTCAAAATATCACAATACCATATCACATGTATATCATGAGATATAACAATATATCATTCAACGGTTCCTACAATTTCAACAACTTACCATTGATTAAAAAAATATTTTATTAACTGGATGGTTTATGAATGCAAGATTGACATGATATTGTATATACATGTTATCTAAGGGGTATGCAACACATCCATAAGGTTGGATTATCCTGAAGAGTTGCACATCATCATAAATGAAGATGGGTACACATAAGTTACATGTACTCAGGTACACAATTCTTTTAGCCATATATATATATATATATATATATATATATATATATATATATCAGGATAAAATATACTCAAGTGTACAGATCACACGGATACACTCAAGTGTGTTTGCATATCAAGACTATTTTTTGCAAGATGTAAACTATTGATCTTTATTATCATACTATAATTAGGCTACATAAAAATTTTGAGCCCATTTAGATGAGTGTAAGTCACTCATTCTAGGACAACAAAATCGACGCACGAAACAAATTTGAAATGCATAATTTTTACGGTCTTTATAACATGACCTATAAATGTACAAATGTGCTCTTATTTTTTATATGAAATATTCACAAGATGATGAAGAAGTTTAACAGATTAGATTATTGAAAAAAAATATTGCATCATGAAAAACTACTTGAGTGTATTTTTCTTTGAATACACTTGAGTGTATTCTATCTTGACTCTATATAGAGAGAGAGAGAGACACACACATAGAGAGAGAGAGAGTCAGGCTAGTGTACCGGAGGCACCTTACACCTTAGTCATTTTTAAAGATGCAGTAACTTTTTGAAAATTCTAAACCGTTGATCTTCTTAAATATCTTAAGAACATACTGTATAATAAATTTTAGCTCATTTCGATACTTATAGGTCATGTATCTAAAGGAGGCAAGAATCATGCATTTCAAATTAGTTTTGTGCATCAATTTTGTTGTCCTTGGATGGGTGACTTACACTCATCCAAATGAGCTCAAATTTTGTATGTGGCCTATTATTATTGTAACCAAGAAGATCAATAGATTGGAGTTTAGAAAGACAAGGTCTAGATAGGAAAACACCATTGAGGTGTATGGCGTAATCAATACACTCAAGTGTATTCTAGTCTGACTATATATATATATATATATATATATATATATATATATATATATATATATATATATATATATATATTTATATATATATATATTTATATTCACTGCCCGCACGGGTAGACTAATTTTTCACTACCCACACATCCAAAAGTGTAACTATATGGTACATAAAAGTAACTCTAAGATCAAAAGAGTAACTATATTGATAAAAAAGTAACAATATGACTAAAAAAGTAACTACATAGAAAATATACAGTCAGTAAATATATGGACATATTTTTTAATTTTGGTGGGGCAAATAATATTATTTTTTGATGAAATTTTTTGAGGAACTAGATAAAATGCTCTACAATTACAAAAAAACTTTAAAAAAAGTGAAAGGAAGGGTGTGCGGGTAGCTACCCGTGCGGGTATTAAAGATGAGCCATATATATATATATATATATATATATATATATATATATATATATATATATATATATATATGTGTGTGTGTGTGTGTGTGTGTGTGTGTGAGTTACTTTTAGTTTCCCGCGTGGGTAACTTAATTACCCTACCCGACAACAATAATCCCGCAACCCGGAACCTGTTATAGCGGAAAAAAGCGCAGAGAGCAGCTAGCGAGCGAAGCAAAACCCCTATTCCTCTACTCAATCTGTAGCCCTCCCCAATGATTTCTCCCGTTGTCGTGCAATCTCACCGGTGAAGACATCACCCAACCACTCCATCACCACCTCCTCTGTCATCACCTCCTCCAGTCGCTCCTTCATCAACTCGTCAGTTACTCAGAGATGACGAGGATGAAGAAAGCCTCGCGGAAATTATCGGCAATGCCTCCGTGGAGAAAGAATAGACCGAAAGTGGTCAAAATAGGTGATGACGACTTCAAAATGCACCAGTTTCAAGCCGACGAGAAGATGGCAAAACAGGAAGAAGAAGCGGGAAAAGCAGCATCGGCCACGGAAAGGGAATTACAAGAACAGACTACTCTGACAACTCTGAAAGGGGATAAGAAAGAGGCTACCAAGGCCACAGAAGCGGAAGAAGAGGGGAAAGAAGAAGCTGCGGAAATGAAGAAGGGGTTTGTTGCTGAGACTCCTCAAACAATACAGAAAGAGGTCAAAATAGGAGCTGTGATGGCTACTGTAGGAGATAAACAAGCTACTTTTTCGACACCTCAGACACAAAAGAAAGGGAAAAAAGAGGGGTTACAGCTCCCCCATGGATCAAACCTCCATCAAAAAGTACAAAGCACAGTAAGGTTGCTACTGCTGGTCGTGGAGGCAACAGAGCTACTGAGAAGAAAGAAGTTGCGCTCAACAAAGTGGGAAAAGAAGAATAACAAGGTAATTTGTGTTTTTATGCAGGCTACTATTGTTGTGTCTTTAACCTTCTCTGCATCATGCCCCTCCTGCAATGTAGGCTACTACTGAAGTGTCAATGTATGATAGTTACTACATTACAATTAGACGATGTAGCTAGAGTAACTACACCAACTGATTCGAGTAACTATGAAATAGTCTCGAGTAACTGTTATAATAGGAAGAGTAATGCTCGAGTAACTGAGAGTAACACTTGAGTAACTGAGAGTAATGCTTGAGTAACTAAAATTAATGCTTGAGTAAATGAAATTAATGCTTGAGTAACTATTACAGAATGCTTGAGTAACTAAAAGTAATGTTTGAGTAACTGAAATTTATGCTTGAGTAACTATTAGAGTATGCTTAAGTAACTGAGATTAATGCTTGAGTAACCGAAAATAAAGTTTGAGTAACTATTACAGAATACTTGAGTAACTGAAATTAATTCTTGAGTAACTATTACAGAATGCTTGAGTAACCGAAAGTAATGTTTGAGTATTTATTTCTGAAAGTAATGCTTGAGTAACAAATAGTGTCTCACACACTAGACATATCAATTAAACTAGAAAACAATATTGTTAAGCTAAATACTACATTCTTGGAGTAACTCTATTCATATGAAGGAGAAGAAAGCAAAGGGGATGAGGAGAGTACAAATGCAAATCAGAAATAGAAAGAGACAGAAAAGGCTAGCGAAGAAGAAGGTTATGTAAAAAGAAGAAAAATGAAAACCAAGGGGAAAGGGAAGGAATAAGCAACTAAAGAGAAAGGGAAGGCTGATGGTGATACAGAAGAAGAGGAAATAAGAAGAAGGAAACATAAGGTAAAGAAAAGGCTACAAATGAGGGGGGAAAGCGGAAAGAAATAAGAGAACACAAAAGGGAAAAGGAAAAGTAACTGAAGAGAAAGGTAAGATTGTATGGAATTGTAATTGTTTTAATTTTCAGTTACTTGCAGTTTATTAAATTGCTTTTACAAAATAAACAATGAGCTCTAACAATAAATTTTTGATATGTTTGCAGTGGGAGTAAATAGATTGTACCACAGGTGCTCCTTAAAGAGCTACATCAACACCAGTAAGAGCATGGTGTATAGAAAAGAACAACTTATGATGCTGAGCTCAACAGCCTTTCCAAACCTCGTAAAGATGCCAAATCTTGCGGTTGATATAGGCTTGTTAGAGGATTTAATAGATAGATATGTCCATGAAGACATATTTCTACTGGCCAATGGGGAGGAAAGAAGGATGATAGTAGATGATGTGGGGATAATTCTAGGTATCCCCAGCAAAGGTATAGAAATAAAACAAAGGAAAGATTCTGACATAGTAAAGTCGATATGGCAAGATTTTGCCAAGGCGACCTGTAAAAATAGAAATGAAGGTGAGACCTCAAAGTGGTTGAGAGAAAAGGATATCCTGGATAAGGACAACTTAACAAAACTTTGGCAAGAATATGCCAAGACCAACAATCCAGCTGACAATAAAAATATGTGCCGCGTGTGGATGTTGCACCTGCTGGCAACATTCCTAATCCCAGACACCAGCTATTGCACACCAATCTACATTATCCACTACCTAGATGATGTCACTGCCACTGAGCAGATGAATTGGGCAAAGCTGGTGCATGGGAGTATCTTCAAGAATATGAAGATGCTGAAGGATAATGTCCAGCTAAGAAGGAAAGGAGAGAAAGGGGCTAAGAACACCCTGTACACAACAGGCAGTGTCATGTGCCTATGCGTAAGTGAAGAAAATCATATTCATCTACATTGATACAATATTGACTATGGGGGAGCAGTTACATATGCATTATCACTACTACAAAAATGGCTTATAACGTCACTTTTACAGGCGTCGGTTGTATAAATACACCGACACCTAAACTATACAGTGTCGGTTGATAACATAAACCGACATCAATCTATGAAGGGCGACCAGACACGGGTATCGCTTTTATTCAGTGTCGGTTACTTAATAAAAAACCGACGCCTAAAATTAACCGCAAAATCCAAAATTTCCAGCGAAAAAAATTACCTCCAAAATTTAACATATGGCGTCGGTTGATATATAATGAACCAACGACTAAAGGTTATTCGCAAGACAGAAATTGGGCAAATTTTGGTCGTCGGTTTTACTACAATGACCGACATGTATGAGTTTTCCTGCGCTGTTCGCGGGGAATTTTTCACACCCTTTAAGCGTCGGTTTTTAGAAGACACCGACGACTATGGTCATTAATCGAGAACAATTTTTTTAATCGGCATATGTATATAGACGTCGATTGTTTTGTAGTTAAAACCGACGACTATAATTGAGAATAGGTGTCAGTTTTTGTGGAGAACTGACACCTTTAATTTTATGTGTCAGTTTGTTTGAATAACTGACGCCTATGGTACAGTTAATAGCCCCATGAAACAGAGAACTTTTCCCCATTGTCTCTGTGTGATAACCCAGATTTTTGGGTTTAGATACCCCATATAGAAATTGAAGACCATGAATGTTATGTAGATGTTTAGTGCCAAATTGAGGGGTCAATCATTCAATTTTGGACTCTTTCACTTAAAAGGGGTAAGCATAGATGCAATGAATGATTATTAGATCTATTTGAAATCAATTACAATGAATAGATTTACTCACCGACTTGGATACATATGAGTGCAAGAGGTCGATTTGGTAGTTGTAATGAAATCGAGTGATCAGTTGATGAGCCTTGAGGTATTTTAGGATCATAACAACCGTTGTTGGACCTGTTGGACCAATATTTGATGATTGCTTAAATTGAATTCAAGGCATATACATCTATTTTATAAGGTTGTTTGGAGAATTATTTTTCATGACCAATTAATAGATCTTTGTGCCTCAAACTTTGGTATAAGCCACTTTAGGATATCGTGAGCATATGTCTAATATTATAGGATGTTTCGATCTTGTTGTAAAGAGATATAATTGTTTGAAGTTGAGGACATGCATGAAATAATAGTGGTAGGACCTTGTTATTTTGGTCATTGAGTTAGTACACGTGACAATTTGATGTTACATTGAACTATCCTTTCTTGGGTATGGCTTTTAGCATGGGATGCATGGCCAGTATCTCACGCTTAGTTGAGAAGCGAGGGCCAACTCCGAACTTTGTGGATCACAAGACTGACCAGGCCTATATTGTGCCTTCTTGAGCACACAAACCGGATACTGGTGATCAAAGAGCGATCATAGTGGCAGTGTGAGGTTGCCTCGTCAAAACTGCCCCGCATGGAGAACCGGCGGAGAAGACGCCACCATGACCAGGCTAAGAGGAGGCTGCGATCTCCATTGATCTCTCCCCGTACACCCCCCCTACATGGAGGAACCCAACCCAATATCGCTCTCTGGATCTCTGGACCTTACAGAGACGGCTGAGAGCAGAAGACCTTGCTCGAGCCTTGAGGAAGCACGAACGGCGGCAAAGGTTCCCCAACGCTTCCTCTGGCGGTGCTGCATCCAGAGGGCATCGTGGCTGCGGAGGTTGCCAAAGAACCCTCCACCATCACTTCCAGCCGCCAGATCTCAATCGGGGGTCTGCTCACTCACGAGCTCATCGAAGGAGATGATGATCGTCGATTTCCCAACCTGGCCTGGTCCAGGCTTTCATGATGGTGACAATAGGGGTCAGTGAGCTGACCACCCTGCGGATCTAGGGCCTGTACCACTTAGGCGGGTGACCAAGGTCCTCACGTTGGGGCTAGGGAATGTGAGCAAGGCTCGCCGGAGTCTGCAGTGGCGGTGACACTCATACAACATCAGGGACAAGGGTCGGGCACCTGTTTCCCCTGATCGGGGTGTAGCGAGCAAGGAGCAGCCGTCAAGGACTCTAGTATCTCCATGAATCTCTGGACTTTTCTGAATCGAAGATAAAGGATGCCAGTACCAGACCGTTCACCGGAGTCCGTCGCCGCGGCAGCACTCGCGTAGGGCGAGTAGTGCGTAGGGGAATCTGATCCCGAACGCGTTGGGAAAGACGAGACAGAGAGCCGGCGGCTCAGATAGGCCAGCCGCTGAACCATCAAGAAAACTGGACACTCAACCCTGAACCGGATGGCCCATCCAAGCCAGGAAGGCAAGAGTTGCGCCCACCATGGTGGCCACGTGGCAGCGCATGATTGGCCACAATAAGGTAATTCCCAGAAATTCCCCCAATCTTGCATAATTCTTAACAAATAGCATGTTTATTAGAAAAATACAAATAAGGTATCGAAATGCTCAGAAAAATGAGTAGAACAATATGAAACCATAATATCTGTTATTTTATGCACAAATCTTAGTTATATCATATAAGTCGTGAAATGCTCGTAAAATGGATAATAAATAGCAAATGATGACATAAAATCATGGAAAAATATCAGTAAGTCCATAATTACATATAGAATGCATATGATCCCAGATATGTTCATGTTGATGCTCAAAAGCATATAATTTGATTAATATGTCTAATTAGGGCTAATAACCCTAATAAAATGCAATAAATGCATACATGGTCAATAAATGATGAAATTCACAGAGTAAGGTCATATCAGTATATGAAACTTCAGTTTTAATTATGAGATCATAATGATTAAGAGAATCCACGTTATATGAAGATGAATCTTAATACATGATTTAAAACCCTAATCTAGGTTAATGATGTAACCTAAGGTTAATATGTGCACAAAAATAGAATATGGAACCTAATATTCAGATAATGGATCATAATCTGGAAAATGACATCATTAAGATAATTCTAAGACAAGAATGCAAGTAATGATGAGAATATTCTAATGATTTAAGAAAACCCTAAAATGGATACGATTAGGGTTAAGATGAGATATGATGATGATAAGAACCTGATGATAGTATATGATCTTGTCTTGATCAGGTTATGACCAGATTATCTAGACGACCATGGATGTCTAAGAAATCTCTGAACTCAGGTACGTGGATATAATTATATGACTAGATTTGCTGGATGTTAAATATATGTACTTGCTTGCTTGTACTTGAAATACATTGTTGGATGTAGATCTATATGTATTGTCATTTCCGCCTTGAACAATAAGAACACTAAAGAAGGAAAATGGGATGTAGTTACTGATGGTTCATTAATCTCCCTATTAGAGAGGGAAAGTATTAATGTTGACTAGCACCTCCCTAATGGTACAAGGTACGCGGGGAGATCCCTAATGGTACAAGGTACGCAGGGATAGGGCCCAATATTTATGTTTGTGCTAAGTCCACCATAGTAATACATGTCCATTGAAATATGATTAATAACTTGGGATTACCTGATTTTCTGACTTTAAATAATGTTTTCTTTCTCTTTCTTCAATTTCGAATATTTATATGCCAGCATAGTATAGCTTTTAATTCCACGTACCAACTTTTGTTGATGTTTTTGTTTCTCGTATTTTCTAGGTCCAGAGCTAGAATGGGATAAAGGATTAGGATGTGAATAAGTTGTACAGGTTGTACCTATTGTCTATGTTCCTGTTAGCATACATGTTCAGACTTGTAGAATTTTCTTTCAATATGTAACTGTAAATCATGTTGTAATAAGTCCAGTTTGTATAAAATTACATGTTGAATGTTGAGTATGTTATGGTTGTACGTTCATGTATGCGTATATTGCTTCCGCATAGCTTTCTGATATGATTGTTTGATGTCTTCGGATTATGGGCTCTCATTCCCAATAGGGTTTGGAGAAGCCAAAATCTGGGGACGTCACACTCTGTTTCATTACGAACCTCTGCTAGGTCTGGCGATTGTTGCCGCTGGTGCTCCCCGCCATCATTGGTCGTGCCGCCATTTCTCCCCCGCACCGCCACCACTCCTGGTCGACGCTCCCGTTGCTCCCCCGTGTCGCCACCACTCCTGGTCGACGCTCCTGCTGCTCTCCTCTCCTCGCCGTCGCCCTCGTCGGTGGCTGCTTTGGTGCTCTCCTTGCCGGTGCCGGCTGCCTACTGTTATGTCTCCGCTCCGACCGCTGCTCTCCAGGCCGGGCCTTCTTCCTCTTCCCTCAAGGTATACCCTGCCTTCTTCCTCCTTCCTTCCTCTGCCTAGGCGGTGCCTAGCGGCCCAGGCGTTCACCTAGGGTCCCAATCCCAGGTGCCCTGTCTAGTTAGGCCTCTGGGCGGATGCTTGGGCGGTGCCAAGGCACGCCTAGGCTACTGCTGGGCATTTTTTTATTTTTTTTATTAAGTTATTTACTTATTTGTTTTTATTTATGTACTGATTTTGTTATGATTTAATCATCTACTTAATGAAATTTATTTATCAACTGATTTAACTTTATTTTTCAATTGATCTGTATGTATTCATCTAATGTTTTTATTTATTTATGTACTGATTCAGCAATTAATTGATCATCTACTAATTTATATTAGTTTATCAATAGATTTGTATTTATTCATCTACTTATTTGTATTTTTTTGTCTACTATTTTTATTTAGTTATCTAATCATTTGAATTTATTTGTGTACTACTTTTGAAATTATATAATCATCTAGTGATGTAACTTTATCACAAGCTCATTATGAACCATTAGATCTGGATCTTAGGGTATTTCTACCGCTCTAACTATGAAATTGGTAACTTGTTTCATTGTTGAGTATATTGAGAATCCTAATCACCCTTCTTGCTTAATGATGAACTGTAATGCACACATGTGACATGCTTGGAATGTAAATGATGAACTTTTCCCTAAATTGCCAATCATGCTTTTAAAGACATCAATAATCACCCTAACTTGAAGAACTAGGATTTTAGGTATAAGAATGACAACACATGTATTTGTTGGCCTAGAAACCCGTCCAACATTTACTCATTAGGATTAAATCTTGGATAGTCCCCAGTTTGGGACTGTTCTTGAACACCTGATCTCACTTACGATGTAAGTGTATAATGTGTATTGGGTTTTCAAGAAAACTTCAGCTGCATTTCCCCGTTTGTTCTCTAAGTACATATGTACTTGGAGAACAGCGGGGAAATGCTGCCAAAATTTTCTTGAAAACCCAATACACATTATACACTTACTAGTGAGATTAGGTGTTCAAGAATGGGATAGGTGGTACACATTTATTATATATAAGAATGATATCACATGTATTTGTTAACCCTAGACCCTAATCTTGTTGTAATGTATACTTGATTTCTCTTTGATCATAGAATGGATAGATCATGGATGTCCATTTGCAATCGTTGCACCCCAGAGTTTATTTCTGGTCTTGACCAGTTTATTAGATTTTTCGAGGAACATAGGAAACAACCTGGAGATAGGTTCTACTGTCCATGTAGGCATTGCGGTAACAACTTGAAAGTCAGCATTGGTGACGAAATCAAAAGTCATGTCATGTGCAACGGGATTATACAAGGCTATACATAATGGCACTGGCATTGAGAGATTTCAAACCCGAAACCATTGGATGTCGATAGTAGTGCTTGTGTGGAAGAAGAAATTTCCTACGATGATGTAGATGTGAATGAACCAGTTCCAGTAGACATTGTTGATGCGATGTTGGATAGTTGTGGGGTAGAGCACACCGATCCACCTCCCATTTTTAGAAACATTGTGCATGATGTTGAGATATCATTATACACCAGTTGTACTAAGTTTACGAAGCTTAGCGCTGTGTTGAGATTGTATAAGCTGAAAGCTAACAATAGATGGAGCGATAAAAGCTTCACGTCATTGTTGTCTTTGTTGAAATAAATGCTTCCTGAAGGAAACGAGTTGTCAATCTCAACATACCAGGTAAAGAAATTGTTGTGCCCAATGGGAATGGATGCCAAGAAGATACACGCATGCCCGAATGATTGTGTATTATTTCAAAAGGACTATGTGGATTTGAAAGATTGTTCAAAATGTGGTGCGTCACAGTATAAATTGACAACTTCGGGGGAGTCCAAAACTGGTTCTCCTGCCAAGGTGATGTGGTGTCTACCTATAATATCATAGTTTCAATGATTGTTTGCCAATCCGATACATGCGAAGAATTTGAGGTGGCATACAGATGTTAAGAAAAATAATGATGGGATCCTACGACATGCGTCTGACTCCCCACAGTGGAAGAAGATTGATCTATTGTACCCTGAATTTGGTGAAGAAGTCAGGAATCTAAGACTTGGGCTTTGTACAGATGGGATGAATCCATACGGGACATTGAGCAGCCAACATAGCACTTGGCCAGTCATGCTTGTTATATACAATCTTCCTCCCTGGCTGTGTATGAAAAATAAGTATGTAATGATGTCGTTGTTGATATCGGGGCCTAAACAACCTGGAAATTACATTGATGTTTATCTTGAACCTCTGATTGATGACTTAAAGAAACTCTGTGGTGAAGGTGTGATGACCTATGATGCTTCACAAAGAGAGACATTTCGTTTGCATGCTATGTTGTTTTGCACTATTAATGACTTTCCAGCATATGGGAAATTGTCTGGATATAGTGTCAAAGGAGCTAAACCGTGTCCTATATGTGAAGAGAACACTGATTCAACAAGACTAAAACATGGTGGTAAGACTGTATATCTCGGTCATCGAAGGTTTCTTACAAAATTCCATCCATATCGTAGGAAGCGCAAAGCATTCAATGGATTGAATGAGGAACGGAGTGCACCTAAACCTATACTAGGGGAGGTTGTTTATGAAAGAGTAAAAGACTTTGTCAATGAATTTGGTAAGAGATCACAATGTACTATGGCCACACAGAGTGACAAATCTTTATTCAAGAAGAAGTCAATATTTTTGGATCTTCCTTATTGGAGTTCTTTGACAGTCAGGCATTGTATCGATGTCATGTATGTTGAGAAAAATGTTTGTGATAGTGTCATTGGTACTTTGTTGAATATACCAGGTAAGACTAAAGATGGGATAAAATCCAGACTAGACCTACGTGAAATGGGAATAAGGTCAGAATTAACAGAATTTCGTGAAATGGAAAATCAGAGAACATACTTACCTCCCGCTTGTTACACATTGTCTAGAAAGGAGAAGAAAGCTTTTTGTGAATGTTTGGTAAATGTTAAGGTGCCACAGGGTTACTCATCCAACATCCGTAGATTGGTATCAATGAAAGATCTGAAGTTTATAGGTCTTAAATCTCATGATTGTCACACTCTAATGCAACAAATATTGCCTGTGGCAATTAGATCTATATTGTAGAAGCATGTAAGGTTTGCAATCACCAGACTTTGTTTCTTTTTCAACAGTCTGTGCAGCAAAGTTATTGACCCTGATACTCTCGATAAATTGCAAAGAGAAGTGGTTGTTACCCTATGTCAGCTTGAGATGTATTTTCCTCCGTCGTTCTTTGATATCATGGTACATCTTATTGTCCACTTGACTAGGGAAGTGAAAATGTTGGGACCAGTTTTCTTGCATTGGATATATCCCTTTGAACGATACATGAGCGTTTTTAAAAGTGATGTTCGAAACCGTTATCGGCCTGAAGGGAGTATTATTGAGGGTTATGTGGAGAGAGAGGTTATGGATTTTTGCAATGAATTTCTCAGTGGTAATGACACTCCTGATAATGACAAGAATATTGATGAGCAATTTGGCAAAGGAATTTTGGGATCACGTGTGAAAGTAATCAGCTGTGAGCAGTTGGAATAAGGTCACTTGTATATTTTACACAACATGGACGAAGTGAACGTTTATATTGAGGAACATACCAATTTCATCAAGAGACAATATCCTCGAGCCAATACAATGTGGCTTGCTAGAGAGCATATTAAGACATTTATTAAGTGGTTTGAAGATAAAGTCTTACATCAACTATCTCAAACACCAGATGATATTACTGAAACTATCAAATGCCTCGCATTTAAACCAAAATTGACTGTTATGTCTTATGAAGGGTATGACATTAATGGATTCACATATTACATAAAGTGCCAAGATGATAAGAGTGTCGTCCAAAACAGTGGGGTCACCCTTCAAGCATCGACTGTGTTTTTTGCAAGTGCAAAGGATAAGAGTCTGCGTGAAGCTAAAATGTCATATTACGGTGTCATTGAAGACATATGGGAGTTTGACTACATAGATTTCAGAATTCTGCTCTTCAAATGTAATTGGGTTGATAACACCAAAGGAGTTATAGTGGATGAATTGGGTTTCACTTTAGTGAACTTTGAAAACATTGGCGAGAAGGGTGAACCATTCATATTGGCATCACAGGAAAAACAAGTATTTTATATCGATGATCCTGCAAATGATTAATGGTCGGTTGTTCTTCATGGTAAAAGACAGTTCATTGAAGATCCTATAGATGAAGAACAATACTATGATAAGTATGATGACTCCAGTCCATTCTCAGTTGGGTTGCCAACACCAGCAAATATTGAAGCTAATGATGACTTGTATGTGCGCGAAGATCACAATGAAGGATTGTTAATTGATAAAAAATCACAATATTAGAGGCATGTTTATATTTTTTATATGTTTTATTTTTCTGAATGTGAACTTTACAATGTGAATGTGAACTTTACAATGTGAATTTTACAATGTGAATTACTTTATAATGTGAACTTTACAATGTGAATTACTTTACAATGTGAATGTGAACTTTACAATGTGAGCTTTACAATTTGAATTACTTTACAATGTGAACTTTACAATGTGAATGTGAATTTTCATATGGCTGAGCATTCTCCTCATGAACGTACTGATGATTACCGTGAGGGTGAGGACATCAATGCGCCGCCTCACAATGTAAGTTTTAAAAATATATCATATATTTATATCTATATGTCCATTTATAGTTATATCTTGTAAATGTGTTTATTTTGTCAAATTTTAGGTTGATGATGCACATGTACCATCTGAAGCACTTGAGGCACTTGATCAGAAGCACCAAAAAGTTGACAAGAGAAGGGGCATCACTATGATGAAGAAGTTAATAGCTCAAAAGGGCAATGGACCCAAACTTGTTGTGGATTTTGATAATGCAGGAAATGCATCTGGTGTGAATCGCAATTCATTTGTTTCATATCTTGGGTATGTTACTCGTAGCAATTGCGGTTGTAAGATAGATTCTTGGCATAAAGTTCCTAAGGAGAAGAAATACATAATATGGAAGGATTTATGCATGAGTTATTATTAATTTGCAATTCTATTTTGTAGATTACTAATTTTTTGGATACTAGTTAATAGCAATTCTATTTTGCAGAGTATATTTGAATTGGATGAAAAGATGCATCGTAAATGCGTGATGCAACACTGTAGGAGAGTCCTGAGGAACTATAGGACAAATCTCACCTGAGAATACATAAAAGAAGGTGACAAGAGGAAGAAGACAACCACTGAACAGTGGAACTTCCTAGACAAAGAAGAATGGGACGCGTTTGTTGCTTCAAGACAAACTGATGAATTCAAGGTATTAGGCATCAGTCCAAATCTCATTAATATATGTTGTATTCACCTATTCAAGATTAACATTTAGTGTTACTAACCAAATCATTAATGTGCATACTAACTAGGCCCTCAGTGAGGCACAAAAATCAAGGCGTGCACTGAATGTGCATGACCACACAATGGGTCCAAAGGGGTATGCAGGCATTCGCCAAAGACTACAGTCTGAGGCTACTGCTCAGTTTGCTGCTACTCAGGAGTCCTCTACTATAGGTAGCACACCTCTGCCTCGCCATGATGTTTGGATAGCTGGGAGGTAAAATAAGAAGGGAGAAATAAGGAAGCCCGCAACTGCTGAGGCAGCTGCAAAAATGGTAAAATACAACTCTTACAGCAATCGTTCGAATATTGATTATTTGTGGTGTTTACTTAATTACAAATTTTTGTTTTGGCGATTACGGGAGCTGCACAAGCTGAGGAAACAAGGCAACTTCATCCCTGAGGGCACAAGGGATGAATTGACAGTTGCTCTGGGTAACCCAGAGCATCCTAGACGTGTTAGGGCTGCAGGCGCTGGTGTGGGCATCAAAGCTTTTTTTGGGCCATCCCAACGCAAACATGTCCCAAAAGTGGGACTTTCACAAGAAGAGGTAACATATTCTTTCTTTATAATGTTACTGTAAAAGAGAATTCAATAATTAGAAGCTAACGTTTCTTTTATCCATGTATAGGTAGATAAGCTAGTTGATAGGAAACTCGAAGAAGCGTTGAAAAAGTGGCAGACATCTCAGACTACCACTCAGCAGACAGTACCTATTATGGCATCCCGCTCTACTCCTACTGTAGAGGTTGGGAGTAATCCTGTAGACCCACCACCTAGCACATCCGCTGTAAGTATTTTTATGACATAGTAACTAGTTTTTTAATTCAAGATGATATGTTTTCAAGATGATATGTATATAAGAAATTGTAGTCATTTCAAAAAAATTATATGTATATATGTATATAACATTCTTTACATAAAAATTTGTAGGGGTTGAAGCCATGCCGTCTAAAAAGTAAAGAATATGTCGTTGCAAAGGCGTCGGCTTACCCATCCCTACCAGGGGAAATGTTTCACGGGTCTCCATTACCAGCTGGTTGGATTCGTGTGAGCCCGGTACATATATTCTCCAAGTAGATGGATCTTCCATTGCCATATGCCCACCCAGATTGTGAAACGCTTGGTGAGGCAGAAGGCGGAGTGATATTGTGGCTAAAAGCGGATGTCCTCTTTACTGAAACTGTATGGTAAATTTACATTACGTTTTATTGTTAGTGTGTGTATATTTGATGTCAGTTGATTTGAAATTATATATATATACAGGTTAAAAAGAAGACACACACAACATCTAGGCCTCCACTTACACCTCCTACATTACCCAGTTGGGTTCCACAGGACCTACCTGTCCCGTTAGGTCCTAACTGTAGGGGTATGGCAATATGGTTAGGTGAACATGATATAAATTGTCCTATAACTGTTTCTATAGATTCATATGTTGCAGGTCAATCATACGAAAGCAAACTATTTATACAAGATATTTTGGAGTTGTTTCGATATGATTGGATAAATACATCTGTGATAGATCTATGGATAAGGTGAGATCTTCTTTATACATCCATATACCTTGTGTAGGATCTGGTGATCTGATTTCTTATTTATTAATGCATGCATGATTAATACATATTTTGCAGCTACTTAGACAAGATATGTGCAGATTTTGCATTCGAACATGTAGGATTTTTGATTCCATCTTTGATTAGTCTAGTAGCTAAAGACCCTCTGTCAGTTCAACAATACTGCTGTGAGGCTTTTAAAAATTTTGCTCAAAATAAGAAGATGGTGATAATAGCTCCATTCAATCTAGAGTAAGTTTACTTTGCTTATTATAATTTGGACTTAAGAAAATTACATTTTTATTGTGGATTTTGAGTTATTAATTTTTAACTTTTTTACCTCTAGTGGTATGCATTGGGAGTTACTAGTTATTGTCCCTGAGACGTTCACTGTCTATTATCTAGATCCTAAGGGGAGTAAATTGAATTCAAAATATGGACACATAATGAAAATGGCATTATTCCGGTGAGAAATATTTCATTTTCATATCCGTTAACATATGTTATTACATTACTATTTAATTATGTAATGTACTGTGTTACATTAACATGTAGGGGTTTAGATGAGTTCAAAAAGGCTGGAGGAAAGGTCCCCATGAAAAAGAACCAGCCAATAATTTGGAAGAACGTGAAAGTAAGTTCCCGACTACAATATATGTATATATTATTTATGTGAACAATGCTTAATTAGTTGTATTTTTTAATATTTTGTATGTTTGAATTTATAGTGTGCTATACAAGACAACGGATGGGCATGTGCATACTATGTGATGTGATTTATGCACATGATTATCAAATATGTCGCAGTGGACATCGATACTATTCCTGAGGTATTATATAGTCTCATTAGATAATATGAAATATATCAATCTTATTTATATCTCATTAATTATATATACATCATTCTCTTTATAGGTGTTTAAAACTGACCACACTATAGGAAAGGCCTTACCAGATGTACATACTCCCTATACGATGGGAGAATTAAATGAAGTAAGAGAAGAATGGGCAATAGCCATACAAGTAGTGGGGGTTTCAAAATATAATTGGGATGTTGATAGCGAATAATGACTAAAGAATTCTATTTTGTAAATGAATTTCTGAATTATAATATATGTGTGAATGTTTCTACATGTCTGAATGTTTCTACATCTGTCTGAGTGAAAATGAATGAAACTGTTGGTTGCTATATGAATGTTTCTACATGTGTGAATGTGAAAATGAATGGAACTATAGATTTCTAGCTACATGAATGTTTCTAAATGTGTGAAAATCAAATGGAACTATAGGTTGCTAAATGTGTGAATATTTTTGTTGTTAATTTTGTAGGTTTGTGGCCTGGTGTTGGATGATATCAATGGATGTCGTAAAACCTGTAGTTCATAACTGAGCTGTAGGTTTCTCATCATGCGACCAGCCACAGTAGGTCTGTAGACTGATAGAAAAAAAAACAATAGGCGTCGGTTATTTGTATAAAACTGATGCCACATAGTTACAGTGGCGGTTTCCCTACTCATAACCGACATCTATTGCCTTAACACCACGGCCGTACTGGGGTATATGGTATCTATTTCTTAGCTAATAACCGAAACCTATATGAGGCCAGACACCACGGACGTGGCAGTGGGCCAGACACCACGGCCGTGGAAGCGGACCAGACACCACGGCCGTGCTGGCCAACACAGCCGTGGCAGCGGGCCAGACACCACGGCTGGGGGTGATATGGCATCGGTTATTACTAATAAACCGACGTTGATAGTGCCCCAGATGGCGCCCTTTCTGTGGCGTGAAGGTATATGGTGTCGGTTTCTTATCTAATAACTGACGCCTATAGCCCCCTACTGGCGCGTTTTCGGTGGCGCGCGAAGGGTTTTGGCGTCAGTTTTTGAACCGACGTGTAACGGTTGGGCTTTTAGCGTCGCCCACATAGGTGTTGCTTAGAAACCGACACTAAAGGCCTTAAATAACTGACACTAAAGGTCAGTTATGTACTAGTGTATATTTTCTATATGTTACATGCATGTTTGGGCATATGTGATGACAAAGATGGCAAAGCCAACATTCCTTGACTCCAAGCCAAGAATAAAGAAGTGGGCTGTGTCAGTCGAGAAATGGATGGAATTAGGAGCAGTGGACCCTAAGGATGTATGATTATCTAATCTTTGTTACAAAATCTAATATACAACATAATCATACATGTTTCATTTTGTGACACATTATTTTTATTTATATGTTGGACAGGTTTATCAAAGGATAGTGGTAGACCAGGGAGATGATTGGCAGGCTGGAAAATCATCGAAGGACATGCCAGCAAAATGTAAGCCAACAACCAATAAGGCACCAGCAAAGCCAATCATCAAAGAGGGAGACACTCCTGACACCTCCACCCTGGAGACAAGAATCCAAATGTTGGAGGAGGAGCTCAAAATGCATAAGGAGATCTGCATAAGAATAAGTGTTGAGAAATTCATTGAGCTGCAGATGAAGAATAAAAGGCTAGAAGAAAGAATAGCCAAGTGAGAAGAAGAAAATAAAAATCTAAAAAGAAAGTGGGAAGATGAGGGTGACAAATCATAGTCACCTGAAAGTGGATTCAAAGAATTTGCAGAGGGTTTTGCCTCGGTGAATGTAGATGAACCGAAAGACACACTGACAAAGGATGTCGACCCACCGATGAAGCGAAGAAGGCTGACCCTCAAAAGAAAATACATGGAATCAGAAGATCACAGTGAGGACAGGAAAAATGTTGATGAAGAGGAGAAGAAAGAAACAAAAGATGACAGTTCTGAACAACCAAAGTCTACAGAAGATGCAGAACAAAAGAAACAAGAAGAAGGAAGCGAACAGCAGGAGAAGATAGTAGAAGAAGAAGAAGGGAAGAAGGAGCCTAAAAAAAGATTGAAGAAGAAGAAGATGGAAGAACAAAAGATAGGAAGCATAGAGAAAAATGTGAAGAAAAGAAGGGAGGAAAAGGTAAGTTTCATCTCCTTTCAAGTATATCATAACTGCAAGTAATGCTTGAGTAACTGAACCTAAAGCTTGAGTAACTAAACTTAATGCTTGAGTAACTGAACCTAATGATTGAGTAACTGAATGTAATGCTTGAGTAACTGAAAGTAATGCTTGAGTAACTGAGAGTAATGATTGAGTAACTGATAGTAATGCTTAAGTAACTTGTGCAAAATGAAGATTGATTCTAACATGGATTGCTCTATTGTTGTTGATAGCACAAGATGTCAAATTTCATAGGTTTTGAACATTTCAAAATAAAAGAAACCAAAGAAATTATCCATCACTTCATAGACAACATAGAAGAAATGTAAGAGAATTGGTTATTGTCAAGTGTAAAATGATAAAACATTATTGTTTCAATATCCAACTCGTATGTATAACATCTATAAAAATAATTGGCAGGTCAAAATGAGAATGGAAATTCAGTGAAGATACTTAGTGCACGGGGAAGGACCTCACCGCCCTCCTGTACAAGGATCAAATGACACAATCACCTGTAAGAAACAAGAACGTAGTGTAACTCTTTGAAATGGATAATTTGGATTGCTAAACTAAGAAAGCTTTTGGTTTTTTTCATGTTCTCGACTGCTTTGTACAAATGCTCAAGAAGAGCACAAGCAAGCGGAGGAAGAAGGGGTTGACGTGGCACTGCATGAGCACTTATGCTCCGGTAAGACAAATAAAGTTTGTATGCAAATTTACATGAAATTATAGTATAGAAACACAAACTGAAACTTATAGATGTGAATTTTAAACTCTACATTTGTAGTAAAAGCCATCATTTGATGTTGAGAACATCACCATGGAGCATATTGACATGTTATCTCCACAATTCAATGTTCCAATGAAAGATTGAGACACAATGGACTCGGTGTTCACAATACTAAACAACGATAACCACTGGCACTTGTATGAAGCAAGTTTCAGGGATGGAGCACACCGATCTTATAATTCAATGAGTTGGAGTAGCAACTCAAGAAAAGAATTCAATAGATGGGTAAGTGATCTATAAAAATTAACTCTATTAGTAGTGGATTGAAAGGATTAATGTTCTTTAATTGATGATGAATAAACATTTTTTTTAATGCAGGTGGGTATAGTGCACGAATTCTTTAGGGGTGCACCGGAAAAGGGGATCCAGTTGTCGTAGTGGGAACGGGAGTACCCGATCTGCCCACAGTAGGAAGAAGACTCACTTGACTGTGGGATCTTCATCATGAAGTACCTAGACTGCCTAGTCAATGGAAAAACTATGGACTTCACCTACAAAGATATACTGACAATAAGGGTTGATGTTTTTCAGTGAATGATGGCAAGGGGCAGCTGCAGCCTCTAAAAGAGGATGAAAAAGATGAAAGCGAAGACATCAAAGAAGGTAAATCTAATGAGAACAAGGGAGGAGAAGATGAAGCTGAGAAACAACAAGAAACAGAGAAGAATGAAGAAACAACAGCAAAAATGCATGAAGAACAGATCCTAGAGGAAGAAATAGTTACAAGCCTTGATAAATGGCTAAAATCCAGCTAAAAAACTGGATTACTGATTTGATTGTAAAATAAGAACAATAGCCTTCTGTTATTCTATTGTATAAGCTATGTGAAATCCTAAATGTTATTGTTGTTGACAGTATAAGATGTCAAATTTCATAGGTTTTGAATATTTCAAAACAAAATAAACCAAAGAAATTATCCATCACTTCATGGACAACATAGAAGAAATGTAAGAGAATTGGT
This sequence comes from Alisma plantago-aquatica, assembly GCA_963693085.1. Classification (NCBI taxonomy): domain Eukaryota; kingdom Viridiplantae; phylum Streptophyta; class Magnoliopsida; order Alismatales; family Alismataceae; genus Alisma; species Alisma plantago-aquatica. The sequence goes on from OY856415.1 coordinate 218,755,295, forward strand.
ATTGTCAAGTGTAAAATGATAAAACATTATTGTTTCAATATCCAACTCATATGTATAACATCTATAAAAATAATTGGCAGGTCAAAACGAGAATGGAAATTCAGTGAAGACACTTGATTTGATTGTAAAATAAGAACAATAGCCTTCTATTATTTTGTTGTATAAGCTCTGTGAAAGCTTGAATGTATAGCTGCTCTTGAATGTACAACTGTGAAAAGCCTGAATTTACAGCTGATCTTGATGTACAGCTCATCTTGAACAATATTGATTTTGCCCTTGTATTTTGGCTGAATGTGGAATAGGCTTCTGTAATTCGAATGTATAACCACTGTGAAAAGCCTAAACAATAGGCTTCTATTATTCTGATGTATAAACTCTGTGAAAAGACTGAATGTACAACTGATCTTGAATGTACAGCTATGAAAAGTCTGAATGTATAGCTAATCTTGATGTACAACTCATCTTGAACAATATTGATTTTGCCCTTATATTTTGGCTGAATGTACCGCTGATTAAAATGGATTATTTATTAGTGTGCTGCAAAAAGACTGAATGTACAGCTGATCTTGAATGCTTCGAATACATTTATGGTTTGAATGCTTATGTTCTTGAATGCTTTAAATACCTTTATGCTTTGAATACTGTAAGAGTAACTCTGAAACCACTACAAGTAACTGATACAACCATGTGAGTAACTAAACTGAAAGTAACAGAATGCTTGAGTAACTGGAAAGTAATGCTTGAGTAATTGAAATTAATTCTTGAGTAATTGAGAGTAATGCTTGAGTAACTGAGAGTAATGGTTGAGTAACTGAAAAAAACCCTGTGAGTAACTGTCACAACACTGAAGTAACTGAAAAAAACATTGCGAGTAACTGAAAAAGGACTACGAGTAACTGAAAAAACATTGCGAGTAACTGTGACAATACTGTGAGTAACTGTCACAACCCTGCGAGTAACTGAAAAAACCCTATGAGTAACTGTAATAGCAGTTAGAGTAACTACGAAAACACTACGAGTAAATGTCACAACCCTGCGAGTAACTGAACAAACAATGCGAGTAACTGAAAAAATCCTACGAGTAACTGAAACAAGCCTGCGAGTAACTGAACACTGCAAGTAATGGTTGAGTAACTGAACAAACACTGCGAGTAACTATCACAAACCTGCGAGTAATTGAACAAACACTACGAGTAACTGTCACAACCCTACGAGTAACTGAAAAAACTCTGCAAGTAACTGTAATAGCAGTTAGAGTACTGCGAAAACATTGTGAGTAACTGTCACAACCCTGCGAGTAACTGAACAAACAATGCGAGTAACTAAAAAAAGCATGTGAGTAACTGAAACAAACCTGCGAGTAACTGAACACTGCAAGTAATGGTTGAGTAACTGAACAAACACTGTGAGTAACTGTCACAATCCCGTGAGTAACTAAACAAACACTACGAGTAACTGTAATAGCAGTTAGAGTAACTGTGAAAACACTGCGAGTAACTGTCACAACCCTGTGAGTAACTAAACAAACAATGCGAGTAACTAAAAAAAGCCTACGAGTAACTGAAACAAGCCTGTGAATAACTGAACACTGCAAGTAATGGTTGAGTAACTGAACAAACACTGCGAGTAACTGTCACAAACCTACGAGTAACTGAACAAACCCTGCGAGTAACTGTCACAACCATGCAAGTAACTAAAAAACCCTGTGAGTAACTAAAAAACCCTATGAGTAACTGAAAAAAGCATGTGAGTAACTGTGAAACACTACGAGTAACTATGACAGCAATGTGAGTAACTGAACAAGCACTACTAGTAACTCAAATAGCAGTTAGAGTAACTGTGAAAACAATACGAATAATTGAAAAAGCACTACGAGTAACTGTGACAACCCTACGAGTAACTGAACAAGCACTACGAGTAACTCTAACAATAATACGAGTAATTGTGATAGCCTAGAAAAGAAACACTATGATTCAAACTCAATTACTCTTATACTTTGTAAGAGTAAATGTGACAACACTAAGAGTATCCATTGCACACAAAGACAAACACATATTCTTCAAAAAGAATAACAACTGATCAGAACATATTCTTTGTAACATATTCAGAGTATTCATACAGCTGCTGGAGCACAAGGTAACACAAAGGTAGATTACAAACACAAGTGAAGTACATAGAAGGTTACAAAATCACTTTCACAAAACTACACAAAAAGAACAACCCATTACAGATTTGAACATGCCTCACTGACACACTAATTAACTACAAACTCCACTAAAAAGATAGAACCACATATACATCAATAGCAGTAGCAACAACACCAGAACACGAGCAGTAGAAATAGTAGCAGCAACTCCCAATCAGCAAAACAAGAATGATCTTAACAATAGTAGCAGCAACAACTCATCACACTAGAAGTAGCAGTAGCACATAACCATCAACAGCAGTAGCAGCAGCAACACATCATAAGAGCATTAGCAGTAGCACATACCCATGAATTGCAGTAGCGGAAATAGCTCCCAATCGCATGATAAAAGAACAAACAAAACCACAATAAGCAGCACCAGGATGCTCCCCACTATCAACAACAACAGTAGAAAATAAAGAACAGAATATATCAACAGCAGGATAAGATAACAAATATAAACATCAAACACAAACAAACAACACAAGAAGCACCAGATATAGTCATTGAGCAGTAAATAGCAACAACAGATAGTCCAGAAAGAGCATCACTATAGAATGGACTACTTCTTAGGACAGTTCCTGCTGTCATGGTTAACACCAAACTCTAAGCAATTCTTGCACTGCCTCTCTCTTTTAGACTTGGCATCTCAACTCCAGATTTAAACCTCACATCTGTGGATTTGGGTCTCCCCTTAGTTTTTCAAACATTGGGGATATGAACCTTGATAGTATAAGAAGAAGTTGTAGTTGAAGCAGTTACACCAGCACCTGCATTTGCACCAGTATCAGTGAGATCCAATTCTAATAGCTCCTTTTGCAAGGTTAGCTGTTTTTCATGGCAAAGATCTACATCGTTTTTCCTACACGCTATGTTCACAATCAAATTGCAGGAAGAAACAAGCTTAAGAGTCCTCCCAGTGGATGGATGACTAACTGACGTTTTGCCAAAAATCAAAGGATGTTCTATGTACCCTTTGGTCCACCTCTTAATTATGTATGGATCGAGAAGAGTGCAAAAGTCACGACTCTTCAAATAAGACAGGATGTGCCTGCAAGGGATACCTTTGAATTCCAACATGCAACAGTTGCAAGAAACAATCTCACTCAATGACTTTTTCTTCAAGATGTGGGCAGATCCAAGGCCACTGAAACGATACACTTCAAACACACCTTCTTCTGAAGCATCCTTTACAATGTAGATCATGCTTTGATGAACCTCACTCTGAAAGATCTTAAATATTGACTTGGTGTATATACCTCTCATCTGCTACTCCAGAGGCCACAGTGATGACAAAGGGAGATTACTATACTCATCTTCAAAGTCTTTGAAATTTTCAATCTCCCATACATGAGAGTACATAGTCTCCAATGAACATACAAGTTCAAAGAGAGACTTCCTACTATTCACATGGCTTCTAATGAACGCATTCAAGCTCTCGCTCCTCTACGTTGTCCTCATGCTCGCAAAGAAGGAAGACTGCATATAGCACGGAATCCACTCTGAATGCATCACATACATGTCAGACAACCAAGTAATGGAAGACAGACCATACTCCTCAACAATAGAATCCCACCTCTCTTCAAATATACCAACATCATCCACATTCCACATGCAATCATTCAAGGAGCTTATGATCTGGTCCTTTTTAGGAAGACCACCAAGCTTAGAGGGAAGCTTTTGTAGGATGTGCCAGCTACAGAAGTGATGCTTGCAATTCGGAAAATAGTAAGGATAGCATCATTTGTAGTCGGGTCTTGATCGGTTATGATGGACACTGGCTCTTTGCCAAAAAAAAGTAGATACTATTTGAAAACCGAGACAAGTGACTCGTACTTCTCATCAAACATAAGAGCTAAAGCAAACAAGACCGTCTTACGATGGTGATCAACACCACCAAACATTCCAAAAACCATCGAATACTTGTTGGTACGGTAGGTGGTGTCAAAAACAATCGCATCGCCAAACAACCCAGAAGAATTTCTGATCGAGTACCTTAAACTTGGCAAATTGATCCAAGACCATGTCGACATCGTACTTGGCCGACTCTTTCCTCTTGCTATTGATGTGTCCATGAGCTTGTCTGCTGGTAAATGCCAGATTTTCATAACCGCCAGACTCGAATGCCATCAATGCAATTTGTCTCGATACAGGTATGTTAGCTTGGCTCATGGAAGAAAGGATATCTTTTTGAGTTTCATTAAGATATGAGTTACACTTCAGGTAACGGATATGTGCATCATCAACAAGACCGTGGTTGTATTCCTCAACAAAGTCAGTCACAACCCACATGGATGAGGACTTGTCTAGTGTGAATCGGATCATGGCTCCATAACCACACCTCTTCATAGATCGCTTGTGCTTCTTAGATAGATTTTCCTGCAACTTACCCACTTTATCACAAACGGGGCTCAGAAGCCCTCTTGACCTCTTAGAACAACCCATTGTACCCTGCTTGTCACAAACCAGATCTTTGGCAATGAGAATCTTAGTTCCCCATTCATACCTGTTGTCATCTTTCCTGATATTAAAATCAATCATGCCAGTGTAGCTAGAATAGAATGAGATAGCTTCATCTAAACTTCCAAAGTGGAGACTAATTTTAGGAACTGTAGCTGGGGGCAGAGTGGAAGCACCAACAGTAGGATAAGAATTAGCATTATCATCATCAAGGCCAACATTTGAATTAGCAGCATCTATATCAAGGTTGGGATCCATTACAACGTCTGGGAGTAACTCAGCAAGACAGAGGAGTAACCCTGAAATAGTAAAGAGTAACTCTATCAGGACGAATAGTAACCCAGCATAACAAACGAGTAACTACAAGAAGATTTGTATTCCAAATTACAAATCAGAATAAAACAGATTTCCAAGTTGGACATAAACACTTGAATTGAAGAAGAAAATACAGAAAGGTAACTTGGACAAATAAGGTTATATGGAGATTTCCAAGTGAGCTTCACAACAGCAGAAAAAAGAGCAAGGATTTGAAAAAGCTACTACATTGGGCACATCTGGTACATGTCGTCGAAGGCAGGAAGTAAGAAAACAAGGCCAGATGAGGTCCAGAGAGGCACAATTCTCAAACAAGCTGACAACTACAGAAAAAGGGGTAATGACATATTATCTTAATAGAGAGAAGAATTGATCAAAACTACTGCTTGACAAGTTCTGCAGGCATTCGCTTGAACTATCCTAGAGCGTCGTCGCTCCTTTGAGGTGTCTAGGGCGTCACTGCAGGCCGCTGGAGATAGCCGGAGCAAGGCTGAGTAGGGGAGGTCATCGCGAACAGGGGAGAGATAAAAAGGACAGTAGAGAATGGTTCCCTTCTAGGTCGAGCGCCGCTTTTAGATCGGGACACTGCTCTAGGGGAAGGATGGGCAAGATGCAGAAACACTTGGAGCACTTGATCGATACGGAAGGAGACCTTGTCGTCATCAATGTAGCTTAGGAAGAAATAGCCGCACCATCAATTGGAGCTCCTGGATCGAAGAGGGGTGGAGGAGAGGGAGAAGTTGGCGCAATTAATAGAAACCCCAATACTCTGCGGCAGATGGACGGTAGCAGCCTGTCCAGCGGCAAATGCTTGCCAGAACGTGGAACAATGGAGATTTGTAGAAGCTTCGGTCGCGCGTAGGGAAAGAGGCGGACAACGCAACAATGCCGGGTAGCGAGTAGGTTACCCGTGTGGGTAAAAAATATTTAGCACACACACACAGATATATATATATATATATATATATATATGGGTGTGTGTGTGTGTGTATAATAATAAAATATAAATACCTTTCCAATTTGTAATCATCTATATTAAAATAATGATTGAAAACATCGCTGTGAAGAGAAAAATTAGATTGTTACCCAACTTTCTTTTTTCATATATGGTTTCCTTTATTATTTAAATGTAAGGTTGTCTTTGAAATCCATCTATTAACTATTTTGTTGATTATATGATGAAATATTTTTTTCTTCTTTATATATTTACTTTGGTTAGTTGTTCAATCGACCATGATCATACTGGATTTCTCTTATCATGTGTGAATGTTCTCCTTAACATATTAACATTTTCTATAACAATTCATGGACAACCTTTATAATTTTTAAGTACATTGTTTATCTTTAATGTTCATGAGATCTTCTTTATAACAATATTAATCATCATATGTATTAGCTTCTAAAAATATGACACATACATAATATGCATGAATTTTCTTCAAAGCTAATAGAAACTAGAACACATATTCTAATTCCATTTATTTAATACTTCATTAAAAATTGGATTATATCTTTTTTTCTTTAAAAAAAGGTGTTCAAAATTTGGTAAGACTATTAATATTGTTAGATTGAATAAGTTTTTTATTTATAATGATTGTCCATACACTCCACTCCAACCCACAAATACTGCATATATATAGTGTGTACAATGTAGTTGGCTCTAGTTTAAAAGGTGTAAAAAAATTGCATGCTTAACTTGTTACTAAAAGTGCAATCAATCAACATACACTTTTGTTAATACTTTGTGCAAGGAATCATCCTACATTGTATCAATTACTATTCATAATACTTTGTGCAAGGAATCATCCCCTCATCGAATATAGCAGCAAACATATTTAAGCAAACATGTAGAAATATAACTAGGATATACAAGAATACAACTCCAGGCGCTAACATAACAAATTCTATAATCTAGTATAGGACTGTATAAATAGAAGCAGACTCTAGAGAAACTCTTGTGGGAATTTGCTTACATGATACAATTCTATATATAATAGTTAGACAATGAAACATACCATAAATGTAATCCCGACTCCAAACATATCTTGGTAGCCTAAATCATAGCCACAAAGCATCGCATATGTATCAATGACGGGAACACATCCACTTTGTGATTCTCATTTATTATGTATCATTCTATTTTTTTACAAGGGTTTAAAGTATAGGACCCTCATTAGTCGATACAGGGAAAGAATCTGAACGTATATAGGCACTCAGTCAACCAAGTATATCCAGGCCAAGCCAAAAGAAGTATCATCCCCTATGTCATAAGTTTTTGTGATAAGTGGTATTCTAAGAAATTCTTTGTTTAGTGTTGAATTTCTGCCTTTGTGGTTGCGGTATTTTAACCTCGTGATTTATTGACTGATAGTAAAACCTTTTTGTTAAAATTCCAACCACTTTTTGCTTATTTGACTAATGTTGTTTTGGTATTTTTCATATGAGAAACTCAACGTCATACAACACAAAATTACAATCATTTATTTTTCATGTAGTCACCTTTGAAAATCATAGTTATCCATGTTGGATCAAGGGCTCTAGAGGGGGGGATGATTAGAGCTTCACAATTCTCACAAAACGGATTAGACCACCAAATTATATTAAGTGTAGAATCTTAAACATTCAAGAAATTTGAGATCATAACTAACATGCACAGTAAGGATAAGAGATAAGAAAGAGCATGCACTTGGACAAGGTGGTTTAGAGTGGTTCCATGTCCTATCTAGGAGCAATGTCAGTCCACTACCTAGAGGTGGTTAATCTCTAGGATTTGCAATCTTGGTACTCTTATATTCCATCATAAGATTACAAGACAAAACCACAATCATCCAAGGACTTAGTACCTCAAGCAAGGATCTTCAACCTATAGAAGGATCTTACCCACTTGAATCATGGAGTCTTCAGCAATCAACATAGACTTACCCACTCCTTCTTCAAATCTTCGGCCTTCAAGGGATTACCTATCCTTCTTGAGTGTTTGCCTTGCCTATCTCCTTCACTTGGAGATCTGGAACACCTTGCCTTCTTCAACCTTGAAGAATATCAACTCCTTCTCCTTCACTCGGAGAAGATCTTCAACTTTTTCTTCAATAGGAAAGAGGGTAGGAAGATGGTGGAGGAGAGGCTTACATCAATACATGGAGTAGCTCTCTTACAAAGGAACCTATCTCACTCATACTCATGAATTTGACTTGAAGGTAGAGAGAGAAAGGGGCTCAAAGGGTTAGAACACTCTCAACTAAGCTAGGACCAAGCATTTAGTGAATGAGCAACCTTGGAATGAACTCCAAGAGGTCCTATTTATAGCTAAGGGGGCCCCTTTGGGTTGGGGGACACTTTGGTCTGAAATGTAGTCGTTTTTTCTCAAAGCAACAACTCTATTTTGATCAAATAGCTCACCAACAGCCACAATCACTTTTTCTGCAAATTATGTATAATACAATCTGTCGAGTTTTAATAAAGGTAACTCGACTGATAGAGTAAAAGAAAAAGTCAATATTCAAACCATCGGTCGAGTTTTTCCTGAGGGAACTCGACCGACCAATGAAAATCGAATTGGTCAGGTACTCGATCGGTCGAGTTCTGTGAAACCACAACTCGACTGATGCACTCTTCAGAGAATTGATCCAAGAGGACCAGTCGAGATTCAAACTCGGCCGATTGGCTGCCTATGATCAATTTTCTAAAGTGCATCAAAAGTGATTAAAACTTGGTGTTTAGTGTCCCAATCAATTTTCTCATCTTAGTTACAAGCTAATTCATCAATACAAGTGATTACAAAAATATTCTAAGGTCATTTACATGGATTTCCCAAATTACACACTTGCATAGTTTTTGGCTTGAACTTGAGCAAATTAGGGCTTTTGATTTTATTGATCCTTTTCATGTACCTAACACCTAAAATCAATCTTGAATTCACACATTAGATACATATGAATGGAATGGTTAAGTCATTATCAAAATATGAACAATGTATAACCTCTAGGTCAACATTCTCCCCCCTTTTGACAATGACAAACCATTTCTCAAACATATTGAAAATGATATAGAAGTTATACCTTTACCTTGTGAATTAAGGAGATTCAAGATGTGAACAATGTGAATTACTCCCCCTCAATCTATGCTTCCTCTAACCATCATAGTTAATCTTTCTACACAGAGCAATTATAGCATACATGTATTATGTGGTCCTTTGCAAGTCACATGGTAAAACATTAAATGAACAAGAAAAGGATCTCATAAGAAATAAGCAATAGTATCACTATGAATAACAATATGATTGAGTTCAAGACTTTGAAATTTCTCTCCCCCTTTTGACATTATAAAAAAGTAGGGGGTAGAAGAGCATATATCCAGGTCTTCTCCAAAACACAATCAACCAGATATTCATACAAGCAATCTCATATTATATGTCAAATAGAGACGAAAGCAACATATAATCTCATTCATAATCAAAATATAGTGAGAGATGACACCAACTCATAAGATATATCAGATTAAATAACAAGAGTGCACATCACATATATTACAACTCAGATGCATGCTCTCATGAAAGCAACTACAAGCAAGAAGCGGTGAAAAATAGAAGATAAAATAGTACATCTCAGGTAATGTGCCCAGATGTTTCTTATACAAAATAGCCTAGAAAGATGTATATGATCAGCATACTAGACTAAAAACTAAGAAACAAGCTAGATATCTAGACTATCTATATCCACAGTGTCATCATCATCGACTCCAGGCTCATAGTCCTCATCTCCATCAGAAGGTGCAGTTGTAGTGCCTTCATCACCAAAATCAGAACCATCACCATCACCATCATCAGAAGCATCCTCGCCATCACCGTCATTGTCATCAACAGCCTCAACATCATCATCTGGGTCAGGCATCTCCTCGTGAGCAGGAGGACCAAAACCACGATCGGGCCAACGAGAATTCTACTTAGCCCAAGACATACCAAGAGCGTGGAACTCATTGGCCTGAGGAAAGGATGGAGCAGAGTTTCCAAGGTTGGCAAGCAAGGTGGCTAGGGGCCAGCAGGCAACGAGAGGTAGGCGGGAGCAGAACTACCAGTAGCGGAAGGTTCGGGTGCGGGATAGTAATGATTGTATGCATATGAAGCATAATCACTACCGAGGTAGGTCTGGTAGGTGGAGTAGGGGTGAGTACAAGATATTTTCATGGTCGACATGATAGAACACAAATCCTGGTGCAGGTGCTCCTAGACCTGTTGGTTGTATACTTGTTGGTGCATCATGTAGCCCATAGGGGTTTCATTATATACACAGAATGAAGCACGACTAGGTCGAGGAGGGGGCTGAGGAGGTGGAGCACGGGCAGAGGAGGCAAGGGCTGTAGAGGTAGAGGGAGAAGCACCAGGGGTGGAAGAATCAAACACAGGCACAGACTTCTAAATCGTGGTTTCACTGATACAGACACCCTTCCTGGCTAACTTGTAATGAAAGTCAGAAAAGAGTGATTTCTCAGTAGCAAACTGAAACTAACCACATATCAGGGCTAGGTACGGGGGATGAGTGCCTCGGGTGTTCTTACCAGTGTCAAAGCAGGTCATATGGTGTAGAATGTATCTGGCCCACTTGACACCAATGTTCTCTAGGATGCAATACATAATGACAGCAATGTTCTCTGCAATATCTGTTTGATTTTTCTTCAGATGGATGTTGCATTTGATCACTAAAGCCAGAATGCGCTTCCTAAGGTCGAGGGAGGAGGAAGGTAGGGTGCTCTTCTTCTTATATGAAACGTTAGGTTTCTTCAAGTAGCGATGAATGTCAGGGAGGGTAAGTTAATTCTGCATGTAGAAACCTTCAGGATCCAAAAGATCGAAGTACTTGCCATAATCCTTGTGCCATGTATCATTTTCCTCATCTTCGAAAAAGAAGACATTTAGAATATCCTCAAAGATTTGGAAATGTTTACCGGAAATCATAGAGGTTAGTATTACTTGAGTATTCGGCAGGGGTATGAGGGAGTCGTAGTTCCAATGCAAGTTAGCATAGAACTCGTGAAGTGCTTTCGTGCTACTCATTGAATTGAAAAAGTAATCACATTCGACGGCTAAGGCGGAGAGGTGGTGGACGACGAGTAACCTGGTCTATAACAACTTGACCCCTGTGACTTGGCTCAAACAAGATGTGAAAAGGAAAAGGACTCCTAGGAAGAAGGTCCTTATACCTATTAATAGCCTCTATTGAGACAAAAGGGGTATCGTTGAAAGAAATTAAGCGATTAGACGAAGAAGACAAAGGAGCATTGCTAGGGGCGGGTCGTTTTCTCCTTTGAGAAGCCATGGAGGCAAGAAAGAGGAGGAGAAATGAACAAACACACAAAGCAAACCACAAAAGCCGCCCAAAAACCACCAAAGAGAAACTGTGAAGGTCAAGAACAACCTATCTAGGTCGGGAAAGGGCTAGGATACGGAAGGTTAGGGCTAGGGTAGAGAGCTTAGGGCTAGAAGAAGAGGAATCGATCATCTATTCTCTAGTTGAGAGGGAAAATAGTCGGTCAATCCAAACTTAAGTTGGCTGCAGCCCGCGGATCAACTGAGTTCTGAGAGTGGGAAACTCGACCGATTGGTCCAAAAAAGAACAGCTCTCAGCCACTGATCGATCGCGTTTGTCCTGGAGAAACTCGACCGATGGTCAACCTGACCTAAAACCATCAAACTTAATTTCTAGCCATATGAATTCTAATTAAATTCATTTTTTGAGTCTATTATGTATGTTGAACATACTTAGGCACATATCACTCATCATTGGGTACTATTTAGCAATAAAACCAAGAAAGTAGAGAAACACCAAAAAAACAAGTGAAACTAAGCATGTCAACAAGCAAATTAAGCATATTTTAGCAAATTTAGGCAAGCAAGGTGAGTAAAGCATGAGCAAGACATATAGGATAAAAACAACTAGCTAGATGGCATGTCAATATCATTAGAAGAAACAATAAGCAATTTTGATCTAATAAAATTAAATTGCTCTCTAGCTAGAGGTTTAGTGAAAATGTCTGCCAACTAATTTTCTGTGTCCACATGTGTGATATAGATATCCTTCTTGGCAATGTGATCATGAAAAAAATGATGGATAACCTCTATATGTTTAGCTCTACTATGCAATATATATTTTTTTGGTCGGTAAAAAACTCTGTTGCAATAAAATGAGTCTAAAACTTTAGGTACAAGATAGCCTGGGCCCCAAGGAACAGGTTGAAAGAAAACATCCAAGAGAAACAAAAAGAGTCCTGAAAAGGACCTCCTAAATGGAGAAAAGAGAACGAAAACCTATAACAAACTAGTTCTATGCAGATATCAAACAACAACTAGATCGACAATCAACCAGGCCCACCAATACTGATCACAACAGTATGCACACCTTCAAAGAAGTGACGTTTTTGGCAGCCTGGTGTTGTATCAAGAGCTACTGGAGAGATCAGCAGAACTAGAAGGTCAAGGGACCATCACTCTTCAACTAAACCAAGACAAAAAAACTCCAAAAGCAGAGATCTATCCACAAAATCCTTCAAGATGTTGGACCGTCAGCTAATATCATTGTACTAATCATCTATTTGGATCTGCACTGGCGTTAAGATCAACCTCTGAAATTGTGAAGAAAGCAAGTAGATATCCAGTGAAAACTCTATTAACCAACACTCTGACAACTCTCAGAACCTTATACATCAAAGTCTGCCAAATGATTCTTTCCAACAGCCTGAGAGAAGAAATTGGATGAATATCAGGTTCGATCCAATTTCTTCCTAGCCGACTTTTTCTTTCTTTTGGTCCAACTCTGTTTGGACTCCAGGGAGTGAGTATCCCAGTGACCAGAAGCTGCTTCAGACCCATTGGAACCTTCATCTTCCTCAAAGAGCTTTCCTTTCCGGTCTTGATATTTGACTAAAAATCCACAGCTCTCCCATATCCTAATGATCTTCCAGGAGTCTGACACAATGTCATTTCTTTGAAGTTTAGAAAACTCCAATTCCCAGTCTAGGTTGAGACTGCCTTCATTGCACACTGGCGTGCCCCCAAACATGTCAAGCTCAACCGGTTGAAGGCGTGAATCTACAGACATGCTTTGGTGATTTCCAACTTCACAGTTGACAACAATTTCATTGACCTGTTGGGAGATAAAACTCCTAAGGATTTCATCTTCCTCGGGCTGATCAGGAGACCCGACGTTCTCACCTTGCAGGAACACCTTTGATTTCTCTTTGGTGATTAGATTGGCATTGGGTTGAACACCTAACTTTTTCCCCAATCTTACCTGGACGTCCTTTTCTGGAGGTGGCTTCCTCACCTTCAGCGGGCAGGACATTGCCCTGTACCCAAACTTCTTACAGATGGGGCATTGGAATGGCCTCGCAACAACCTCCAACTTCAAAGTTTTTGGCACAGAATCAATTTCCACCATGGTAGACTTCGGTAACTTGGACTCATTGTCCATCTCGATGCAGACCAAGGCATGCCCGAGGCATCCATTAGTGAAGGAGTAATCTTCAATGTCCACCGGCCTGCCAATGGAGCTGGCAACAGACGCGATGTTCCTGTGAGTCCACGGTAGCCCCATGTTCTCGATCTTGAACTAGATAGGAACATGAGAGAAAGACAGAGGTTGAAGAAGAGCACCCGACATCCATGCATGGACCACAATGAGTGATCCATCCATGAACCACGGAGCCTCATTTAGAACCCGCTCCCTTTCGCTGTGAGATGGCAGCTTGTCTATGAACCCTTCACGCTCCTTTGACATGATTTCGATGGGGCCGCTAGGCCACCACAGACGTCAAATCCAGCCTCTAAGTTGGCCGCTATACGGTTTCCGGACAACAAATCGTATGGACAGGTGATCATCCCAAGAGGAGGTTGAGCACTCCTGGCTTGAGATGGATGCACATCTCACCCCGTCTCTGATCAATGGCTTGATGAATTCGACCAAGTCCGCCGCAACCTCCTCTCGGTCCTTTCTGCAAGACTGAATCCAGTCAGTAACCCGCGAGGTAGATGCCGCCTGACTTGACCTATTAAGGGGGGGAATCGGGGTGTTGGGGGTGGCAGCTTCCGCCGTCACCTTCTGTTATTGAACCCTTGTTGGATCTGTAGGATTGGGAATGACTTCACTTCCATCTCCATCTACCCCGGATTGGCAGCCTGGAGGAGTCGAGGACGACTATACATCGGTCGCTTGCCCTCTCCCACCTCTATCGCTAGGGTTTCTCCCACGCCCTCTACCCCGACCCCCTCTGCCTCGAGCCATTCCTCTCCAATATCTTAATGATGAAACACCCTACTATGCAATATAGGATTATAAGAAAGATTGATTGCACTAGTATTATCACAATAGATAGGAGAAGCATCAAAATGTATGTTAAAGTATTGAAGCATTTTCTTCATCCATAGGACCTGAGCACAACAACTCCCGGCTGCAATGTATTCAGCCTCGATAGTTGATAATGCCACAATGCTCTATTTCTTAGAAAACCAAGACACCAAGCATGGTCCTAGCAGGAAGCAAGTGCCACTTGTTCACTTTCTATCAACCAAAAAGCCTGTGTAATCCGCATCACTATATGCTACAAGAGTAAAGTCCCTTGACTTAGGGTACCATAGACCAAAGTTTTGAATTTTGGCTAAGTACCTCAAAATCCTCTTTATAGAAATAAGATGTGATTTCCTAGGACTTGATTGAAAGCGAGCACATAAGACAACACTAAACATAATGTCAAGTCTAGATGTAGTTAAATAAATTAAACTTCCAATCATACCTCTATAGAGATTCTCATCTACCTTCTCACCTTCTTCATCTCTATCAAGTTTGGCGGTGTTGGACATGGGTATGTCCATCGGCTTCATGTTCTCTATCCCAAAGTGTTTGAGTAGTTCACTAGTGTACTTGCCTTGGTTGATGAAGTTTCCATCTTTGGTTTGCTTGATTTGGAAGACAAGGAAGAAAGTTAACTCACCCATCATGCTCATCTCAAACTCACTCTGCATAAGAGAACTAAACTCCTTGTAAAGATCAAAATCAGTTCCGCCAAATATGATATCATCAATATAAATTTGAATGCTAAGAAAATTTCTAGAAGTGTGTTTTAGAAATAGAGTAGAATTGACTTTGCCCATGAAATAGCCATTGTCTAATAAAAAGTTCTTTAATTTCTCATATCAAGCTCGAGGTGCTTGCTTGAGTCCATAGAGAGATTTTTGCAACAAATAAACATGATTAGGTAGCTTGTCATTTTCAAAGCCCAGAGGTTGAGCAACAAATACTTCCTCCTCTATGATACCATTAAAAAACGAACTTTTCACATCCATTTGATATAGCAAGAAATTTTTATAACTAGCAAAGGCAAGTAGCATTCTAGTAGATTCAAGTCTAGCAACAGGAGCATACGTTTCATCAAAATCAATACTTCCTATTGATTGTAACCTTGTGTCACTAACCTTGCTTTTTTCCTTACCACCTTACCATTCTCGTCGAGCTTGGTGTGGTAGACCCACTTGGTTCCAATGATTTTTCTGTCACTTGGTCTTGGCACTAGAGTCCACACTCGATTCTTCTCAAATTGCTCTAGTTCCTCCTACATGGCTAGGATCCACTCATCATCTCCAAGAGCTTCCTTGATGTTCTTTGGCTCTAGTTGTGAGATGAAGGCATTGTCTGCTTGTTCTTTGTTGTAGGCAGCTCGTGTTTTCACTCTCTCAAATGGTTTGTCAATGATGAGCTCTTTGGGATGATTCTTTGCAAAGCGAGGAGTAGGATCCTTCTTTTCTTCATCTTCAGATTCAACCACCTACTTACCTTTGTTGTCGATGTTGAGATCTTTCAAGATAGGAATTAAGTCATATGCAACATCATTATCAACAACATTCTTGCCAACAACAGGGCTAGTTTCAATAAACTTAACATTGATATATTCTTCAATTTTAGACAATTCAATATTGAAAACTCTATAAGCCCTACTTGTATTGATATAGCCTAGGATGAAAGCCTTGTAAGATTTCAGATCAAACTTGTCGAGGGAATCCTTCGTGTTTAAAACAAAACAAGGACATCCAAAAATGTGAAAGAAATCAATGGATGGCTTTCTACCATGCCATAACTCATAGGGGGTTTTCTTCAAAGAAGGATGTGTAAAAACTCAATTCTACACAAAATAGGCGGTGTTAACGGCTTCGGCCCAAAACTTCTTAGGAATGTCATATTCAAAAAGTATGCTCCTAGCTATCTCCTGTAGCGACCTATTCTTCCTCTCTACTACCCCATTTTGTTGTGGTGTACGAGGAGAAGAGAAATTGTGCGAGTAACCAGATTTTTCACAAAAATGCTCAAAAAGATCATTTTCAAACTCTCCCCCATGGTCACTATAGATAGAAACAATCTGGCAAGAAGCATTGTTTTCAAATCATTTACAAAAGCTTGAGAAAACAACAAGTGTATCACTTTTAGAAATGAGAAAGAAGGTCCAAGTATAACGAGAGAAACCATTGACAATCAAAAGACAATACTTGGAACCACGAAGCGTTTGAGTTCTCATAGGTCCGAATAGATCAATGTGAAGAAGATCAAGAGCTATTTTGGAACTAAGGACTTTTTTTAAGCCAGGGGTCACTTTTATTCATCCCACACCCCTCTTGTGGGCCAAAACATCAAGAAAATATATACAACTCCCGCTCTTATAACTCGGGTATCATCTAAAAAAGGAGGAGAAAAAAATAAGCAAGGAAAAAGGAAACACTAAGAACACGGGCGATGAGTAGAAATATAAGGCATGCCTCGTCTGTCCAGAAGAATGAGGCCTTTGACTCTTCTAGGAAGCAGGGAAGGTTCCGTGCAAATAAAGGAGTTAGCCTAAGTGTTGCCCCAATTACCCAATTCTCTAGGAGCAGAATTGATTGGTTTGGGTATGTGATGACCAATGATAGAAAAATCTTCAATGATGTCACGTAGCTCCCTAGTGAAGGAGGTCGCTCTCCAAGGTTCCTTGGTGTTTTTCCATAGAATGTTATAGGTATGAATATCATCCACATCAAAAACATAAATAGAAAGATTCTTCTCATCCGCAATGTGGAGAGCAATAGCACATGCGGATAGATAAGCAACTGCGTAGTCCTTTTCTTTGAGCCATACTCTAAAAACGAGTCTCACATTTCCATAGGAATTGTGAATAATGCCTGCTACCCACCGCCTATTGTTTCCTGTTGGATCAATGCCTTTGCCAATAGTAAGATTAAGTTTGAGGTTAGCTATGTCAGGAGGTGACCATCGTACTAGGCTAATGCTCTTAAGTCTGGTTCGTGGCTCATCAATGTTACTAGTAGCCAGGTTTCTGTAAAAATTAGTATATTTGATTTTGGAAAAAGATATATTTCTAAGATAATGGTTAAGGTGATAAATGATAGCATTCCATTGTGAGTGCAAGTCAGGAATGCATCCATCAAACTTGTTGGTTCATCTACATCGCCAAATGAACCAAGTGATGAGGGCTGATAAAGTTCCAGAAATCCAGGATTTAGGGGATGAGTTGTGGTGTGATCGTGCACAAATGGCTATGATATCAAAGACAGAGGAAGGGTGATCATCACCAGTGACATCTGCTAGCTTTTTCCATAAAAAAGTGGCAACTTGTCCTTCAACGAAGAGATGATGAACCGTTTCAATAGAGGGTGTATCACGGCATGAGCATCTGGAGGCCATCATGATGTGGCATCGGGAAATGTTGTCGTCAGTCGGAATGGCTCTACAAGCAATCTTCCATAAAATAACACTAGCCTTGGGGATGTTGATCTTTCAAATGTCGTCGAGAGAAGGAGAGAAAGGTAGGGTATCCGCCGCCTAAAACAGATGTTTCTTGACCGAACTGACGGTAAAGGAACCTTGGGGGTTCAGAGTCCACACAAGCTTGTCATCATAAGAAGAGATGGTAAGACAATTATCTTTAATGACATGTATTCCTTCGTCGTTGAAGATCTGGCGTAGAGATTCCCAATCCCAACCTCCTTCAATCAACCAGAAATCTCTGAGTTTGAAGTCAAATCTTCGGTCCCTAGCATGAAGAGTGTAGCCAAGGAGAGATGTTCCATTCCACCTCGAATCCCAGATAGAAAGGTCACCTTTGCCAAAGATCCACTTACATGAGTTGTTGAAGAGGGGGAAGGCGCGCCAGATCTATTTCCATTGTGGGGAAGCGTATGACCCCATCTTAAGATATGGTGGATGAAGGCCAGCTCTGCTCGAAGAAGGGGAGAAATACTTGGTGCGACAGAAAATGGCCCAAGGTGAAGCTCCAACAGAAACCTCCCAGCAAGCTTTGTACAGGAAAGATCTAGTGAGCAATCTCACTGAGTCTAGCCCAAGGCCGCCAAGGGATGTCGGTGTAGCAACAGAACGCCAAGCGACCCAAGTCTTGCATTTGTTGTTGTCTCTGCCTTTCCAAAGAAAATGAGACAATAGAGAATCGAGTCTATCACAAATGCCAGCTGGGATCCCGATGGCGGCTGATGTATAAAGAGTGATAGAAGACATAGAGTGTTTGATAAGAAGGCGTCTCCCAGCAAAGGAAAGGAGGTTTGCTTTCCAAGAAGCAATTTTGTTGTTCATCTTATCCATGAGAAAATCAAAGGATTGTAGTTTCATCCTGCCATAATGAATAGGGACACCAAGGTAATTAAGGGAATCTGTGGCTAAGGAAACCCCAAGGGCTGAAGCGAAGCTTGCAGCAGTGCTCTGATCCTTCACGCTGACTAAACAAACAGATTTTGTCCTGTTAATCTTCTTACCTGTAGCCTCTTTATAGCTCCTTTGGATTTCAAGGAGGACATGGTTTGCTTGAATTGTGTACAAGGTTGGCATTCCTCATCCTTTTCAAAATCCAATTTGGGAAGATCCCGAACCAATTCCTTTTTGCTCAAATTCTTCACTTGATGCATATTCACATGACCCAACCGGCGATGCCAAAGAGAAATATCATTTTTATCCACAACCAAGCATCTATCAAGTACAGGATTTAGAGCATCAAGCACAATAACATAAATATTACCATTTCTAGTTCCCTTATATATGACATTGTAAGTGAGGGAATATAGAAGCAAACATTCTAAAGATGTAAACAAAACAAGATACCCATTATCACAAAGTTGGCTAACACTTATCAAGTTGTGATGTAGGCCATCAAAAAGCAAAACATTCTTGATACAAAGATCATTTCCTACATCACCCTCACCCATCACCTTACCCTTTTTGTTATCCCCGAAGGTCACCGATCCTCCTTTCTTTTTCATAAATTTGTTGAAATGGTTGATTTTACATGTCATATATTTTGAGCAGCCACTATCAACAATCCACCTCTTTTTGATCTGCAAGAAAGAAGGATGACAATATCCAACTCAAACTTTGGAATCTGGGGTTAGCTTGGGGACCCATTTCATCTTTGGGTTGGTCCCCTTTGGCTTGTAAGGACAATAAGTAGAGTAATGATCATCACATTTACAATGAACACATACCATTGGATTCTTAGAGCTAGAAGTCTCTCCATGGAATATAGGAGGTTCCACACTCTTCTTCTTACCCTTACTCTTGTTCCTGTTCTTACCCTTGGGAGAAGTCCCATCATATCTTAAACCACTAGTACCAATTTGTTTGGTAGAGTGTTCTAGGACAACACTAAGGGATTTCTTTCCCGTAAGAAACGTTTGCAAAGAAGCTCTTAACTTACCATTATCATCACTAAGGTTAATGATAGTAGAAGATAAACTAGCAAGATCATCTCTAGCATGCAATAGGTTGGCCTCTAAACAGAGGGCATTAGTATGAAAAGAATCACATTCTAAAGCAGTGCTAGCTACCTCATTACTTTGAAAAATAGGTCTAGATGATAGATCATTAACTTGAGAAAGCAACTTAGCATTTTCAAATTTAAGCAAAAGAATTTCCTTTTGATAGACATGAATTTCTTGCTTTCTAGCTTCACCAATGAGATTGAGTTCTACATTTTCAGTTTTAAGAACATCTATCTCATCTTGACATCTTTGGTTATCTTCCTTAAGATCTGCAATAGTCTTAAGATAGACACCATTATCAACCTCTACTCCATTCTATTGGAGCTCAAGGTCAAGAAATTGCCCTTACAAATAATCTATGCTATCAATGAAAAGTTTTTCGTTTTTATCAAGAATCTCAATTTTAGCATAAAGATCATCTATTATCTTGCCTAACCTTTTCCTTTCAGATTTGCATTTAGTAAAAGATGACCGGAAATCATTAAGCATATCAATAAGAGTTTCCTTAGACAACTCATGCAAATTGACTTCACTTACCTCACTTACCTCACATACATCTTCATTTGTAGCGACCATGAGAGCAAGGTGGCATTCTCCATCTTCAGAGCTTGAGGAGCTTGAGGAAGACTCCTCCCAAGCTGCATAAGTTACATCTTTGCTTCTTCTTTCTTTCATTTCCTTTCTCTTGTATTTGGCTTTTCTCACTACAACAAATGTGTACATTAGCGACATTTATCTTAGTGGCTTTTGTAAATAAAAGTTTTTATATCACCATTTTCACAGGTAATTTTATTTAAATGCCACAAAATGTCATGAGGTCCATGTTATAAAAGTGAGTCAATAGTATCAGCATATCTATATTTCATTAACGGCAATTTATAAATGCCAGAATATTAATAATTTGGCCGCACAATAGAATACCACGCTTTTCAATTTTTTTCTCTTTGGGCGGCATATCAAAATTGGGCGGATCCTTTCCCTCTCACATTTGCTCAAAATAAAATTAGTTAGACTTGGATTCGATGTAAGAGTTGATTGTTGTCCCAAAAAGCCTCTCCATTTATCTTTGCGGCGCTATCCATCGACTGCCCTTCCGGCGGCGGCTGGGTAACTATTGGGGCTTATGTCAAGATATCTTCTCTGTCGACGTCCTGGGGACATTCACTCGTGTATTGGATATTTGGGGGTCAAGGGAGGGTGGTGTGCCCAAAAATCATCCAAGACGGTTATGGAAACTTTTTCAACCTAATTATGTAGTCCATCTGCAGGGTCAATCGAAGTAATCTGTCAATGGTGATACTTGCCGCTACGTGTCTCCCAAGTAAGCATTTTTGTTTATAACATAATTGATTGCTTTCACACTATAAGAAAAGGCAGTTTGGGTGAAGGTTGCACACATGTGATCTATGAAGGTTTTATCCATCACAAAGATGGACCCAAGGTTTTAATCTTCACGGAAAGAGATTAGGCGGGAAGGCTAAAATTCCCACTTATTAATTGATGGCCCAAATCTTCCAATAAAATTTAATGGCTCAGATCAATATGAAAAATAGAAATCCTTTTAAACCCTTTCACTGATGGCCACCGTCTCATTATTTCCCCCGTTTCCGAAGCAACCGTCTGCGCTCATCAAGAAAACTCTCCCAGCCCGACGAAGAAGCACCTCCAGACGACGAAGCAACCGTCTATCATGCTGGCGAAGAGAAATCTCTCGGCTCAGTGGAGAGGCACCTCCAGACGACACAGCACGGAGTGCGGACCGAATCACGAGCGATCATTATTGGCTTGATTGATAAACACGACGCATACCTACGCACGGCTGTGGCGGAGGAATAATCCAGTAAGCATCGGTCTTCCTTATTTGCTTCATAATCGGAAACGTATTATTCACATCCGTAGATCACTGTGCAACAGTTTTGATGGTATAAAATTTAGCATTTTCCCAATCACTCGTGTTTGTTGTTTGCGGCAAGAAAATTGTATTCTTCTTTATTATGTAATTAAAAACTACACGATCATGATTGAAGCTCGTGGCCTCAAAGACACACAATGGTTCAGTAAGTTGTTCATCTTTTATCGGATTCACCATATTCCTTGATTTATTTTCTGTCTTTTTCTTTTTTCTGTTCTCGATGACCGTGGCCGTGTCGTGCCTCATGATGGGACTGGTGGAGGGCGTCAGCTATGGCATGGGTTTGCTAGGTGCATGGTCGTCTTTAACGCACTGGGTTCCATGGCTTTTGCGTATGCTGGGCATAACGTTGTGTTGGATATCCAGGCTACTATTCCATCCACGTAGGAGAATCCATCTAATAACCATGCCCATTGTGGTTGTTCTTGGTTCATGTTTGATCTCCAAGTCATAGTAATCTAGCAAAGCAATTGGTTTATTTAATATATTGTGTTCTCTTACTGTAAGAATCCAATCGTTCCTGAATAAGAATTGGAACATGAATCATATATACATAATCTAATTCATTGGATTCATCTTCTTCCTCTCCATTTACAGGAGATTTGGATGGAGATATTAGGAGGTTGCCTACTGCAAAGGGTCAGTATGGTAGTGATAACATTGTGAACAATCTAGGAAAATGAGGTCTGTTGATTAAGATTGAAATCATAAATCCAAATGATTCTAGTTTGCCATTTTCCATCCACTAGTCTTGCTATTTGGCCATGAAAAAACGGGATTGTGAATTCTTAATATTCATATTACATACATTGTATTTAAGTGGATAAATGTCAAAGTTAGAAAACTAAAATCTACGCCTATTCCAGGCCCATTCTAGACATGCCATTTAAGATGGTAATATAATCTATATCTATTATTCCTAGTAGAAATATGTACTACACCGATCCCCATTTTTTGTTCCATTAGATGGAAATCATACCATTTCTTTTCCGGTGTAAAGTATGATGTATAGGTTTTACATAAATTCTTTAGCATCTTCTAGTGTAGCATAATCCACCGCTTATTTCTCACTTTGTACCTCTAACTACTAGTTTTTTTTAAATCTACTAATGATATTATTCTAAATTAATAATGTAAGTTTGCCATCTATTTTACACTTTTTTGGTCCACTTGAATGCTACATGACATACATAATTTGTCTAACTAATGAAAATTAGGTATATATATTCCATTACTAGTGTTATTGACGTAGTATCAATAGTATTCTATATTGATTGCTAAAGGATGGAAGCTAAAACTTTTTGGTGGATCATAAAAGACATCATGGAAATAATTAACATTGTATGTAACTATCTTTTCTAATGTCACAATCATGATCCTAAGGTAGTTATATGTGTTTTAGAAATGCAAGTGAAGTTCCATTATGCTATTTTGGTGAAAGGTAGTTGATATGTGAGCTATTTGTTTGGTTATTTTTGCTTTTTGTCTTTTTGAATCAATTCGTGCCATCTTATAAAATATGTTCTCATTCCTTTTTTGTCAAGCGTGCTCAAGGAAGATCCATGCTATTGTCAAGGTTCTTGAGAAAGTTTTGGATCTTATCCGGTGAATAAGTTCCATCTAATTTGGGTATTACATGTGGCATAATATGTCTTTGCGTATTAGTTATGTTCTTCTTTTGTGCTAGTGCAAGAGTATTGATGTAAGCAACTCTTTATTGTCCATTTGCAATTCTTGGTATGATCGGTAGGGGTCATTTTTCTATGACTCAGTTCACTAATCTATTTCAATGTGCATGTGTGGTGTTGCAAATGATTTTGTAGCTATTTTAGTTTTCTAGAAACTATACACTTCATTATAGCCATTATCCTTCTTCTGGGTTCTTGTTTTGAAGATCGTCTATTACGTTCTATATTACAGATGTTTCTCAGCTATGATTAGTGAACATCATCGCATCTTCAATGATCTTTGGACTTTCTTTTAGAGTTGATGCCAATGGTCTACTGCTATTTGAAATCTAACAAAGGAACGCATCCACCTTGGATTATACAGTTGAAATTTGAACATATTCACATCTTCTGGTCTTGTTTTTTATATATCAATAGCAATTCATTTTCTGTTAATCCTGGTAGACAATTTTTTCAGTTAATTGAAGGTTGTCTACTGATGATGCTTCAGTTCTTTCTCTGGGTATACAGAAGTATTGATGTTTTTTCCCTACTGAAGTATTGATGTTTTTTTGCATTTTAGTTATCTGTGATAGGTTTAACTGATGCATATTATTTTCTCATTATAGCCTTGAGCAGTGTTTGGAATTAAGACCACTTCCAATTTTAGAGGAAACCTTTGCATGCTAGAACATTTCTAGAACAAGGATGCCACTGAAGCTATTCAGAAGGTTACTACAGGTTATCTAAGTAAGCTACAAGTTTTGTTTTTTTTCTTTTCATTGGAAGCAGTTGCTTATTTGGTTCAGTGTTTAGGGCTTTAGAAGAAAAGCGAGCTTGTCTGGGGCATGTAGAGTGTGTAAATCATGATTAATTGCAGCCTTATCATGTTCTCCATGAAAAGTCAGGTATGGTGTGATTCTGTACCAGCTGTTGTTCTTGTTGTCTTTTATTGGCATCCATGTGACACAAGACTAGTTTCTTGTCATTCATTTAGGAGAACAATCACCAATAACTTAGTTATGCTTTATTAATTTCTTCCATGTATGTAGAAGAAAAAGTTATCACTATGGGTATTCAATTCCAACTTATCGTGAATGTTGTTTCTCTAGTTATCATTGTGGTTGCAGTTGTTTCACCTGCCAACGTTCCTCTTAAAATTTGTATCTCAATGACTCATTGTTGAATGCCAAGATTGAAGTCAGCACAAATACAAGAAGTCGTATGAACAAAAGGTATCATCATTGGACAACAACAACAACAACAATGTCCAATCCCCAGTAGAACTCCACCATCAATTTATTGAGCTTCCCGTTGTGGATCTCCAATCTTTTTGAAATGGTTGTAGTCCTACTATATATCCAGGTATGTGCTCTATTCTCTAAGGATGTAGTAATGAGTTCATGTTTTTGAAATATGAAATGAGTCCAGGTATGTGATATGTTCTCTAAGGATGCATACTAATTCATGAAATGACCAAGACAATGATGGAATCATGAAGTTAGTAATTGAAAAGGCCATCCATATTGCAGGATTCTACATCTTTAGATGCAAGAAAAGGTGTTGGAATGATTAACTGTCAGTAATGAACCCATGTTGATTTGATTTAACGTATCTTGACTTTTAGCTAATCATATGTCTTGGCTACATATAGGTGAGAGTGTTGCTTGACAATACTTAAGGTAGATTGCATCCTAATGGTCATCCTACCTCCACTTGATGCTTAAGCTCCACACATACAATGCCATATTGGATTTTCTAGTCTCGCCAATATTATACTTAATTCTTTGAAGGTGCTTTGTCAGTGTTGATAAGGTTGTTTTTCATCATTTAAAGGAGCTCTAAAGTAGGCATGCGGAAAAGTAGATAGTCATATCAGGGAAGAGACAAATTCATGTAGAAGCTATTATACTAAATAGAAAAATACTGTATGAAAGTATATCATTAGTGTTGTATTCAATATAAGGGGCAAGGTAGAATGTCCTCCCCATGTAATTTTCATTTAATTATAAATAAAAAATACATACTTTTGGAAAAGTGAGTTATGCTACAATTGGCATTCATTAAGAAATCATGATAATGAACTAAAAATTGAATGATTAAAATCCATGAAAATATAGTAATACAGAACTAGTATGTCATTAGTGACTTTTTTTATACGCCATTACACTCAATAAGAATAGTTTCACAGAACAACATAATAAAAAATAGTGGCATTTGTATAAAAGCCAATTGATGGATAGTGGCATTTTTATAAATGCCAAATGATGTTTTAGTGGCATTTATGTGGCATTTATTGAAAGCCATTAAATCCAAACATTTAGTGGCATTTACAACTTACGCCACTATCTCTCTAGTGGCATTGGTACTAGAGGCATTTTTTTAAGTGTCAACAAATGCCACTAAATATGTTTAGTGGCATTTGTTTTTTTTCAGTGGCATTTCTAAAATGCCACTAATGAGTATGTTTGTTGTAGTGTCTCTTGTACTCCTTGTCTTTCTTATGGCTGCTCTTGTGACAGTTCTTCTTAGCCTTGGGGCATTCACTCTTATAATGGCCCTTTGGCCACACTCATAGCATCTAGGAGTTGATGAAGAAGGCTTCCCCTTGAAGTGTTTTCCCTTTGAGTAGTTTGCTTCATGCTCATTTGGGTCTTCATCTTCACTTGAGGAAGGAGTAGGGGACTTGAGAGCAAGTTGTTGCTGCCGAACCATCTCTTCAATTTGAGCTTTGAAGGTTGTGTCCTTGATCTTCTTGGACTCCTTCTCTTCTCTCTTTTCTTCTTCTTCTTGCTTATCAAGCCTTGGTTCATGGGCTTGAAGGTTGCCAACCAGCTCCTTAGTTGACAATTTACTAAGCGTGTACACTTCTTCAATTGATGTAACCTTGGGCTCCCATCTCTTTGGAAGAGATCTTAAGATCTTGGAGTTGATAGTGCCTTTATCCATCACACTGCCAAGGGCTGCCAATCCATTAATGATGACATTGAGCCTAGTGTACATATCAGCCACTCTTTCATTCTTACCCATCTTGAAGTTCTCAAGAAGACCACCAAGCATGTAGATCTTGGCTTCCTTCACTTGCTCTGTTCCTTCATAGGTGACACAAAGCATGTTCCAAATCTAATGTGCGGTGTCCCAAGAGGAGATCTGGTTGAACTCGGATGGGGTGAGGGCTGCATAGATGATGCTCACTGCTTTGTCATTGAATTGTGCTTGCTTCATTTGGGCTTCCATCCATGTGGAGATTTCCCCCTTTGGATCTTCATACTTGAGGTGTACCACCTTCCACATCTCATATCTCACACCTTGGAGGTAGAACTGCATTCATCTCTTCCAATAGAGGAAGTTGGTACCGTCGAAGACCGGAGGTCACATGGAGAAGCTTCCTTCCAAGTTGAGGGATCCAAGTGCTAAATCGCCCGTCTTCTCCTACTTGTAGAAGTAACTTGGAGAAGACCTGCTCTAATACCACTTGTTGGATCAAGGGCTCTAGAGGGGGATGAATAGAGATTCACAATTCTCACAAAATGGATTAGACCACCAAATTATATTAAGTGTAGAATCTTAAACATGCAAGCAATTTGAGATCCTAACTAACGTGCACAGCAAGGATAAGAGACAAGGAAGAGCATGCACTTGGACAAGGTGGTTTAGAGTGGTTCCATGTCCTAACTAGGAGCAATGTCAGTCCACTACCTAGAGGTGGTAAATCTATAGGATTTGCAATCTTGGTACTCTTATATTCCATCATAAGATTACAAGACAAAACCACAATCATCCAAGGGCTTAGTACCTCAAGCAAGGATCGTGAACCTATAGAAGGAGCTTACCCACTTGAACCATGGAGTCTTCAGCCATCAACATGGACTTACCCACTCCTTCTCCAAGTCTTCCACCTTCAAGGGATTACCTATCCTTCTTGAGCATTTGCCTTGCCTATCTCCTTCACTTGGAGATCTGGAACACCTTGCCTTCTTCAACCTTAAGGAACATCAACTCCTTATCCTTCACTCAGAGAAGATCTTCAACCTTTTATTCAATAGGAAAGAGGGTATGAAGATAGTGGAGGAGAGCTTTACATCAATACATGGAGTAGCTCTCTTACAAAGGAACCTATCTCACTCATACTCATGAATTTGACTTGAAGGTAGAGAGATAAAGGGGCTTAAAGGGTTAGAACACTCTCAACTAAGCTAGGACCAAGCATGTAGTGAATGAGAAACATTGGAATGAATTCCAAGAGATCCTATTTATAGC
Organism: Alisma plantago-aquatica; assembly: GCA_963693085.1. Classification (NCBI taxonomy): domain Eukaryota; kingdom Viridiplantae; phylum Streptophyta; class Magnoliopsida; order Alismatales; family Alismataceae; genus Alisma; species Alisma plantago-aquatica. Next base: position 218,782,888 of record OY856415.1, read on the forward strand.
TGAGGGTGCCCCTTTGGGTTGAGGGACACTTTGGGCCGAAATATAGCCATTTTTTCTCAAAGCAACGACTCTATTTTCGATCAAATAGCTCACCAACAGTCACAATCAGTTTTTTTGTAAATTCCATACATTACAATGGGTTGAGTTTTAATAAAGTTAACTCGACCGATAGAGTAAAAGACAAAGCCGATATTCAAACCATCGGTCGAGTTTGTCCAGAGGAAACTCGATCGACTAATGAAAATGGAATTGGTCAGGTACTCGATCGGTCGAGTTCTGTGAAACCACAACTCGACTAATGCATTCTTTAGAGAATTGATCCAAGAGGATCGGTCGAGATTCAAACTTGACCGATTGGCTTCCTGTGATCAATTTTCTAAAGTGCATCAAAAGTGATCAAAACTTGGTGTTTAGTGTCTCCATCAATTTTCTCATCTTAGTTACAAGCCAATTCATCAATCCAAGTGATTACAAAAATATTCTAAGGTCATTTACATAGATTTCCCAAATTACACACTTGCATAGCTTTTGTCTTGAACTTGAGAAAATTAGGGCTTTTGATTTTATTGATCCTTTTCATGTACCTAACACCTGAAATCAATCTTGAATACACACATTAGATACATATGAATGGAATAGTTAAGTCATTATCAAAATTTGGACAATGTATAACCTCCAGGTCAATAATCTGGAACCTTATAAAATGTCTTTTGACTATCCATACAATTATAGGTGAATTACTAGCAAGTGAAACTATGTTGCAAGTTTCAATATATGTAAGCTAAAAACAAACATTAATAAATTAACCATATTATGTATTTTTCATGTAACTCTATAAAACATTTATAAACCACATAGATAAGAGTTTTAAAATTTTGTAGTAACAAACTTTTTGTCATACATGATATTGTGAGAGTGAAGTTTGCTAGAGAAGCACACTAAGGACTAGTGGATGTTATCATTGTAATTGCAATATCTATTGTCAAGATTGATCTGTTAGCTAAAAGAATCTACATCGCTAAACGAATAAAAAGAAATTATTGATATTCTTATTGTACTATTGACTAACTTAAATCCTCTTTGATCGATGATTGTCTTCTCATGAAATAGTTTATTATCCAAAAACAAACTCTAGTTGACTAGGAAGTCAATGGAAAAAGGTCTCAAGCACATGTCCCTACAATTGAGCACATTTGCATAATGCATGCAAGAATGAAACAAGAATAGAATTATAAACCATAAGATATGACCAGAAAGGATGTATGTGTAAAAGAAACTAACTAGTACCTAACATCAAGATCATAGTTCCTTTTATTACCATTTGGAGATTGTATTTGAATTGTATTTTTATCAAAAGAGATATACACAACAACTATCATATAGAGTGGAAGCAATGATCCTTGTATGCTTGATACTTAAAAGCATAACATGGATACACATCGGTACAATTATGTTGAGTACGCTATGCAAACATACAAAAATATGGGTTTCAAGATAACATGTATTGCTTGACTAAAGCTTAATATATCGATCAGATTAATATAAACATTATTTAAGATTTTTTTAACAAATAAATTGTAGGTGTATTTCTATTATACCAACAATATCCTAAATCCTTTAACCAGCTTCCCAAAGGAAGGGTGTCTTGAAGGACATTTAAGACAAAGATAAGTATGTACCATGGTTCAACAAGTACAAGACTAAACCTCAATAGTTAACCCTATTTGTAAGGGACCTCAAGACCATCTCTAGGAGCTAATACTTTTATCAACATTGTCTTCGCTTGGTTTATAAATTAAGTAGGTACATCAGTCTTTTATCTTACCCCGAGAATACCAGTAGGTACATAAGGTTATATAATGGCATATATAGTTATGTTTTCAAGTTTTCTCATCATAGTATAATCAATACAAGATATAGTATTCACCGGGAACATGCAACTCAAACTAATATATATATATATATATATATATATATATATATATATATATATATATATATTGTTGGTATGTATGCCCTGAGAGCCAATCATGGGATGATTGGTGGGATATAGTAAGATTGATTTGATAAACATCAAAGGCAAGCTTCCAATTCTTTCTGGTTCAGTCACATGAGATAGTGATAGAACAGATTGAATGTCTAGAGAATGACAGTACTCAATGACGTATGCCTTCAGGTTCAGGACCTGAACGATGAGATCATACGGATGCTAAGAGTTTGTACATTCTTGTTATGTCCCTAGTCGGATGTCATTGTGGAAGGTAGATAGACAGCAATGACACACAAGACTAGATTGTGGTGTTGGTTGATGACAGAATCTCATTAGTCATGATATAGAGATATCAAACCAAACACATAGGTACTTGTTAGAGAACAAGTGTACCGGACAAACCCACCGTGAGTTTGACACATGGAACCATGACATGGTAGTCACAGTCAATACTCACAGTGATGGTGGTGAGTGTGATTCTTTGACCAGAAATCACTACACTCAACACATGTCGTTGGGCACACTTTGATATCATCAAACACAGTCCTGAAACATGGGTTGTTATAAAGGTGATGATTGGGTGGCTTTGACACATGGGGCATTTGAGGGGTGAGTGATAGATATGGGATTTGTCCCTCCTGAGGGAGTTTGATATCCAAGGCCACTTGATGAGTAGGATTGAAATAGGCGTGCGCACGCATGTGTGAATCAGTATGTGATATTGATGTCATACATATCTCGTTCAATCTACTCTGAGATCAAGAAAGTGAATGAACGTTGACAGGATGACTGCTCCATGCCTCGAGTTCATTCGGGATATCAGTGACAAAGGAATTATACATTCACTATAACACCATTCATGGATTGTAGGCTTGAAAGTTGTTCTCCAACTTTCTATTTCACTTGGGTAGCACTGATGTGTGACTAGGCACCGCTCTTTGCTTGTGAAGTCATAAGTGTTATGGACTTTCACTGCCAATGTGAAAATGGACCTGTAGGGTCACACACATAGGATTTAACCTGGAAGAGGAGTTTTGTCCACAAACAATGTTTAGATTGATTGCTAAAGGATTATAGTAGTTCAATTAAACACTCAATAAATTGATAGCTCAGTATCATAATGTTCAAGGTGTTGGACTGATTGATTAGAGTATCGGATTGATTGAAACCGCAATTGACTGTTTCTGCACAATTTGCACTCCCAACCGATCGGCTCATGAGATGAACCGATCGGCTCAGCTTGGTGAATCGGTCGGCTCAGGTGGTGAGTCGATCGGCTCATGATCAGGGTGAAACGATTGCTTCAAGTGTTGAAACGATCGATTCAACTGGTGCAACCGAGCAAGTTGGGAAAGTAGGATTGGTGAGAATTTTCCTTTCGTTTCACTTTTCCAATTTGATTGGAAAAGGGATTGGTATTCGATACCAATTAGAAGCAAAAGATGGAAAGTTAATCGGGAACTGATCAGGACCACAAACTGACCGGTTCAGAAATGAACCGGCCATTTCATGGGTCCCAACCGATCGGTTGAGGTGTCAACCGACCGGCTCAGGTCCCCAACCGACCGTTTCAGAAATGAAACGATCGGTTCAAGTTGCGAGTTGATTATTTTTTGTAAAAAATCTCGAACCCTTCTACTCCTACTTTAGTCCCATATTTCCCGGGATGGAGAACCCTGTCCCATGACCGTCCTATATATATAGGGGTATTGGGGGCTTCTCAAAGTACAACTCAGTGCAAACCAGTTGCTCTGCAAAGTTGTCGTTCTCTCTGGTTTTGGTAACCGAGAGAGCCTGAGCAAGTGCTACCCGATAAGGGAGGCACAACAAGGGAAAGACAACTGCAGTTGCGACTGGTGGCAGGAGAGTGTGTTGGTGACTAGTACACTGACAGGAGGGTGTGACTCATTCCAATTCCTTGTGGGACAAGGAGATTGGAGTTCCAGGTGGTCCGTGTGGACTACTTCAGAGGCGGGAGTTTTTTGCCGCTCGGAGGACAACTATCAATCCCGACAGTCCCGGTAAGACCAGGAGTCGTCAGTCCCGGTGCGACCAGGAGTTGCACAGACACCGTCCAAGATAGGAGGTGAAGACCACGCAAGGCACGAGGTATTGTCACCGAGTAAGCCTCAGGACAAGGTATGATTCCACAAACCATCCTTTCCTATTGTATAGACGTTGACGCATTTCCTTGTTCTGGGTTTGGGGAGGAAAATTTTTGTTTCCACTGCCTTCTCTGCCTCCCCTTAAAACCCAACATATATAGCCAACCATTGTTTGACATATCATACAAGAAAGTTCCATTACCACTAGTCTAGCTAATATGAGGATAAAGTGTACCTTGATTAAAAGCACTAGATTAACAACATGATTTTAACAATCTTGATTATATATTCACATAGATTACCTCAAAGAGAGCTTAGAATATAAGCAAGGTATGATGTTCTCACCATCAACAAGATTTGGACATCCTAATAATATTCACCAAGGTTGGATGTTTTACCTAGGTCTATGTTCTATTTTCCCCAATATTGGTTTCAACATCTCAAAAAGTACATGTAAAGTCATTATCATATTCCATATTACATCATAGATTCATTCCTAAGTTTGGGTGAAACCTCAAAGCTAGATCAGGCTTTTAAGATTAGGATTTCATGATTTAAGTAAGGAAATCATAAGATTATGATAACATTAATGACTTGGCATCAACATAGTCATATGAAGTCATTTGCATGAACCATATTCATCATTACAATACAAATGAGGTGAAGCTCAGACTTTGTGACACAAGTTTCATAAGGTTACTGATTTGAAGTCATCTTATAGCATGAATAATTGTGGGACATGTCTCGTGAAAAAAAGATTAACTTATGCGGAAGCGAATTATTAGCAGCGGAATTACTGAAAATCACAAAATTTTAAAACTTTTTGTAAAGAGAACCACAACTGTAAAACTTTTACATAAAGAAACAAAATAAGTTGTTTTCAAGCTGATTCATCAGTACATATCTGTATTATCTCATCTTGAGAGTTATAACATTGACTGCCCTATTAAGCTATACATGAGCAGTATACAAAAATTCTCGAGGCATTATGCCAAAAATCTCATATCTATATTAAACAATCTACTGACTCCTAGGACCTAAGAGTACAGAGACGACACATAGGACTTTCTATATACAAGACTTGACAGATAGTGTTTCCTCCTGAGGATCACTGTTGCCCCTGATGTTGTTGCTGCTGCTGTTGCTGCTCACCCACTGGAAGGTTTCTTCTTCCTCGACGTCTTCCTAAAAAGTTGAATCCCACGGGGGTGAGAAAATTGAAAATTGTCCCAATGAGAGTTATAACTCTCCACCAGAAGCATTGTTATTGCAATTAGAGGAATAATACTGAGCAGTAGAATTATAAATATCCAACAGCAAGTTATTCAATGAATAAACTAAGAAGAACAATATTCTCTATGCAATCATTTCAATTATAACTTGATTGAGTAAAAATTCATTTAATCATATAGGAATATGAAGAACATGTATATTATTTATCTAATCTGTACATATTAAACAATGTATCATCAATCATTGTTTCTTGTAGTTCAACCTAAGCAATTATGCTACACGGCTGATTATGTATTACATACAAACTTATGCCCTGAGGAGATGAGGTATACCGCTCATACTCCAACCGACCATTACAAAATCACAATCGGTACCATACATAGGTCATCAGAAGAGCCAGATTCCTATGACCTCATCCTCCTCAGTCAGTGTGAGGAACAACATGCAGGACATCTCGTGTCTCTGCTAAAATAGCTTTCTAGGGTATTCTGGCAACTTCACTATTAGAGTTACAGTGGCATGCTATACTCTCTTCGCAATCGAGGGATTTCTTATTTATCTCACATCGATTCGTCATTAACAACATCATTGGGAGATTAATGATACATCATCTCGGCATATACATATAACGAAGGATTGAGAGATTAAATGTTTATCTCACATCAATTCCTCCATTAGGACATAAGGATATTCACGTCCATAACCCCCATATACTCAAAAGTATGCTCTCCAGGAGTTCCCTTAGGAAAACCTATTTTACAATCATCTAACTTCTGACGATGATGGATCTATGGTCAGGGCTCTACATGATATCATTATACTTGATTATTTAAGTACATTACAACATTCTTTTAGCATCATGCATGTTTTCATTAAAATAATTGATGTAAAGAAAGAGTACTATTTGTATCAAGTTCATTTCACCTCTTATTAACATTGGGATCTCAATCCCTAACCATATCATCATTATGATTCAGGAATGTGGGTGTTCAAACCCTTAGATCATCAAACCACTTGTTATTAAGTAACATATTGCTATCAAGTCATTTGACAGTATAAACAAGATAATAGCAATGTTGATATTTCATATGGCTCATATAGCCTGTCAATCTCTTATGTTACATCTCACTAGGCAACATAACATATCATTGCTTACAAACTCATTAAGTACTTTTGATAAGCAAAGCTTCATAGCTCATACCTGGATATGTTCAATATTCCATAAAACCTGCATGATTAGTACAGATGAATACAAACACATCTATTTTAGATCAGCATAATACAAAACATTAATAACATCACTATTTAAGGGTTGCACCACTATGCCCTTACCAGGGTTGGGGTTTCTCTTTTTAATTCAATTAGGGTTAATGACTTATCATTGGATTACCTAGCCATAAAGCTTCATGTTATAAAGCATAACCCAAAATTAGGGTTTACTATTCACATTACATCACATTACCCTAGATTAGGGTTTGCTATTCACATTGCATTACACTACCCTAGATTAGGGTTTACTATTCACATTATGAATTATGATCATACCTTCATCATGTATTAGGGATACTTCCATTACCACCCTTAAATTAGAGATTAGGATTCATTAACCATCATAATTAGGGTTTCATGATCTCACTAACATGGATCATACCCTAATTAGGCATTCATTCATATTGAGAGTCCATTACTTGATTAACATTCATCTAAGAAGTCTTTTCTCTCTCATTCCTTATATAAGTTGATGCTTTAATCACCCTTAATTAGGCTAAGTCAACTCAACATTGACATCATGGGCTATGTCATTAATATTGTGATAATTAAAGCTTACTCATTCAAAGAGTACTAATCACTCTATCCCATCAAGGATACCTTTATTATAATCACCATTGATTATAATATGCACTAATCAACTAATCACTTGGTCCTTTAATCACTTTAAGTATCCATGAGGTTTAGGTTAATCAACCACCAAACCATCTTGACCACTAAGACATCAAACGATCTTAACCTACTTAGACCTCAAACGGTCTTGCACACTAAACCTCCAACTGGTCTAAGACCATTTGGACCTTCATGCGGTCTTGGACTACCCTTGAAACTATTTGGTGGTGAAGACTGTTTGGTCAAGTTTGACTTTGAAACCGCATGGACACAACCGACCTTGAAACCGCATGAGCCCAAACGGTTTGGGATCGTTTGGTCCCAAACGGTCTTGAGACCATTTGTACTCAAACGGACTTGAGACCCTTTGGTCCAAACCACATCAAAACTGCAAGGACCAAAAAGTATCTCAACCACTTCAATTGAATTAGGGTTTTGATGCGATGATTTTGAGTCGCATTTATAGACTTGTTTGATATGTGTTTTATGCATTTATTAGTAATTTTCATGGTTAATGTTGCATAATTCATCTATTTTGGTCTATGCTACTTCTTTATGTCAAATTCCCCGTATTTCAGCGTTTTGAGTATTAATTATTAAAAGAATACATTTTGTGTGAACTTATGTGGTTTCGTGTGTAAATTTTAGGAAAAACAAGTATCTACTACTGTCGATACCATCGACGGTGGTCAATACCATCGACAGGACCACAGGTTGCCAGCCGCAAGGACCAAAAGAAGGTCGATACCATCGACAGGGATGTCGATGGTATCGAGATACCATCAGGTTGCTGGCGAGAAGTGAGTCGATACTATCGACCAAAATGTCGATACTATCGACTGGTGGAGATACAGTGACGCAAAAGGAAAAAACCGACGCCTAAGAATGTCGATACCATCGACCCTCGTCGATGGTATCGAGATGGCATCAGGAGCAAAGACAAAAGAAAAGAAGATCAGCCGATACAGTGTAGGGTCGATACCATCGACTCACATCGATGGTATCGACACCATCAGATATGAGTTTGTTTCATATTAATCTTAATCGGACGACTGTGATTAATTGACGACCTAATTTGGGAAATATACCTAATGACGGTGCCCAAGAGAGGGGACATCACGTCATTAGCTGTGGCACACATCCCGGAGAGCAAGGAGAGAAGAACGGAGCACGAGAGCACACCCCAGCCGATCCGGATGCTGAAGAAGACGATTTCCACCACCGAAAGGCGGGAGAACGTGTATTCCACGCCAAGGATCGATTGGATCTTCTCCGTTCAGGGGTTTTACCACTCAATCACGTTTTTCTTTATGTTTCCCTTTTTCTTCTCCACATTGTACTCTGAGATGAACATGCGGGGCTAATCCCCTTTGTCTTTAGGACCGGGAGTATCCCGGGAATTCATTGTATGACGATTTTTATAATAGTAATTCATATCTTATCTCTTAAATCCGTGGTATAATTTCATTTTCTCCAATATATTGTTATGCTTGATCACCATAATAATAATCTAATGCCCTTAATTGCTTTGAAAGAAGAATTAATGGTTGAAAAGAGGCGGAATTTACATTAATTGATAAATCCCTTGAACAAGATGGTGTAAGGTTAATGGTGGATACCGAGAGATTGTTTTTAATGCACCTAGTTTAGGGTATAGGTTACTACGACGGTGGAACCGACCTAGACGAAGGTAGTGAATTGTACCACGACAGTGGGCAATTCTGATTTCAGGCCACTACCCGGATAGAGAGATAAATTTGGATGACTGGATAGAATTTAATACAATGAAAACCCACGGTGAAACCGCAATCCTAAAGATCTCATTTTGAATTGATTAAACCAACATTTAATCGATTGCCTATTTTGTTTTATTTTTATTTTATTTTAATTTTCACAACAACTCTCAACTATTTAATCGGCTTAGCTGATCGCAAGTAGTTAGTAGGAGTCTCCAACAATTTCATGTATCCCTGAGTTCGACTCGGGCCTCACAAGGCCTATATTACTTCGACTCGTTCACTTGCGTTTCTGCGCACAGTAAATTTGCGTCAAGTTTTTGGCGTCATTGCCGGGGATACGGCAAAATTGTTGGCACTTCGAGTGCTGCAAGCGGCCACTCTAGGCCACATTTTTATTTTTTCTTATCATTTCAAAAAATCATAATCTATTTTCTTAATATTTGCAATCGTCAAGCACTGTACTAAACCAGATTCCTCTATTTACAGGTACTGTGCATGGTGCAAACGCGTAGTACAGACTACACGAGGCAAGCACCAGAGATTCCACTGCCGGGACCGGAAGATGAGGACGGGTACGATCAAGACCATCTGGAGGATACAAATTCTGAACCCGAACAAGAAGAGATGGACGAGCCACAGACAATATGGGAGAAGATCAAGGCTTCTTCCTCATCCGCTTCCAAGGGGCCGATCAAGAAGCAAGCGGTTAATATTCCGACATACAAGATTGATCCAGCTTTAATCAACTTGGTGAAGTCGAATGCTTTTCATGGGCTCAAAAATGAAGACCCCATCGCGCACATAAGTCAATTTGTGGAGAATTGTGATATGATAAAAATAGACAGATTCCCACAAGATGTGCTCTACTTGAAGCTCTTCCCGAGTTCTCTAGCGGGAAATGCGCGTGAATGGCTACACAACTTGGACGACGAATACGTGGAGTCTTGGGACCACATGGTGGAGGTTTTCTTCGAGAGGTTCTTTCCGCTCGAGAAGACCAATGACATGATCAGGAAGATCCACAGCTTCACCCAACAAGCAGGAGAAACCTATTCAGAGACCTGAGAAAGGTTTCAGATTATGCTCAGGCAATGCCCGCATCACGGGCTTGATAAGGAGACACAAGTCAAGATCTTCTATTTTTCTCTCTCCGAGCATGATAGAAGCAACCTTGATTCAGCCGGTTCTAGATTCTTCTTGAATAATACAGACACTAGATGTTGGGAAATCTTAAAGAATATGGCCAAGAAACAATCATGGGGCGAAAGAGGCACCGTGGAACATGTTCGAGTGGTAGGTGAATCTAAAGCAATAAAGGAGTTGAATGAGAAGATGGACCTTCTCGCAAAGAAACTTCTTGCAAAGGAGGATGCTGAGTCTGAGGATGAGGCTCAAGTTAAATTCATGAGGCAGCAGCAAGGCTACAGGAATAATGACTATTCATAGAGGAAAGACAAGAAGTTCTCCTGGAAGGATCCAAATAACTTTTTGCAGGACCCAGATGCCAAACCCCATCTAGTAGCGGAGGATAAGAGCACAGAGATGCTCAATCAAGTGATAAAGCAAAATCAAGAACTCATGACTACTTTCGGCCAGCAAATAAAGCAACAAGGGGAGTTTATGAACCAATTTGGGCAGACACTGCAGAGCCACAAGGCTCAAATGAGGACAATAGAGACATCCATGGCACAAATGGTTGCAGAGATAGCCAGTTTGAAGAAGCCGGCGCATCCAGGTTTTCCAGGTAATACTAATGTCCCAGGAGGAAACCAGCAGGCGAAGGCCATCTTGCTAAGAAGTGGCAAGAAATTGTTAAATCCCAGGGCTGATGAAACAAGCGAACCTCAAGCAGAAATTGAAGGTGAGGCCACTGAGAAGCTGCCTGTACTGGTCACAGAACCAGTTGATGACGCAGTAGTGGATGCTACTGAAGATCCTATTGCAGAGGAGGAGGAGCCCCAGAGAAGGACACCTTATGTGCCACCGCATCAAAGGGCATAGGTTGTCCCGGTCCCATATCCGAATAGTGCTAAGGCAAGGAAGGTAGATGCCCAATTCAAAAAGTTCTTAGACAGTTTTAGAAAGCTTTCAGTCAATATCCCTCTATTGGAAGCTATTGAGCAAATCCCGTCTTACGGGAAATTTTTGAAAGACGTCATCACCAAGAAGAGGAAAATTCCAGACACTGAGGTAGTTGTGCTTAAGGAGCAGGTGAGTGCCTTCATCATGGGCACATTGCCACCAAAGAGACAAGATCCGGGTTGTTTCAACATTTCATGCTACATCGGGAAAGTCAAATTTGGTGAAGCACTATGTGACTCAGGGGTGAGCATTAACTTGATGCCCCTTTCTACATTCAAGAAGTTGGGATTAAAAGAGTCATGGCCAAGCAACATGACAATACAATTGGTAGACAATTCCGTGGTAAAGCCATATGGGATTTGTGAGGATGTGCTAGTGAAAGTGGATAGATTCGTTTTTCTAGCAGATTTTGTGGTCATGGAGATTTAGGATGAACAAGGCAATGAGCTACTTCTCGGATGACCAGTCCAAGCTACGGCCGACATGATACTTGATATGGGGAGAGGTCAGTTGACCTTGGGTATAGACGATGACCGATTTGAGATGGTCATGCCTTCCAGCGCTACTTTACCTAAATCCAAGGAGCATTGCCACATGGTAAACCATTTCGATAATAACATCTCACTTTGTCTAGGGAAGCCATTTCTAGATATGGCTCATGTAATGACCAAGGTGGACAAAGGGACTTTGGTTGTAGACATCATGGAACAGACCAAAGTGGTATCCCTTTGCATGGTTGTGGGGTTCCCGAATGATGAGGATGAGGACATTCCTCCCTCTACGGAGGATGATGCTATAGCAAATTCAGTTTTTGATGCATATCCAGAATTACCGCTGGAGGCTTGTTTAGTCAATATCACTCATGATTGAATGAGAAGCAAAACACTCAAGGAGTGCGCTAAGATGCTTCAGATGTTGTCATGCTTCTATGTGAGGTATTATAAAGATTTAGGCAAACTTCCCCCACCGCTTCAATCATCTTTAATCAGCCCGCCGGAGTTGGAGTTAAAGCCGCTGCCACCGCACCTCAAGTACGCCTTTCTAGCTGAGGAGGACACGTTACATGTGATCATTTCTGCTTATCTTAGTGCTGAGGAGGAGGACCAGTTGTTGATAGTGCTAAAGAACCACCGGGGAGCATTTGGGTGGTCTATTGCAGATATCAAGGGGATTTCCCCCACTTTGTGTCAGCATAAGATTCGACTCGAGGAGGGAGCCAAGCCGGTGATTCAACCGCAACATCGACTGAATCCGAGCATGATGGAGGTTGTGAAAAAAGAGGTGATTAAGCTTCTCTCCGCAGGTATCATCTATGCGATTTCAGACTCGACATGGGTAAGTCCCACTCAGGTAGTCCCTAAGAAGGGGGGAATAACTGTTACTCAAAATATTTTAAATGAACCTGTCACCACCCTCTTGGTAACCGGGTGGCGAGTTTGTATAGATTACCGATGTCTTAATGCCTCTACGCTAAAGGATCACTTTCCGCTCCCATTTATTGATCAAATTCTAGAGCGCTTAGCCGGCCGATCTCATTTCTATTTTCTGTACGGGTATTCGGGGTACAATTAGATTTCGATTGATCCTAAGGATCAAGAGAAATCTACTTTCACTTGTCCCTATGGAACTTTCACGTATCGCCACATGCCCTTTGGATTATGCAATGCACCAACGACTTTTCAGCGTTGTATGCTCGCCATTTTTTCTGATATGGTAGAACGTTGTCTAGAAGTCTTTATGAATGATTTTTCGGTTTATGGTGCTTCTTTTGATGAATGCCTTTATAATTTGGATAAGGTGTTACAAAGGTGTGAGGACACACATTTGGTCCTCAACTGGGAGAAATGTCATATGATGGTGAGTGAAGGGATAGTGCTAGGACATAAAGTGTCTAGCAAAGGTTTGGAGGTAGATCCAGTTAAAATTGAAGTAATTTTTAAATTGCCTCCACCAAATTTGGTAAAAGGGGTAAGAAGCTTCTTAGGACACACCGGATTTTATCGTCGGTTCATAAAAGACTTTTCTAAAATCTCCAGACCTCTATCCGAGCTTCTCGAGAAGGATGTCGTTTTTTATTTCAATGATAAATGTTTACACACGTTCAACGTGCTAAAGGAGAAATTGATTTCCGCACCGGTTCTTCAAACACCGGATTGGACTAAGCTGTTTGAACTCATGTGTGATTCATCTGATTTTGCTGTAGGAGCTGTGTTGGGGCAGCGGGTGGAAAATAAACCCGCCATGATATTTTATGCCTCTAAGACTTTGAATGATGCCCAACTAAATTACACGACTACTCAAAAAGAATTGCTTGCCGTTGTTTTCGCTTTTGAAAAATTTCGGCAATATTTAGTTGGATCGAAAGCCGTTGTTTGGACTGACCACGCCGCTATTAAATATTTGATGGAGAAAAAAGATGCCAAACCTAGATTGATTAGGTGGATCTTTCTCCTACAAGAATTTGATATCGAAATTAAAGACAAGGCGGGGATTGAAAATGTTGTAGCGGATCATTTGTCTAGGTTAGAGAGGGTGGATGAAAAAGATTTACACATACCCATAACTGAGACATTTTCGGATGAACAACTTTTGAAAGTGAATTCTAAAGATCCTTGGTTTTCATATATTGTGAATTATCTTGTCTGTAGGATCATCCCGGAAGATTGGACATATCAAGAGAAGAAGAAAATTTTCCATTCTCTACGATATTATTTTTGGGATGACCCCATTCTTTTGAAGCAATGCAGGGATGGTGTCCTACGCAGGTGTGTACCTGAGGAGGAGTACGAGAGTGTTCTTCACCACTGCCACACTCTACCTACGGGCGGACACCATGCGAGCTCTCGTACGGCTGCCAAAGTATTGGAAAGTGGCCTATATTGGCCTACCTTGTTTAGAGACGCCTATGAGTTCGTGAGGCAATGTGATTCCTGCCAAAGGGCGGGTAACATTTCAAAGAGACAAGAGATGCCCCTAAATGTTTTCCAAGAGGTTGAGGTATTTGATTTATGGGGTATAGACTTCATGGGACCCTTTGTGTCCTCAAATTCGAATTTATATATCCTCTTAGCTGTTGATTATGTGTCAAAGTGGGTAGAAGCAATACCCACAAGGACTAATGATTCTACTGTAGTGTGCAGGTTCGTTTAGGAAAATATCTTCTGCAGGTTTGGAGTGCCCCGGATGATCATTAGTGATGGGGTACGCACTTTAAGAATAAAAAATTCTCGGCATTATTGAGGAAATACGGGGTCAAACATAACATTGGTACCTTGTATCACCCGCAAACTCAAGGACAAGTGGAGGTCTCCAATCGCAAAATTAAAAAGATATTAGAGCGTACTGTGGCTTCCATGAGGAAGAATTGGAGTGCTTTACTACCGGACGCGTTGTGGGCATATAGGACGGCATACAAGACACCTATAGGCACCACGCCTTTTAGGTTGGCGTACGGTCGGGCTTGTCACTTACCGGTGGAATTAGAGCACAAAGCACACTGGGCGCTGCGAAAGCTCAACTTGAGTTATGATGAGGCGGGGAAGAAAAGATTGCTTGAATTAAATGAACTTGATGAGCTTCAAATGACCGCATATGAGAACTCTCGGATATACAAGGAGTGCACTAAGTTGATCCACGATCGCCATATTCAGATGCGCACTTTCAAAAAAGGAGATTGTGTGATCTTGTTCAATTTGAGGCTGAAGTTGCATCCCGGGAAGCTAAAATCCCGATGGAGTGGGCCATTCACTGTAGAAGAGGTCAAACCACATGGCGCAATCATGGTGCGCGATGGCGAGACTACATTTTTGGTGAATGGACAAAGGTTGAAGTTGTATTTTGGTGAAGATTACACGAAGAAGGTGAATGAGGTCAAACTCATTTCACTTTCAGATGCATGATGAGCTTCAATTCGTCTAGCCTAAGACGTTAAATAAGGGTGCTTGTTGGGAGGCAACCCAACCATTGGTACTTTAGTTTAGTTCCTTTACATTCGTACTTTGATTTGTTTTAACTTACTTTTTAGTGTAAAAAAAGATACCGTGATCGTTTGCTACATATGCAGGACTGAGGCAGAGTCGATACCATCGACCCTTGAGTCGATGGTATCGACCATGGTATAGGTTGGCGACTGCAGGAATCACATTGTGTCGATACCATCGATGGCCTAGTCAATGGTATCGACATACCAACAGGAAGATCGCAAGCAGAGGTCGATGGTATCGACATGGGTGTTGATACTATCGAGATCTCTGGAGATTTTCAGAACAAATTGTCTTAGGAAAGTCGATACCATCGACGGGCGTGTCGATGGTATCGACACATTCACACACAGAAGGCGGTGGTTGGGCCTTACGAGGGTTTGCCCTCATCAAAGAGTCGATACTATCGACTCGCATCGATAGTATCGACGCGCCACATCAACGATCCGCGAGGAAAGATCAACGGTGATCGCAGCAATCAAGGAAGTCGGTCCGGGGGACGAGTCGATACTATCGACTCACGTCGATAGTATCGACGCGTCAGCGATCCAGGACCCGCAATCCAGCCATCGACAACCGTCGATACTCGCGGAGGTACAGATTGTGCTACCCGTGTTGATACCATCGACTCGCGTCGATGGTATCGACGGTCATACAGCAACGCCGGCCACAGCTATATATGAGGAGGATTGTCGGCAGATGACGTCACAACTCCAGAGCAATCCTCCTCCACTTCTGCCGAGCATGTTCCAGAGCTATCCAAGCCCGACGACAAGCAACACCGAGAAAGTTCTTCACCGAGCGGAGATTCACTTCTCCGATCTTCACCAAGCTCCCTCTTTATTCCTCTTTCTTTCGAGTCATGGTGCATGTTGCTGGTGCATCATCTTCGTGCGCCAAACCGATGGACATCCTGGAGTTTGTGCCACCACCGACTGTGTCAATCTCACACCCGCGGATGATCCATCCATCCGTGGAGGTCAAGAAGATATACGAGGAGATTCTAAAGAGGAAGATCGAGCCGACCCGTTATGTTGAACGGGACACCGTCCGCAACCTGGGGTTCGACGCCAACCTTGCCTATGTCTTGAAGGGGCAGGCCCGACACACGGGAAGAAGGCCTGACGAGCTGGAGTTTCATGCAGATGGCCAGCCGTTCTTCGGCGAGTGGCCTACGTACAAGGAGCTGGTGGCTGAGTTTATGGCATCGCTGGACATCTGCGTCGTACCCAATGACGTCATAGCCACCGACCGCGAGTGGATCAAGGGCCGGGTGTCTTTCCGGTTGTACAACATCGACTACAACCTTACACTCCGGCAGTTCAACAAGATTTTCAACTGGAATCACTCGCAACATGATTACCGGCGGCCGGATAACCGCACCGACTACGACGCCATCTTCGCTGAGCTGGTTACGGTGCCGCCGGGCAAGTCAGTAAGCTACCATAATGCTATGGTAGCTGATTTCGAGCACCCCTTCGTCCGAATACTGCACCGGATGCTGAGTTCTACATTGTTTGCTAGGGGTGATTTGGCCCTCAGCAAGTTTCAGGAGACGGACTTATTCTTCTTGTATAAACTCCTGAAGCATTAAGAATGCAATCGGGGTGCCTTCTTTTTGCAGCGGGTTATGGCAGTGAAGAGGAGTACAAGGAAAGCCCCAATTCACTTTTGCGGGTTTATCACCAAGCTGGCTTCCTACCTCAGGCTGAATTTCTCTACTTTGACTCCTCTCTCCACCAGGAGCAAGGTGAACTTGCAACATCTGCACTGCTCCAACCTCATCCTTCTTCGAGATGGTTTGGCGTATGCACACTGCCACGTCAACCATGCTTACCAGGAGTGCTCGCTTCTCGATCCAGTCTTCAATATCGAAGGGGTGCAACATGTCATCTGGCCTATCATAGCCATTGTGGACTCTAATGAAGACGGCGGCAACGACGACGAAAACAACAATGACGGCGAGGCTGAAGAGGAAGAGGAGGCCTTCACACCTCTTCGGGCACGAGTGGCACCATGGAAGCGTCCTCGCATGCATCTGGGTGCATCTTCATCATCCCAGCCTCCGCCACCACCACCTCCCTCGCAGCCAAGCGAGGATGTCTATTCGATGCAGGGCATGTATGCTATGCTACAGGACATACAGCAGACGCATCAGCATCACATTGCGGTGTATACTGGTATTCATGAGACGACGAACTAGTTACTTGACAATCAGAGGCACATCTTCGAGAATGAGCGCCTCCTCCTCGACAACCAACAACATATTCATGACCAGTTGCATAGGATGGAGATGCAGCAGCAGCCATTTTATGATCACTACTGGAGCCAGAACTATTTTGGGGGGTATCCACAACCTCCACCTATGCCCCAGTTTGATCCAATATTTCAGGGAGCGTACCCATCTTGGGACCCTACGGCTCCCAGTACCCGCCTCCACCTGAAGAGTAAAGCGGTATCTCTGTTCCAACCTTTAAGATTGTTTTTGACTATGAGGCCATAGTCGAATTCAAGCTTAGGGGGGGGGTGTTGGAACAGCTCTATCTTTCATTTTCTCTATTTTTAGTTTTATTGCTTTTGTTTCTTGTCATTTGTTTCTTGCAATTTTAGTTTGTTTGTAGGATCCACATTCTATCTAGTGTAATCGTGGATGTCTTTAATCTTGAGTCATCTCAGTTGCATGGGCATGGAATTAAAGGGAAAACTAAAAATTCACAAGCCTGAGTGTTGTTCAACTTTGATCACTTAACTTAGAAAATGATTGGTTTTGTCAACTTTAAAACTGAAAATCACAACTGTATATTCATAATGATTCATGAAAGTGGACGGAATTGGTTGTTTGAGCCTAAACTGACCAAATGATAATGAGACTTTAATTTGAAGTAAGAGAGAAAAAAACCTCTTAACTACTACACAGGTCAGTAAGGAGGGACACATGATACTTTTCAAGGGTTCAGTCAATTAGTCTTGTGATTTGTCCACCTCATTGCTTTTCACACTCCACCAAGATTTGGAAGTAAAGTACGGTTTTAACCTTTTTGATTGCATGTCATGTAGATAGGACTTGCATTGCAACCATTTTCATATGTTTTGCATGAAAAATGAAAAAAAAATAGAATAGTTATACATGCACAATACCCTTAGGTGCATGTCATTTAGTTGCATTCATGACTTCTATGCATGGAGTATATCATGTACCTCATTTCTACTTTAATGGTGAATTAAATTGTTCCATACCTTCTAAATAATTCAAATCTTTGAGTTATGCAGAAAAAGTAAGCCCAATAAATTATTCATTGTCAATTGTGGATATAAGGGCCTGAGAAAAGAAAAATAAAAGAATTTTTGAAAAAAATTGAGAAAGAAGAAAAAAAGAGTTATTTAGAAGCAACTAGAATAAGAAGGAGAAAGGAACATAATATCACCTGCATCTTAAGATGAGTAAATACATGATGTAGCTCAATTACATATCCATCTCATTTTGAGACGGGATGTTAGTGCATGCATCATTCCACCCAATCTTAGGCATTAGGGCATTTTTAATGTGCATTTGCATCAGTTAGGGCACTTTTATTTTATGCATGTTGAAACTATATAATGCTTCCACTTCTTCCATTAGCCACCCATTTCATCCACCCGTTGCTCGAATTGGTAGGCCACCGTGATTTTCTCCTCACTTATGAATATCAGGAGAGCTGCTTCCATGTAGATGGTAGTTAGGGCGAGCAACATAGTATAGGAGATCACAAGATGCACTAAGTCTGGACCGGCAAGGTTTATTATGTTAACTGCCTTATGTGATAGTGTTCATCAGTTTCGAGGTTAATATCTTTTATGAATGATTACTGTCACCTTTAGGGCAATTATCGTTCTGTGGTTAGTGAGGGCCGGTATGTGAATGT
The DNA here is from genome assembly GCA_963693085.1 of Alisma plantago-aquatica. Classification (NCBI taxonomy): domain Eukaryota; kingdom Viridiplantae; phylum Streptophyta; class Magnoliopsida; order Alismatales; family Alismataceae; genus Alisma; species Alisma plantago-aquatica. Next base: position 218,801,800 of record OY856415.1, read on the forward strand.
CCGGTGGGAGTCATATGGGATGTTTGTTGTGATGTTTTGTTTTTTTTAGTTGACTCTGGCAATTCTATTCTAAGGTTTAGTTGCTCGAGGGCGAGCAATGTTCAAGCTTAGGGGAGTTTGATGCGATGATTTTGAGTCGCATTTATAGACTTGTTTGATATTTGTTTTATGCATTTATTAGTCATTTTCATGGTTAATGTTGCATAATTCATCTATTTTGGTCTATGCTACTTCTTTATGTCAAATTCCCCGTATTCCAGCGTTTTGAGTATTAATTATTAAAAGAATACGTTTTGTGTGAACTTATGTGGTTTCGTGTGTAAATTTCAGGAAAAACAAGTATCTGCTACTGTCAATACCATCGACAGGACCACAGGTTGCCAGCCGCAAGGACCAGAAGAAGGTCGATACCATCAACAGGGATGTCGATGGTATCGAGATACCATCAGGTTGCTGGCGAGAAGTGAGTCGATACTATTGACCAAAATGTCGATACTATCGACTGGTGGAGCTACAGTGACGCAAAAGGACAAACCGACACCTAAGAATGTTGATACCATCGACCCTCGTCGATGGTATCGAGATGGCATCAGACGCAAAGACAAAAGAAAAGAAGAGCAGCCGATACAGCGCAGGGTCGATACCATCGACTCGCGTCGATGGTATCGACACCATCAGATATGAGTTTGTTTCTGATTAATCTTAATCGGACGGCTGTGATTAATTGACGACCTAATTCGGGAAATATACCTAATGACGATGCCCAAGAGAGGGGACATCACGTCATTAGCTACGACACACATCCCGGAGAGCAAGGAGAGAAGAACGGAGCACGAGAGAATGCCCCAGTCGATCCGGATGTTGAAGAAGATGATTTCCACCACCGAAAGGTGGGAGAACGTGTATTCCACGCCAAGGATCGATTGGATCTTCTCCGTTCAGGGGTTTTACCACTCAATCACAATTTTCTTTATGTTTCCTTTTTTCTTCTCCACATCGTACTCTGAGATGAACATGCGGGGCTAATCCCCTTTGTCTTTAGGACCGGGAGTAGCCCGGGAATTCATTGTATGACGATTTTTATAATAGTAATTCATATTTTATCTCTTAAATCCGTGGTATAATTTCATTTTCTCCAATATATTGTTATGCTTGATCACCATAATAATAATCTAATGCCCTTAATTGCTTTGAAAGAAGAATTAATGGTTGAAAAGAGGCGGAATTTACATTAATTGACAAATCCCTTGAACAAGGTGGTGTAAGGTTAATGGTGGATACCGAGAGATCATTTTTAATGCACCTAGTTTAGGGTATAGGTTACTACGACAGTGGAACCGACCTAGACGTGGGTAGTGAATTGTACCACGATAGTGGGCAATTCTAATTTCAGGCCACTACCTGGATAGAGAGATAAATTTGGATGACTGAATAGAATTTAATACAATGAAAACCCGCGGTGAAACTACAATCCTAAAGATCTCATTTTGAATTGATTAAACCAACATTTAATCGATTGTCTGTTTTGTTTTATTTTTATTTTCTTTTAATTTTCACAACAACTCTCAACTATTTAATCGGCTTAGCTGATCGCAAGTAGTTAGTAGGAGTCTCTGACAATTTCACATATCCCTGAGTTCGAGTCGGGCCTCACAAGGCCTATATTACTTCGACGCGTTCACTTGCGTTTCTGCGCACAGTAAATTTGCGTCAGGTTTCCAATGTTGAACCCCTCAATCGATCAAGTACATGTTAACCAATCACCAATTGAGTTAATTAGGTCAACCTTCAACTGATTTGACCCTCAATTGACCCTCAATTGATCATCAATTAGGGCTTGAATCAATTGGATTAGGGTTTGGAATCGGTGAACCTTCAACATAATTCAATGTGAGTCTAATTGATTTGAACCCATTGTACCATCATCCAATTTGGTCAAGACCTGACCCCAAATGGTCTTGGGATCATTTGGATGACCTCCAAACGTTCTTGAGACCGTTTTCTCAAATCAACACCAAAAACTAAGTCAACCAATTAGGGTTTGGTCCATTGGGTTGATCACTATATCAACAATTGATTGTTCTTCAACTTAGAACCTTTGGATCTTCAATTGGTCAATCATACTTAACCCTAGACCTCCAAATAGTCTTGGGTGATCACCAAACGGTCTTGAGACTATTTGGGTGATCCCCAAATGGTTTTGAAATCGTTTGGATCACTCAACCCAAACTTCAACATTAATCAATTATCAAAATCAACAATTAACCCGATTAGGGTTTAGATGGTTGATGGACCTTTAATTGGTGAACCAACTGGAATTAATTGATGATTATTTATAGATTTTTGATCTAAATGTTTTTCAATAGACTTCCAAACGGTCAACGTCTGGTCAACGCCTCCAAACGGTCTTGGACCGTTTGCTTCTATGTGGTTTGGTTGAAACCGTTTGCTCCCAAACGGTTTAGGAAACCGTTTGAGCAAGGATTGGAGACTGTTTGATAAAGTCAATGTCTTGGATAAACATCAAAATTAATGCCACCTTCATCTACCTCTATTCAACCAAGAATAGGGTTGTTCTTTTCGGAATTGATAGCAAGAACACAAGAGTAGTACAAGAAGAAGAATTAACCAACGATTTTAGGAGAGAAGAATGCATTAGCAAAGCTTAAGGTTTAGAGTTATAAAACCCGCCTCTAGGACTGATCCAGATCTCCTAGATCCGCATCTTTAATGGTGGTTTGACCTTCAGTAGTTGTCCAAGGTTCCTTCTTCATTTTTTAGATGAACAAGAAGGTTAGAAAGGAAAATCGTGTGAAGAAAACCAATAATCCAACCTTGTTTTATGGTTTCCACCATGAATTCAAGGTAGATGATGATCAAAGCTTACCAAACTAGCTTGTTCATCCTTCCTATGGTCCAGAGCTCTCCCTTAGTCGGCCAAAGCAAGAAGATAAGGAAAAGAACTAAGGGAAACGATCCTTGGTTTTGTTGGAAAAGATGCCTACATGTATTTATGAGTTTTTCAAGGAAAATAGAAAAATATTGTTATCTCTTTTAATTCCAACTTATTTCCACTAAAACTTCCTCCAATCTTTGGATACGTGGCCACCTTCTAATCTCATGCAAAACCCCTCCATTATCCAAGGTTTCAAGGAAAATAAACCAAACATCTTAATAAGTTGTATATTAATATCCATCCTTTTTGGATATTGCTTTATTTTATAATAATATGAATAGCTTCCACTTCATCCAAGATATTTTTGGTGCCCAAGCATGGAAAAATCTCGTCCTAGATATTGCAAACACATCCTCCAACTTTTGGTTAAAGGGATCCATATTTATTATATTATCTTTTTACATTAAGTTATATTAAAGAGCCATTTACTTAAATCTTGATTATTTTAATATCAAGATTATCTCTCCTCCATGATTATTCAAATGAGGCACCCCTCTCATTTTATTTGCTTTAATTGATGCAAAGAAACATGAGAGACCCTCTAAAGGTGTTATTTTACATGTTGAACCCTAGGTTTTTGGTAAATTGCACATTACACCAAAACTGGGGTTTAAAGCACAAGGATTGCTCTACAAGCTATATCTTGGTGCTCAAGCTTGTGGAATCCATACCACTTCATCATATTCATTCTTATGATGTCTCAACATCTGAGGAACATCTTATCATGTGCAATTTTCAAGTTAACCCTCCTACTTGGGTAATTTGCACTTTGGTCCAAAGTTAACAAAACAATGTTTCAACATTATTAAAAAAGGACTAAAATTGAAATATAAGTTCCTCAAAACTTCAATTACTTTTCAAAAGATAGGGACAAGCAATTAATTAACTTTATTAGGCAAAACATCTAGGGTTAGTACATAACCCAGGTCAGGGATGTTACAAAATTATCCACCCCTTACAAGGATTTCGTCCCCGAAATCATTACAAAAACATATTAAGAGAAAAGAGGGGTATTTCCTTCTCATTTCTTCCTCTAGTTCCCATGTAGCTTCTTCAACACCACGGTGATTCCAGGGGACTTTCACAAGACTTATATCTTTCTTTTTTAGCTTTTTAATTCTTCTGTCAAGGATTGTCACAGGTCCTTCAACATAAGATATATCATCATTCAATTCTACTTCCATAGGTTGCAGAACTGATTCTGTATCAGGATGACATTTCCTTAACATGGAAATGTGGAACACAGGGTGTAACGTTTGCAACTCAGGTGGTAACTCTAGCTTATAAGCTACCTTTCCAATCCGTTCAATGATTGGATAAGGCCCCATAAACCTAGGAGCTAACTTTCCTTTCCTTCCAAATCTAAGAACTCCTTTCCAAGGTGAGACCTTGAGGTACACTCTATCTCCAACCTGGAATTCTAAAGGTCTACGATGCTTATCAGCATAAGATTCCTACCTATCCTGTGCAGTCTTCAACTGTTGTTGTATTATTTTAATCTTCTCAGTGGTCTGTTGCACAAGATCAGGACCTAAAAGTTGATATTCACCAATTTCATACCAACATAGGGGAGATCTACAACATCTACCATACAAAGCTTCATAAGGTGCCATGTTAATGCTATGTTGATAGCTATTATTGTAGGCAAACTCTATCAAACTTAGGTGCAGATCCCAACTTCCTGTAAACTGAAGAACACATGCTCTAAGAAAGTCCTCCAACGTTTGCATAGTCCTTTCTGACTGTCCATCAGTCTGAGGATGAAAAGTTGTACTAAACCTTAACTGTGTGCCTAAAGCCTTATGAAGTCGCTCCCAAAAATGACTCGTAAACTAGGGACCTCTATCAGAAACAATGGTAACTGGGACCCCATGCAGCCATACTATCTCATCCACATATAACTGTGCCAGCTTCTCAACATAATATGTTGTTTTGACAGGTAAGAAATGTGTTGTCTTTGTCAACCTATCAACTATTACTCAGATGAAATCATGTCCCTTGGCTGTTCTGGGAAAACAAACCACAAAGTCTATGGTTACATGATCCCACTTCCACTGTGGTATGGGTAAAGGTTGCATTGTTCCTGCAGGCTTCTGGTGTTCAGCTTTAACTTGCTAACATACAAGACACCGCATAACAAACTCAGCAACGTCCTTCTTCAATCCAGGCCACCAATACATATCTTTCAAGTTTCGATACATCTTGGTGCTTCCTGGATGCATAGCATACATTGAAGAATGAGCTTCTTCCAGGACTATCTTCCTCAAATTATCCACATCTGACACAATCATTCTATCATGATAACAGGCTACCTGATCATCTGAGTCATGGAAACCATCTCGTTTCTCATTACCATACTCTGATCTAATCTGTTGAACTACAGCATCAACTTGCTATGCCTCCTTAATCTGCTGTCTCAGGGTAGGTTTTATATGCATCTCAACTAGCAGTCCAAATAACAATGATACTTTAAACTATACATTGTTTTTCCTTAACGAGATAAGCATATCCCTCCTAGAGCATACTAAAGAATTCAACTGTGCTTTTTCTAGGGCTGGTGTTGCTGATTTCCTACTCAAAGCATCGGCAACCACATTGGCCTTCCCTGGATGATAATCAATCGTACAATCGTAATCCCTGATTAACTCCATCCAGTAGTGTTGCCTCATGTTAAGCTCATGCTGAGAAAAGATATACTTTAGGTTTTTGTGGTCTGTGAAAATCTGGAATGTCTCTCCATAGAGATAATGTCTCCAGATCTTCAAAGCATGGACTACAATATCTAATTCTAGATCGTGTGTCGGATAATTCTCCTCGTGTTTCTTAAGTTGTCAGGAAGCAAAAGAAATCACTTGTTTATCCTACATCAGCACACATCCTAGTCCATTCTTAGAGGCATCATAGAAAACTATATACCCTTTCCCTTGCTCAGGTAATACCAGCACTGGTGCACTAGTCAACCTCTCTTTCAACAATTGGAATGATTGCTGACACTTGTCACTCTAGGTAAAAGGAACATCCTTCCTGGTCAACTTAGTCAAGGGTAAAGCTATGGAACTAAAGTTCTTAATGAACCTCCTGTAATAGCCTGCCAACCCTAAGAAACTGTGAATCTCCGTCGGTGTCTTCGACTGCTCCCATTGGAGGACAAATTCTACCTTTTTAGGGTCAACACGAATACCTGAAGCAGATATTACGTGTCCAAGAAAAGAAAATTTTGGTAACCAGAACTCACACTTGCTAAACTTAGCATATAACTTATGCTCTCTTAGCAAAGTTAGAGTCTAGCAGAGATGTTGTTCATGATGTTGAGCATCTCTACTGTAGATCAGAATGTCATCTATGAAGACAACAACACATTGATTAAGAAAAGGTCGAAAGATTCTATTCATGAGTTCCATAAATGTAGCTGGTGCATTAGTTAGTCCAAACGACATAACTATGAACTCATAGTGACCATACCTCATGCTAAAGGCAGACCTAGGTATTTCACCCTCCTTGATACGTAATTGATGGTATCCAGATCTCAAGTCTATTTTTGAGAAGACAGTTGCACCACGCAACTGATCAAAGAGATCATAAATCCTCGGTAGAGGATACTTATTCTTTATGGTTACTTTATTAAATTGTCTATAATCAATGCATAACCGCATTGACCCGTCTTTCTTTTTAACAAAGAGGACTGAAGCACCCCAGGGTGAAGTACTCGATCGGATGAAACCCTTCTCAAGCAACTCTTGCAGCTGTTTCTTGAGTTCTGCCATCTCAGCAGGCGCCATTCTATATGGTGTTTGTGCTATTACCTGCGTGCCCAGAATTAGATTAATCTCAAAATCAATCTCTCGGGGCGGAGGTACACCTGGAAGTTCTTCAGGAAATACATCTTCAAATTCCCTGACTACCGAAACTTCGATAGGATTAAGATTCTCCATGGTGGTATCTACCACATGGGCCAAGAATGTGTAACATCCTTGCCTCATCATCTTCTCAACTACCATAGCTGACACAAGACAGGTTGGTAGAATCTTTCTTTCTCCTTGAAATATCCATGTGTCACTATCATTAGTGAATATGACTTTCTTGGACTCACAATCCAAGACAACCTTATACCTTTCTAAGGTATCCATCCTAAGGATTACATCGAATCCGTACATCTCAAGTGGTATAAGATCCACTTGAATGTGATGTTCAGAAAAGAAGAGAATGCAGGGAGAACATACCCCCTGCAAAACAGCAGATCCCATCAAAGGAGTTTCTAACAACAAACTATTTGCTCTATGACTTGTAGTCATGTCACGGTCAAGAATCACTCTTCGAGTGATAAAGGAATGTGTAGCACCCGAATCCATTAAAACAGATATGATGCAAGATGTAGACATATCAGAATTAAACAACTCCATCTGACCTACCACAACCCGAGGGTTGATCACTGCATCAGGTGGATTCATCGCGTAAAACCTCGGCGTCGCCTGTGGTTGATTCGGTGCTTGATGACTTGGTGTCGATGATCCAACTTGGGACGCTTGTCCACGTCCTCTAGCGTTACCTGGAAATTGTCACCTTTGAGATCCTTGCTGACTCTGCCTTTGAGGTTGAGTCACACTCACTTCTCTAGCTCTGCAATCCTTCATCAGATGTCCCACCTTTCCACATATATAACAGCTTCTATTCCCTTATTGTGGTCTGGATGGTCTTGTAACTGACATAGATGTTGAGCTATGAGCTCCTTCTAGAGGTAAACTTCACCCTCTACCCCTATTTGATGTCCATTGCATCTGGGTACTGAATCTAGGTGGTGGTGTAGGCACAGAAAACCTTGGTTTCTTGAAATCTTTAGATGAGGATCATTGGAACTGAGGATACATCCTCTTGTTCTTGGTCTATCTCTTCTCTGACACGGACCTCTCTATCCTCCTGACTGACTCCACAAAGGTAGAAAATATTTCCTTGTTTTCTAGAGAAGACACAGGAGTGGTCAACTCAACATTTAATCCCTTCTCAAAATGCCTAATCCTTTCTTCATCTGTTGATGCCATGTGCGGGCAGAACCGCAACAACTCCATGAACTTAGCCTCGTACTCACTAATGTTCATAGGTCCCTGCCTTAACCTCTCAAACTAAGAGATTTTCTCATCCAAGAACGTCTTAGGAAAGTATCTGTTGACAAATTCTAGTCGAAATACTTCCCATTCAATCTCCACACCTGGCCTTTTCCCCTCCTCCATGGTCCACCAGTGGCCAGCACCCCCTTTGAGAAGATACACAGCATGTCTAACCTTCTCAACTTCAGGGATGTTTAGGATTCTAAAGGCTTTCTCTAGTTCAGTTAGCCACAAGTCAGCATCTGCTGGGTCAGCTGTTCCAGCATATTCCGTGGCCCCAACCCGGAGAAGTCGTTCAAACGTCTTGTCGGTTCCTTGTCCTTCTGAATGGGTAGGTGTCCTAGGTACAGGTATATGCATCCTATCAGTCATATGTGTCATGGCAGTCATGAACTGCCCAAACATGGCTTGGAAGGCTGGATTCCCCATGTCAGTTGGATTGAACTGGGGTGGTTCAGGTACAGGTTCCTCCCTTTCTTGGTTTCTTGCACCTCCTCGAGGTGCAACAACACTACTCTCAGCAACATATTCATCATGTGATCCAGACATCTTTAGTTTTATCTTCTCCTCCTATAAGAGAAGAAGATACTATCAGATAGACTGGAAGACACTAGAATAGACTCAACAACCCTAGTCCTGTGTCTCTATAGACTCAATGAATCTAGAGCTCTAATACCACTAATTGTGGGACACATCTCGCAAAAATAAGATTAACTCATGTGGAAGCGAATTATTAGCAGCAGAATTACTGAAAATCACAAAATTTTAAAATTTTTTTGTAAATAGAACCACAACTGTAAAACTTTTTCATAAAGAAACAAAATAAGTTGTTTACAAGCTGATTCATTAGTACATCTCTGTATTATCTCATCTCGAGAGTTATAACATTGACTACCCTGTTAAGCTGTACATGAGCACTATACAAAAATTCTCAAGGCATTACGCCAAAAATCTCAGATCTATATTAAACCATCTACTGACTCCTAGGACCTGAGAGTACAGAGACGACACATAGGACTTTCTATATACAAGACTTGACAGACAGTGTCTCCACCTGAGGATCACTACTGCCCCTAATGTTGTTGTTGCTGCTGCTCACCCACTGGAAAGTTTCTTCTTCCTCGGCATCTACCTAAAAAGTTGAATCCCACGGGGGTGAGACAATTGAAAATTGTCCCAACAAGAGTTATAACTCTCCACGAGAAGCATTATTATTGCAATTAGAGGAATAATACTGAGCAGTAGAATTATAAATATCCAACAACAGGTTATTCAATGAATAAACTAAGAAGAACAATATTCTCTATGCAATCATTTCAATTATAACTTGATTGAGTAAAAATTCATTTAATCATATAGGAATATGAAGAACATGTATATTATTTATCTAATCCGTACATATTAAAAAATGTATCATCAATCATTGTTTCTCATAGTTCAACCTAAGCAATTATGCTACACGGCTGATTACGTATCACATACAAACTTATGCCCTCAGGAGATGAGGTATACCGCTCATACTCCAACCGACCATTACGAAATCACAATCGGTACCATACATAGGTCATCAGAAGAGCCAGATTCCTATGACCTCATCCTCCTCAGTTAGTGTGAGGAACAACATGCAGGACATCTCATGTCTCTGCTAAAATAGCTTTCCAGGGTATTCTGGCAACTTCGCTATTAGAGTTATAGTGGCATGATGTACTCTCTTCGCAATCGAGGGATTTCTTGTTTATCTCACATCGATTCAGCATTAACAATATCATCGGGAGATTAATGATACATCATCCCAGCATATACATATAACAAAGGATTGAGAGATTAAATGTTTATCTCACATCAATTCCTCCATTAGGACGTAAGGATATCCGCATCCATAACCCCCACATACTCAAAAGTATGCTCTCCAGGAGTTCCCTTAGGAAAACATGTTTCACCATCATCTAACTTCTGACGATGATGGATATATGGTTAGGGCTCTACATGATATCATTATACTTGATTATTTAAGTACATTACAACATTCTTTTAGCATCAGGCATGTTTTCATTAAAACAATTGTTGTAAAGAAAGAGTACTATTTGTATCAAGTTCATTTCACCTCTTGTTAACATCGGGATCTCAATCCCTAACCATCTCATCATTATGATTCAGGAATGTGGGTGTTCAAACCCTTAGATCATCAAACCACTTGTTATCAAGTAACATATTGCTATCAAGTCATTTGACAGTATAAACAAGATAATAGCAATGCTGATATTTCATATGGCTCATGTAGCCTGTCAATCTCTTATGTTACCTCTTACTAGGCAACATAACATATCATTGCTTACAAACTCATTAAGTACTTTTGATAAGCAAAGCTTCATAGCTCATACCAGGCTATGTTCAATATTCCATAAAACCTGCATGATTAGTACAGATGAATACAAACACATCTATTTTAGATCAGCATAATGCAAAACATTAATAACATCACTATTTAAGGGTTGCACCACTATGCCCTTACCAGGGTTAGGGTTTCTCTTTTTAATTCAATTAGGGTTAATGACTAATCATTGCGTTACCCAGCCATAAAGATTCATGTTATAAAGCATACCCCAAAATTAGGGTTTACTATTCACATTACATCACATTACCCTAGATTAGGGTTTGCTATTCACATTGCATCACACAACCTAGATTAGGGTTTACTGTTCACATTATGAATTATGATCATACCTTCATCATGTATTAGGGATACTTCCATTACTACCCTTAAATTAGGGATTAGGATTCATTAACCATCATAATTAGGGTTTCATGATCTCACTAACATGGATCATACCCTAATTAGGCATTCATTCATATTGAGAGTCCATTACTTGATTAGCATTCATCTAAGAAGTCTTTTCTCTCTCATTCCTTATATAAGTTGATGCTTTAATCACCCTTGATTAGGCTAAGTCAACTCAACATTGACATCATGGGCTATGTCATTACTATTGTGATCATTAAAGCTTACTCATTCAAAGAGTACTAATCACTCTATCCCATCAAGGATACCTTTATTATAATCACCATTGATTATAATATACACTAATCAACTAATCACTTGGTCCTTTAATCACTTTAAGTATCCATGAGGTTTAGGTTAATCAACCACCAAACCATCTTGACTACTAAGACATCAAATGATCTTGACCTACTTAGACCTCAAACGGTCTTGCACACTAAACCTCCAAACTGTCTAAGACCATTTGGACCTTCATGCAGTCTTGGACTACCCTTGAAACTATTTGGTGGTGAAGACCGTTTGGTCAAGTTTGACTTTGAAACCGCATGGACACAACCGACCTTGAAACCGCATGAGCCCAAACGGTTTGGGATCGTTTGATCCCAAACGGTCTTGAGACCATTTGGACTCAAACGGTCTTGAGACCGTTTGGTCCAAACCACCTCAAAACCGCAAGGACCAAAAAGTGTCTCAACCACTTCAATTGAATTAGGGTTTCCAATGTTGAACCCCTCAATTGATCAAGTACATGTTAACCAATCACCAATTGAGTTAATTAAGTCAACCTTCAACTGATTTGACCCTCAATTGACCCTCAATTGATCATCAATTAGGGCTTGAATCAATTGGATTAGGGTTTGGAATCGGTGAACCTTCAACATAATTCAATGTGAGTCTAATTGATTTGAACCCATTGAACCATCATCCAATTTGGTCAAGACCTGACCCCAAACGGTCTTGGGATCGTTTGGATGACCTCCAAATTGTCTTGAGACCGTTTTCTCAAATCAACACCAAAAACCAAGTCAACCAATTAGGGTTTGGTCCATTGGGTTGATCACTATATCAACAATTGATTGTTCTTCAACTTTGAACCTTTGGATCTTCAATTGGTCAATCATACTTAACCCTAGACCTAAACACGGTCTTGGGTGATCACCAAATGGTCTTGAGACCGTTTGGGTGATCCCCAAATGGTTTTGAAACCGTTTGGGTCACTCAACCCAAACTTCACCATTAATAAATTATCAAAATCAGCAATTAACCCGATTAGGGTTTTGATGGTTGATGGACCTTTAATTGGTGAACCAACTAGAATTAATTGATGATTATTTATAGATTTGTGATCTAAATGTTTTTCAACAGACTTCCAAATGGTCAACGCCTGGTCAATGCCTCCAAACGGTCATGGACCGTTTTCTTGTATGCGGTTTGGTTGAAACCGTTTGCTCCCAAACGGTTTAGGAAATCGTTTGAGCAAGGATTGGAGACCATTTGCTAAAGTAAATTTCTTGGATAAACATCAAAATTAACGCCACCTTCGTATACCTCTGTTCAACCAAGAACAGGGTTGTTCTTTACAGAATTGATAGCAACAACACAAGAGTAGTACAAGAAGAAGAATTAACCAACGATTTCAGGAGAGAAGAATGCATTAGCAAAGCTTAAGGTTTAGAATTATAAAACCCACCTCTAGGACTGATCCAAAGCTCCTAGATATGCATCTTTAATGGTGGTTTGAGCTTCAGTAGTTGTCCAAGGTTCCTTCTTCACTTTTTAGATGAACAAGATGGCTAGAAAGGAAAATCGTGTGAAGAAAACCAATAATCCAACCTTGTTTTATGGTTTCCACCATGAATTCGAGGTAGATGATGATCAAAGCTTACCAAACTAGCTTGGTCGTCCTTCCTCTGGTCCAGAACTCTCCCTTGGTTGGCCAAATAAAGAAGATAAGGAAAAGAACTAAGGGAATCGATCCTTGGTTTTGTTGGAAAAATGCCTATATGTATTTATGGGTTTTTCAAGGAAAATAGAAAAATATTGTTATCTCTTTTAATTCCAACTTGTTTCCACTAAAACTTCCTCCACTCTTTGGATACGTGTCCACCTTCTAATCTCATGCAAAACCCCTCCATTATCCAAGGTTTAAAGGAAAAGAAACCAAACATCTTAATAAGTTGTATATTAATATCCATCCTTTTTGGATATTTCTTTATTTTATAATAATATGAATATCTTACACTTCATCCAAGATATTTTTGGTGCCCAAGCATGGCACAAGATCTTCCTAGATATTGCAAACACATCTTCCAACTTTTGGTTAAAGGGCTCCATATTTATTATATTTTCTTTTTACATTAAGTTATATTAAAGAGCCATTTACTTAAATCTTGATTATTTTAATATCAAGATTATCTCTCCTCCATGATTATTCAAATGAGTCTCCCCTCTCATTTTCTTTGCTCTACTTGATGCCAAGAAACATGAGAGACCCTCTAAAGGTGTTATTTTACATGTTGAACCCTAGGTTTTTGGTAAATTGCACATTACACCAAAACTGGGTTTTAAAGCACAAGGATTGCTCTACAAGCTTCATCTTGGTGCCCAAGCTTGTGGAATCCATACCACTTCATCATATTCATTCTTATGATGTATCAACATCTGAGGAACATCTTATCATGTGCAATTTGCAAGTTAACCCTCCTACTTGGGTAATTTGCTGTGACGAAGTGGTTTTTGGCTTAATTTCGAGGACGAAATATATTTTAAGGTGTGTAGGATGTGATGGAGTGGACTTTTAGAATCCTAAAATGTCCAATGACTTAAGTGAAAGTATATGTTTCAGTTAGATTGAGAGTTTCAAGCTTTTGATAAAGTAAGTGTGTTAATGTGAGGTTGATATCATGATTAAGATCTATCTTTTAATGCCTTTTTGATGAATTTAATTGAATGGTCTAATAATTGAGTTTTGGCACCAAATTTGGGTAGAAGGTATCTTGAGTGGTAGGAAATATATGGTTAAAATTTGGTGGCAATTGGAGCATCCTAGAGGAAGTTATGTATGTTTGAATTTTGTGAAATATTGCACATTATTGAGGATTTATAGACCTAAGTTGGGCTTGATATTGGTGTCACGCGCCCCTTTTGTTTGGAGTCGGATGTGTGGCCCTTTTCTGGCCCTAGATCTCGGATCTAACAGCCCAGTTCCTTGTAACATGAAGCCACGGATTGGCTTAAGGGGGCTCTGGCTTTCAGCCCTTGGATCACGATCTGATGGATGGCAGCTTGTCTCCTACCTTGCAGTTAGAGCAAGGTAGTGGGGCAGCTGACCGTGCGCCCACCCCGGCCACAACCTGCCTAGATTGTGGGGTGAAGGGAGAGATGTAAGTGGGAAGTTGGACTTGCCTCACCGAGACGAGAATCTTGACCCATCATATGTGGTTAGTGGGTGAGAGAACAAGGAGAACGAGCTCTCCCATTCCCTGCCTTCTCCACCGCACGGAGCAGGTGGTGGATGGGATGAGGATACAGAAGTAGGGGGCTCGCGGAGGAGAACAAAGAAGGGGGAATTGAAGCTCGTGGTCATTAGAGTCAAATGCCACTGGTTCCGTGTCAATCCACTCTGAGTTCCATGGCCGCCGAAGCCATGGTTGGTCAGAGGTGAAGATGCAGCTCGGAGGAGGGTCGTAGGGCTTCTGCACCATTAATGGAGGACATGGATGAGTTCCTGGAGGCAGTGTGAAGCTTTTGGAAGCTTCACCTTGGCGCGTGGATGACAAGAGGCAGATCGCCTCTTTTGCTCCGTCGCGTCAGAGCCTTACGGCGGCGAGCTCTAGGGTGTCAGGGTCTGGAGCCGTGCATGAGAAGACGAGGAGTCGTGGAGGTCCTATGGGGGGCTCCGAATCTGAGGGAGCCTTCAAATCTGAGCAAGGACCCATGGGCCAGCTACCATGCCTCGCCGGAGCTGGGCTCTGCGGCGGCGTATGCGGAAGCAAAGTCCCGCTGGGATAGCACTCGAGAGGAATCGCGCGAGACAAGAGAGAGGGAGGCAGATGGGTCCAGTAGCAATAAACCGGCCCAATTCTAACTAGACCAGCCGACCCAAGGCAAGCCAGGAAAAGAACCGGCCGCAGCAGCAAAGAGGAGCGTCCTGCCACGTGGCACTCCCGGATAGGTCGAAAAGGTAAAAATCTCAGCAAATGTTCATATCTTAGATAAATCATAGAAATTAGCTCCATTGACAGAAAAATACAAATAAGGTATCCAAACGTTCAGAAAAATGAGTAGAACACAATGGAAGCATAATATCATGCTTTTGATGCTTAAATCTCAGTGATATCATGTTAGATATGTTATGTTTGTTTCATGAGTAATAAATACCAAATGATTATATAAAATTATGGAAAATTGTCAAAAACTCTATTATCATGTTTAGAATCCATATGATGTCAGTGATTATGATAATGATATAGGAAATCATGTAATTTTCTTTATATTGCTATCTAGGGCTAATAACCCTAAATAAAAGGCAATTAATACATACGTGCTAAATAAATGATGAAATTCACATCGTAAGCTCATATCAGTATATGAAACCTCAGTTTTAATTATGAGATCATAATGATGAACAGAATCCATGTTATATGAAGATGAATCTTAATACATGTTATAAAACCCTAATTTAGGTTAATAATGTGACCTAGGGTTAATTAATGTGCACAAAAATGCTATGGAAGATAATATTCAGATAATGGACCATAATCTAGAATATTACATCAGTAAGATAAATCTAAGATAAGAATACAAGTAATGATGTATATATCCTAATGAGATAAGAGAAACCCTAATGGACATAATTAGGGTTAAGATGAGATGTAAGATGATAAGAACCTGATGATAGTATATGGTCTTGTCTTGATCAGGTTTGACCAAGCTTATAGTTGACATCAGTGATATGTGTTTAGTATGATCTATCTATTTGGAAGGTACGCCATTACCTCTTACTTGGCTTATTATACACTATGATTGTGTCATATGTGTAGTAAAATACTTAGCATATGATATTGGATGAAATGATTGTTCTTGTATGATATGTTGTTTGATTTTCCATACTTATTGCTATGAACACATGAAACATAATATATTTGTTCCATCATATCTAAGCACTTCAACTCTTTGGTAGTAAAGTGCTGGAAGAAGTACTTCAACTCTTTGGTAGTAAAGTACTTGGAAGTGATCCAACTCTTTGGTAGTAGATCACATTGTGAAATGATCCAACTCTTTGGTAGTAGATCATAAAGGCCTTATGCATTCAACTCTCAGGTAGTAAATGCATGGATGATATAATGGAAAATATGCCTAAAAGACATGTGTTCTCTTTTGTTATTAAACATTCTTGTTCGAGTACGCTTTTTTTATATTCTTCTGTTACTGCCAAGTATATTAGTTTTATCTTATTGCCAAGATATGATGAGAGGTAAATAAAAGACACGTAGGCGTACTCAGTACAATATTCATGAAATATTGTGATGACGTGTACCTCATGTAATCTTTTTGTTTATGTTGTGGTTATGCTCTTGAAGATCCAGGATAGAGAGAATTGTATAGCGAGCTGATGTACAGGTGAACCTGTTGTCTTAAGATCCTGTTGTTTAGATGTAGTACATGTATATGTTTAAGTTTGTTGCTCAATATGTAATATCAAATGTTGTAACAATTCATTATGTAATTATATGTTGAATGGTGAACATGTGTGTATGGTTTTATTATTGTTCATGTACATGTGCTACTGTTGTTTCCTTCTGACTCCCTCGATTTTCTTCTTCTTAGCCTAGTGTGTGTGTTTAAATTGGGATTCTCGCTGAGGTGAGGGTTTCAATTTGGACGTCACACATCAGATTAAGTTTTAGAAAATCCGGGGATGTCACAGGTGGTATCAGATCATGAACAATAGCAAAGCCTGACATTTGCTCATTATGCAACTCAAAACTAAAGAACCTTGAACTTAATAATCTTTTAGGGTTATATTAGTCGTCTTTTAGAGACTAGATCTGACCTAGCCTCTAGGTTAGCACCTAGATGTCTGAGAACTAGGTCTAGACTGGTGCTTGTTGAGTAACAAGTCCTTAGATGTCGTTCTTTCCTTGTAGTGCAGCGGTATGGGACGTTGCACTATTTGGAAATGACGTGCATCAAGGGAAGAGAAACCCTAGACATATGGCGCTCGTTGTCTAGAGTAGCTACACTAGTCTACACCATGTTCTCACCCTTTTCACTAGTTTTCATGACACTGGACTCTCTACTATGTGTGGGACACTCATTTCTGGTTTTGGTTTTTGATTCCAAACAGATCGAACCTTGATAGTTTTCTCTGACGCATGTTTTATCGGAGAAAAACTATATAATATTTTATTATGTATATGTATTATAAAAATGTGTCCCCACACATGTACGAGTAGGAGGTGGTCATGCAACCTAAGTGAAAGTGAATGACATCAGTCTAGAAGAGAGTGTAGTTCTAGATTAGATGTCTAGAGCCTTGTTGGTATATGTGATAGATAGAATAGATGAAATAAGTTTTGATGATATGATGTAAGTCTTATATAGATGATATAAGATGGTTGCGATGATCTATGTTTGTCTTTGAGTATGTAAGTTCAGTTTTGAGGTTTTGAGATAAGTCTTGATGATGCAAGTAACTAGGCTTTTATGAGATAAGATATGTTAAGCTAAGACAAGGTCGTGAATCAGCAAGAGCCTTAATCTCTTTTACGAAGGAGGACCTCTAGTGTTAGGACCAGTTTTGGGGTTAACTCCAGAGAGAGTGAGACCCACAGGGAGAAGGTCAGAGAACCTAAACTCCAAGATATGAGAATTATGAGATATGTGATATGATATGTCCTAAACTAGACAACTCCTGAGTGATTGAGTTGAGTTGCGTTATGCATGATTCCTATAGTATTCTTGAACCCTAGATGTCCTTGGGAAGACCAAACCCTAGAATCAAAGAGAGCATGGTTATATGAACATGTGAACATGAATATGAGTGCTTGCCATCTGGGTGAGGGAGAGAGCCCAAGACCCTGGAGGAGGTAGCTATGTTAGCTTCTTAGAAGCCTCATGCTCGGGTTGGTGGTTTCCCACATAGGAATCTAGTGGTGTATATAAGAGAGTTTTGGGTAAGCATGTTTCATGGGTAGAAGACCTGTGATGAGAACATCATGTCATGTCGTTGGTTTGTGCCTGTGTGGCTTGACCTTGTAATGCTTTCACTAGTGCCAATGAGGTAATCCGAGAACCCTAAGCTAAGAGAGAAAAGATAAAGTATGTGCTTATGAGATACACATAGAGTTGAGTTAGCTCAGAGAGACTGAGCATGGAAGTACTCTCATGACAAGGGTTAGGACCTCAGTTGGACTAGATGAAGTTGTGATATATGTTTAAAGGGCCACCCACATAAGTTTGTTTAATACAACCATGATATAATATATGTAGTATGTGATCTAATCTCGAGACGTGATAGGTAGACATGATATGATGAAAACCTAGAGATGGTTTAATAAATATCAATGCATAAATGGTTAACCATATGCTTTAATAATGATGATGGTGTGATACTGTTGGTTAATCTTGTAATAAAATCACTAGTAAATGTTGTAATTTACTATGAGTAATGAAATAAGATCGTATGAATGAAAACAGTTACCAGAAGTGTTAAGCTTAGTGCTTAATAATGATGAAGATATAGTTTGACAGTTAGCACAACATAATGATTAGGACACCTTGATATGATCTACATGGATAAAGTGGGTTAACTTTAGTTAACTCCCACCTAAAAGGCATATGTTAATTTTGACCATGTTCTAATAATTAGCTCAATAAAAATGTTGATGACACCTTGGTGTAAGGGTTAACTTGGGTTAACTCCTTTAGAACATGATAATATGATGTGGGAACCCTAATACGTGGATAAATATGAAGATGAAACTCTAATATATGAGATATGTCATGACATAATCTAAGTTTCTAAACCTTGAGTTTAACCTTGAATGGAGTGTTTGTGCACCCAAGATGGTTGTAAAACCCCTCTAATAGTGCTTTGGATACATGGTTCTAGGTAACCTTTACGGATATGTTACACCTAGAATAGTGCCTACGTGTGGATGAAGGCAAGACAAAGTTTTCCCTAAAAGTATGTGTATGGTTTACTTTCGAGGACGAAAGTTCTTTTAAGATGTATATGATGTGACGATGTGGTTTTTGGCTTAATTTCGAGGATGAAATATCTTTTAAGGTGTGTAGGATGTGATGGAGTGTACTTTTAGAATCCTAAAATGTCCAATGACTTAAGTGAAAGTATATGTTTCAGTTAGATTGAGAGTTTCAAGCTTTTGATAAAGTAAGTGTGTTAATGTGAGGTTGATATCATGATTAAGATCTATCTTTTAATGCCTTTTTGATGAATTTAATTGAATGGTCTAATAATTGATTTTTGGCACCAAATTTGGGTAGAAGGTATCTTGAGTGGTAGGAAATATATGGTTAAAATTTGGTGGCAATTGGAGCATCCTAGAGGAAGTTATGTATGTTTGAATTTTGTGAAATATTGCACATTATTGAGGATTTATAGACCTAAGTTGGGCTTGATATTGGTGTCACACACCCCTTTTGTTTGGAGTCGGCTGCGTGGCCCTTTTCTGGCCCTAGATCTCGGATCTAACTGCCCAGTTCCTTGTAACATGAAGCCACGGATTGGCTTAAGGGGGCTCTGGCTTTCAGCCCTTGGATCAAGATCTGATGGATGGCAGCTTGTCTCCTACCATGCAGTTAGAGCAAGGTAGTGGGGCAGATGACTGTGTGCCCACCCCGGCCACAACCTTCCTAGATCGTGGGGTGAAGGGAGAGATGTAAGTGGGAGGTTGGACTTGCCTCACCGAGATGAGAATCCTGACCCATCATATGTGGTTAGTGGGTGAGAGAACAAGGAGAACGAGCTCTCCCATTCCCTGCCTTCTCCACCGCACGGAGCAGGTGGTGGATGGGATGAGGATACAGAAGTAGGGGGCTCACGGAGGAGAGCAAAGAAGGGGGAATTGAAGCTCGTGGTCATTAGAGTCAAATGCCACTGGTTCTGTGTCAATCCACTCTGAGTTCCATGGCCGCCGAAGCCATGGTTGGTCGGAGGTGAAGATGCAGCTCGGAGGAGGGTCGTAGGGCTTCTGCACCATTAATGGAGGACATGGATGAGTTCCTGGAGGCAGTGCGAAGCTTTTGGAAGCTTCACCTTGGCGCGTGGATGACAAGAGGCAGATCGCCTCTTTTGCTCCGCCGCCTCAGAGCCTTACGGCTGCGAGCTCTAGGGTGTCAGGGTCTGGAGCCGTGCATGAGAAGACGAGGAGCCGTGGAGGTCCTATGGGGGGCTCCGAATCTGAGGGAGCCTTCAAATCTAAGCAAGGACCCATGGGCCAGCTACCATGCCTCGCCGGAGCTGGGCTCTACGGCGGCGTAGGCGGAAGCAAAGTCCCGCTGGGATAGCGCTCGAGAGGAATCGCGCGAGACAAGAGAGAGGGAGGCAGATGGGTCCAGTAGCAATAAACCGGCCCAATTCCAACTAGACCAGCCGACCCAAGGCAAGCCAGGAAAAGAACCGGCCGCAGCAGCAAAGAGGAGCGCCCTGCCACGTGGCACTCCCGGATAGGTCGAAAAGGTAAAAATCTCAGCAAATGTTCATATCTTAGATAAATCATAGAAATTAGCTCCATTGACAGAAAAATACAAATAAGGTATCGAAACGTTCAGAAAAATGAGTAGAACAAAATGAAAGCATAATATCATGCTTTTGATGCTTAAATCTCAGTGATATCATGTTAGATATGTTATGTTTTTTTCATGAGTAATAAATACCAAATGATTATATAAAATTATGGAAAATTGTCAAAAACTCTATTATCATGTTTAGAATCCATATGATGTCAGTGATTATGATAATGATACACGAAATCATGTAATTTGCTTTATATTTCTATCTAGGGATAATAACCCTAAATAAAAGGCAATTAATACATACGTGCTAAATAAATGATGAAATTCACAGCGTAAGCTCATATCAGTATATGAAACCTCAGTTTTAATTATGAGATCATAATGATGAACAGAATCCATGTTATATGAAGATGAATCTTAATACATGTTATAAAACCCTAATTTAGGTTAATAATGTGACCTAGGGTTAATTAATGTGCACAAAAATGCTATGGAAGATAATATTCAGATAATGGACCATAATCTGGAATATGACATCAGTAAGATAAATCTAAGATAAGAATACAAGTAATGATGTATATATCCTAATGAGATAAGAGAAACCCTAATGGACATAATTAGGGTTAAGATGAGATGTAAGATGATAAGAACCTGATGATAGTATATGGTCTTGTTTTGATCAGGTTTGACCAAGCTTATAGTTGACATCAGTGATATGTGTTTAGTATGATCTATCTCTTTGGAAGGTACGCCATTACCTCTTACTTGGCTTATTATACACTATGCTTGTGTTATATGTGTAGTAAAATACTTGGCATATGATATTGGATGAAATGATTGTTCTTGTATGATATGTTGTTTGATTTTCCATACTTATTGCTATGAACACATGAAACATAATATATTTGTTCCATTATATCTAAGCACTTCAACTCTTTGGTAGTAAAGTGCTGGAAAGAAGTACTTCAACTCTTTGGTAGTAAAGTACTTGGAAGTGATCCAACTCTTTGGTAGTAGATCACATTGTGAAATGATCCAACTCTTTGGTAGTAGATCATAAAGGCCTTATGCATTCAACTCTCAGGTAGTAAATGCATGGATGATATAATGGAAAATATGCCTAAAAGACATGTGTTCTCTTTTGTTATTAAACATTCTTGTTCGAGTACGCTTTTATTATATTCTTCTGTTACTGCCAAGTATATTAGTTTTATCTTATTGCCAAGATATGATGAGAGGTAAATAAAAGACACATAGGCGTACTCAGTACAATATTCATGAAATATTGTGATGACGTGTACCGCATGTAATCTTTTTGTTTAGGTTGTGGTTATGCTCTTGAAGATCCAGGATAGAGAGAATTGTATAGCGAGCTGATGTACAGGTGGACCTGTTGTCTTAAGATCCTGTTGTTTAGATGTAGTACATGTATATGTTTAAGTTTGTTGCTCAATATGTAATATCAAATGTTGTAACAATTCATTATGTAATTATATGTTGAATGGTGAACATGTGTGTATGGTTTTATTATTGTTCATATACATGTGCTACTGTTGTTTCCTTCTGACTCCCTCGATTTTCTTCTTCTTAGCCTAGTGTGTGTGTTTAAATTGGGATTCTCGCTGAGTTGAGGGTTTCAATTTGGACGTCACACATCAGATTAAGTTTTAGAAAATTCGGGGACGTCACATTTGCACTTTAGTCCAAAGTTAACAAAACAATGTTTCAACATTATTCCAAAAGGACTAAAATTGAAATATAAGTTCCTCAAAAACTTTAATTACTTTTCAAAAGATAGGGACAAGCAATTAATTAACTTTATTAGGCAAAACACCTAGGGTTAGTACATAACCCAGGTCAGGGATGTTACAATAACCATTAGGGTCAGGCTTATATAAGATTAGGTATTAAATCATCAATCTGTGCATTAAGATTAGATATCTAACCATTGGCATGTTATTGATATAAAGTTTCAATATAGTTTAGAGTCATCATTAGGTCATTATTTGCAATATAAAGAGTTATGCACCATAGTCCATATAAGTCTCATTTCATGTCACATTTCTTATCATCAAGACATTATAGTGTAAAAAGGTGATCAAGGTCTATATTAGGGTTACAGTATGTCATATGTTACTGATCTTAGGCCACAATAAATATTTCAAGAGTTAGTGGTCAAGGTTGAGCATTAAATTACATTGTCATTTTGAAAAGATCATAGGACCATACATTTCAAGATATTAGGAGAGTCTTAATTAGAACTTAGTCAATAAACTACTTTTAATGGGACATTCTTTTTTTTATCATAATGGTATATTGGAAGTCATTTTTTGGCCCAAGGATGCATTTATAATTATTTAAACAAGATCATGACAATTCTTGAAATATTGATAAAGAGGGGTAATATATTTACCATTTTACAAAAAACCTTGGTGGTCGAATGGAGATTCACCATGGACTCACATGGAAACGTTCCACCCACTGACATGATTTGGTTGAGGGAGAGAGGGATGGTGATCAAGTGTGTCTGGTCTACATCATTGTATTGTATCTGGTTAACTACTTGACCAGATCGAATGGTTGATTGATGCAGCCCTATTTTAGGGCTCCACCTTGTGTCATATTGCATTTCAATCACATCTATACCTATTAGATTGCATTTCAATTCCTTAAATATGAACTTTTATGTAAAATGCACTTATGGAAATTATTTGCATGTTTTTCAGGTAGTTGGACCATTATTGGATGGAAGAGAGAAAGAATGGTCCTATGGTTTCTCTACCCTTAGAGAGACTCAAAGTGAAGTTCAAGGCTCCCTTAACCTACCACTAGTGGCCAAAGATCAATTGAAGAAAAGATGTCCAAGGATGAACAAAGTACGAGAGCCAAGTGTTGCTGAGAAGACCAGCATGGCTGTGATATCACAGAATAGTTGTGCTAATCGAAGAAAAATCACATAGAGACCAAGTTCAAGCAAGTCAATAGGATGGTCGTGCAGCATAGCATGTATGTGCCATCATCATCTAGAATGGCCTTGTCATTCAATATAGTCATGTCACTAATAGTTTAGAACACCTGTGTCAAACAAAATGGTCAACACTCCTCCAAGACACAATAGCCATGGTGACCACCACAATCATTCTACCAAAGCCCCATCACATTTGTGCCACCAGCCTTCCATTTCCCCCATAATCCCCTGTCATCTTTCACCATTTTCACCTTGTCCATTCCCATCCACCATGGCCATTCTCGCCCCTACCCACCACGGTTGTGCTACCTAGCATAGTCGTGCTACATACAAACCTAGCACAATTTTGTATTGCACTTCCCATTCAACTGTCACTTACCCAATACTTCCCCACAACCTATATATACTTGGGTGGAAGATCTAGAATGAAGGTTAGGTACCCTACACCCACTCTAGCCTCCCCATTTTTGCCTCTCATCCATTCCCACCTCATTCCACCTCCATTTCACTGTTTCCACCACCAAAACCCTAGTTTCTAGAGCTTTGGCCACTTTTCACCATACATCCATGCCATTCACCTACCTTGGAGGAAGCAACTCAAGATGTTTCTACTAGGAGGTGGAGAAGGATGAGTCTTCACAGAGCTCATCATGTCTTTTCACTCCTCTACTCATTCTTCTTCCTTTTTTCTTGTATTTTCTTGCTTAATGAGTAGTTTTGGCCCCTTAGGTTGGCTGTTTGGGATTCAAAATGTTACTTTAAGACCATGTTGGGGGGAGATGATATGTAAACATTGTGATTTCATTTGATAATGATTATGTTCTACTTCTATCTCATTATTCATAAATTGCTTTGTGGTTTGTGCTTGAAATCACCTAGATTCTAGGAATATTGCTTATATGTGTCTCTTTTTGTGAATTTCTCCTAAGTCCAATTAATGGACCCCTAGTTAGATATTCACCTTCCTACACGTTAATAAATTCTCCTACACCTAGGTGAGAGGTTTAAGTATCTCTAGTATAGGAGCATTTAGTGTAATTAGCTTGGATCCTTCTCAAGCCTAGAATGTGGGTGATGTGAGGTCTAAAACCTCACTTCCACCTAACATTACTACCCTAGGCCCCTAATTACCCTAGGATTTCCTATCCTAGAAACCTAGAGTTGACTATACCCTAATTGAATTCCACCTAAAATCTAACCCAATTGAGCCTCGTAAGGGTGAGTAGGAGGTGTTAGGGACTAGTTGCCCTATACACAACCTATCATATCCATGGCCAGTTAGTAGTTTAGGGCAATTCATTAGCCTCTAGCTTGTTGTTTTGTTTCATAATCTAAATGAAAGTATAATGTTCACATGTTATCACCCCAACCTAATCCATAAGTGCATCCCCCAAAACAGCCCACACTTCCCTTTATTGCATTAAAAGCCTAATTACCTTCTTACTTAGCTAGTGTTAGATTAGTTAGCTCTTTACTTTCTTAGTTATCTTCTTATCTCATTCTTGCTTTGTTCTTGCTATTTTAGGTCTTTAATTGCTCTTTTTCCTAGTTTTCTAACCTAGTGTAGTGTAGATCTCTTCTTGCTTGCCTTAGTATAGTTTTTTCCTTTCTTGGTTAACTTGTCTTCTCTTGCTCATTCTAATTAAATGTCTAGGATTAACATAGGTTTTGATTTTTCTTGTCTCCCTTTAATTTCTAACTTGTTCAACCTTAGTTAATTAACAAAATCAACCATCAAACCCTTCAACCCTAGACTCCACCGCAGGAACCTAGTCAAAATTAACCTAGCTCTAGTGCCCCCTTTTCTCTCTTGGGTTCGACCCCTAACTTGACGCCTTCCTATACTACCACACGACCCCGTGCACTTGCAAGTAAGTGTATTAGTTTATGTGAGCAATATGATTAGGGATTTATAAATTCAAAAGATCAAGTGTATTTGAGAACCTCCTAGGGTTGCATCTAGTCACCATTCAGTTTATTAGTTTGTGACCCCAAGGAAAAATCCACCAAGCTTTTCGGTGTCATTGTCGAGGAGAAAGGAGCTAGGCCTAGCTAGTTAGTTTTTCTTTCATCTTTTCCTACCACCCTCATCATTTCTATTCTTTATTATTTACATTCTTTGTGCATATTGGTTTGCTTACTTGCTTTCTTTTGTTTGGTTGTGCCTTGTGCATGTGACAAGCCACACAGGGAAGATAAGATGGAAGGCTAAAATGCACCTCACAAGCCACTTCATGAGTACTTCATTCCAAGTAATTACAGTTCACCAATTCTAAGAAGAGTTGATCAAATGCCAGGGGAGATATTCTCTATTCCTATAGGTCTTCATGGGTTCCTTCCCACCTTCTACAGATTAGAGAGTGAGAACCCCTACAAGCATTTGGACTCTTTTCTTGAAGTATGTTCAACCTTCAGGATGCCAATGGCTAGTGATGACACAATGAGGTTGACCTTGTTCTCTTTCTCCCTGAAAGACAAAGCCAAAGATTGGTATGATTTAAGAAAGGATATCATGAGTTGAGAAGAGATGAAGAATGCCTTCATGAGAAAATTATACTCCATTTCAAGGTTGACACAAATGTGACATGCCATAGTGAGTTTCAGTCAAATGCGCAATGAGCGGTTCTATAATGCTTGGGAAAGAATCCAAAAGATGTTGAGAGAATTTCCACACCATGAAATTCCATTGTGGCAGCTAGTTCAATCATTGTACTCCAGTATCTATCCCATGAGTCAATCTACAATGTATTATTCTTATGGAGGAGCTTTTATGGATAATCCACCTAAGGACACATTTCCCTTATTTGAGTAATTGGTGGAAAACTCAAGCATCTAAGCTTCTACATGACTAATGATGGTGATTGGCCTTTTGGTGTTCCACCTTCAGCTTCTAGTGATTAAGTGATGAAGATTCTTGGGGACATGGTTATCCTTATGAAGAACCAAGTGGGAAATTTTCCTTGCCATTCTATGAATTATGTTGATTCCTTTGATAAAAGTGAAGGCACCTCACTCCTATAGCTACCTAGAACACAAAGTCCAAGATATATCTCAAGGTTTGAGGAGGAAGTTCTTTCTAGGTTGAAAAGCCTTAATGATTTCCAAAAGAATGTTACAAGGTTCAAGATAAGGATAGAGCATCTATTTTCCATACATTCTCTCCAAGAGGAAAATTTGTCTTTAAAATCCATAATGAGTTTCAATGAAGAAAGTGGACCTATGCATTCCACTCAAGTTCTCTATAGTCCACCTCCAATGCAAGTGCAACCCATAATACCACTTCCAAGACCATCCAAAGCCTTTTGAACCTCCTCCCCCTCCATCACCACAACTTTCCCACCAATTCACCTTCCAATCTCAATTCTCCCCTCCACCTCAATTTAAATACCAAGTGCCACCTACACCTCCTCCATAACCACAACATGCTCCCTCTCTCCACCACTTGTAAGGTAGTGTTGTGATGGTTATAAGGAGTGGGAAGTCTCTTGAGCATCCCATGAGTCAAAGAAAGGATGATAAAGTAAAGCAAAGGCAGCCAAGTGGTGATATTGTGATTGAGATTGTTGAAGATGATTCTATGACACCTCCTTTTGAGAATGTGATATTGTGTACTCCACCTACAGTCCTTCTATAGATTCTACCATCCCTAGTGTTCCACCCCTTGGAATGCCATAAGGAAATCATGTTGATTCAAGTGCTACAAAAGCAAGTGAACCACCATTCCCTGATGCATTTGATGATCCCTCTAAAGTAAAACGGAGGAAAAACCACAATGTTGACATTCTAGATGTGTTTCACCAAGTGAAGGTGAAAATTCCATTATTGGATGCTATCAAGCATATTCTATCCTATGTCAAGTTTCTCAAGAACATGTGCACTATGAAGAGAAGGTCATAGGGAGAATAACAAAGAGAGCCAAGTTGATCGAATAAGTGAGCTCTATCATCCAACATTCACTTCCAGTAAATAGGAAAGACCTAGGAGCCCCACTTAGGGATGAGCATCGGGTTGGGCTGGCCTGATCTGACCCGCGACCCAGCCCGCATAACCCGATCCAGACCCGAACCCAATTTATAATATGGGTGGGCCGGGCCTAAAATTTAAACTCATATTTTATTTGGGCCAGGTACGGGCAGAGGTAAACCCAGGCCCGAAAACCCGAATGCCCAGATTATATTTTATGTACATTATATACATATACATCTATCTTTGTCTTGAAAGAAAAACATACAAATTTCTTGATGCAATATGTAGTATGTACCTAACCAATGGCAACATGGATACTATGCAATCAATCAACATGATTAATGAATTCATATTAGTAAGATAACCATCATTGATATGAATAAACATACTTGATTTCTTTATTTTGATCTCATTGTGTCCACATATAGGAGACGAATGATCTTTTGCTCAGTGTATAGTAGATTATGCTCATCTTTTTACTCATATGCCCACATGTAGGAGACAAATGATCTTTTGCCCTTCCAAAACCCATTTCATTGTATATACATATAGGATGAGGAGGCAAAAAGGCACAACATTGTGGACTCCATTGATTTTTTACTTCTCATACATTCACATGTACCAGAAAATGATTTGTTACTCTTTCAATATAGTGTATATACATTCTTTTGAAGGTTTATCACAAAATACATATCACAATAATTCAGTTTTCATGTTAGCAAGTTATATCTAGAAAAATTTGGTATGCTCATTCGATGTTATATGGGCAAACCCGAATCCAGCCCGAAACCCAACATTTTTATATGGGCCGAGTATGGGCTGACAATTTTCAATTTTATCCGGGCCCGAACCCGGTGCGTGGCCCGCTTTAAAATGTGGGTTTGGGTTTGGGACAGGTAAAACCCGGTATAACCCGGCCCGATGCTCATCCCTAGCCCCACTCATACTTATCTACATAGGGGGACATCACATAGACAAATCCCTACTTGATTTGGGATTTAGTGTGAATCTGATGTCATATAGTGTCTATGTGGAGCTGGGGTTAGGCAAGTTGAAATTGGCTCATTGCACTCTCCAATTGGTGGATTGGCCCATCAAAGTTCTTATAGGAAGAGTGGATGATGTTTTGGTGATGATAGACAAAAAAGGAAAGCAGTGTTCCCAATGGATTTCATTGTTCTTGACATGGATCTTGAGGATAGAAAGATTCCCATCATTTTGGTACGGCCATTCCTATCTACCTCTAATGCTGAGATACATGTGCATAGTGGCACAATGATAGTATCTTTCATGGTCATGAAGATAAAGATCAACATTTACAAGACCCCAACCTAGAAAATGCAAGATGAGGATATTAGACATGGTCACTTCAAGAGTGTGACTAGTCATTTTAAATAAGGGAATCCATATGAAAGATTAGATTATAGATTTTGTGATCAAAGGGATGGGGAACATGGTTAAATGCAAGTGAGAGATGCATTTATTACATGAGTGGACACCAAAGATTTTCAAGTGAATGAATGATGCAATAACTAAAAAGCTCGACTTAAGGCATAAAACTTAGTGCTAGTAGGAGGAAGCCTACCTAGTTTTTGGGATTTTTCAACCAACTTTTCATTTTTTATACGTTTTTATTATTTTTGCACTTTCCAAAAAAACACTAGTTTTTCATATTTTTTTCTTAGTTTTAAGATGTGTAGGTGAAAACCAAGGTGAAATGAGGAACATTAGATGAAATTTAGAGAAGGATTCATGAAAATTCACTTTTGAGCAAAGATATGGTGTTTTGATAAAGTTCAAGATTGAAACGGCCTACTATAGTACTCACCATGACCTTGATACATGGAACGGCCGTGGTGGCACACTCAAATCAATAGGAAAATCAAAGAGATCCAAGAAAAGAATAGTAGACCCAGAATGATCATGCAAGTCTATACGACCGTGTGACTTCAAGACAAAATGAGTCATGTCACTTAGAAGGCCGTGTGACAAGAAACCCAACACAGACATGCCGTGAATCATGACTGTGTTGCAGCCCAACTCCAGTGACTTAACCCCCCCAAACCAGTCGTTCCAATCACTTGTCCATTTCCACATTGAGTGAACGGCACACCTGTGCAGCGATACCAGTCGTCGTGTAGTCACTACCAGCTTCTCTCCAACCTTTGATCTTCCATCAAATCACCTCCAATCCACCCCCAATAACTTCTTCCATGTTTCCCCTACTTCTATCTACAATTTCCACCCCTATTCCTCCATCAAATCATCTTCGTTCTCTCCATTCCACCCAACAGTCCAAAAATCCAAAAAACCTAAATTTCCCACTTTTCTTCACCCAAGTTTGTCTAGGATGAAGCAAGTTGCTAAGAATTATATAGATAAAAGTAGGGGCATCATATCCTACGGTAGTCGCCTAAAGAACGACTCTTGTTTAGCCTCAGTAGTGTTTCTCGTTCCACCATCTGCCTCCTACTCCAGTGGTACAACCTGTTTGTCAGAAGCTGAGCTAGATGCCTTGGTGAACCACGATTGTGGAGGAGGCTTCCTCCCAACCATGACGCTCGACTTCAATTTCATCAAGAGCACCACCACCTACCACTCCAGTAGCTCGAAAGTCAGTTTCTTCTGGGGTAGCATCAATGCCCTCATCAGCCCGGCCATCGACTTTGGATCGGCCCTCAACCTCCTTCACACCACAACCATAGCCATAGTCGCAAGAACAAAGGCGGTTACTTCTGAATAATGAGTATGACGTGATGCAAGATGCACATCATGAGTATGCATGGAATTAGAAACATGAGAAAACACATGCGGTGAGGAGAAGTAAGAAGTAAGGCAAAGAAACCAAACCACCTAGAGTGCCTGACACGTAGGGTGACAGCCACCTGCTATGCATGCCAGGAAACATTGGACGCTCTTGGTTTTTTTAATATTACTAGGATGTGATGGAATCCACAGGCTTGTTTGATGTCTAGAAAATAGTGTAGGAGACCTATGTTGAGTTGGCACATTAGTTCTTCTCCACATTAGATAAGGTCTCCAATGATGATGAAGACGCCATTCAAGTCACGATTGGAGATAAACATTGGACCATCACCACATCCATGTTGAACATTTTTTTGCTCCAAGTGAAGAAATTTCATCCCTCTTAGATAGAGGGAGGATAGATAAAGACTCAAATGATAGTTACACTGCCATGTGGAAAGCATTCACTGACCACATCGATTTTGTAGCAGGGAATTCTAATATGAGTTTACTTTATAATCCATTCCGTCTCTATGTTCAGAAAGTTCTGGCAAACACCATTCTTGGCAGATATGAAAATTAGGGAGATTTACAAAGAAGGATTTGTGTGTCTTGGGTTGGATGATAGAGGGTAAGCATGTGAACTTTGAAGCATTACTGATTGATCATCTGAGGACAAACCCCTCCAAGGGTAAGAATGTTTTTATTATGGGGGGGTTGTAACTTCCATTGCCATTGACATGGGTTGTGATGTTTCTAGATATACCAAGGAAGATGGGGGGAGTTGGTAGAACTGTAGTATCTTATCCTTTCTTATATGATAGCAATTGTTGATCATAAAATCATATATCAGGTCAACCCCCATACGTGGGTGTCTCTTTGGAGCTACCATGCTATATTGCACCTCTCCTAGATGAGTATGGCCCTACTCCATAGTTCTTAGATACAATGAGGAGATGGGAGGAGGAGCATCCCCGAGACACATTCCAGCAACTAGAGATATTGTCTGAGGGACTAGGAGGGTCAGAGGAATCTATTGAGAGGAGGAGGACATCAGAGGAGAGAGAGGCATGTAGGGTGAGAAGACGGGAGGTAGAGGTGACACATCAACCACAACATCCCACAGTGAACACATATGACATGTCAATGATATAGGGGCATCTAGAGGGAACTAAGAGGAGTCGAGAGGGCATTATGAGAGCACATGAGGGATTTCATTGCACACAATATTCATTATGGTTGGATCATCAACAGTTGCACCATCATATCAACCATATGTATCGGTTCTAGCATGCCTAGGTTCAGAGGAACCCTCATTGGTTGAAGATTTATGTAGTGCACTGTTTGCGTACCAGGATGCCTACCTACCTCTATAGGAGGACTACTTCGGCAGTTACTACCAGTATCTTCCACCACAGGGAGGAGCACCATCAAATCCACCACAACATCCATGATCATCTACCCTATCACTCCTATACTTTCGTATCATGTTGAGGACAACATGGTTCAAAAGTTTGGTGTGGTAGGGAAGTATGCCCTCATTTTCACTCATTTTGCCTTTCACCTTCCATTTACTTTTATTTTTTGTTCTTTCTATCTAGATTAAATTTTACCTTCTTTGCATACTTTCATGTCATGTAGTTTACTTTGTTGCAATTTTGCGTAAATTTCAAAAAAATTTCTCTTTTTACCATGCATTTCATATGATGTAATTTTTCATGATTTTACATGTTTTAACTAGGATTTGCTTGTTTCCTTATTTACAGTCCATAATGTAGGCTTAGTTGTGATTGAAGGAAATTGGCACCGTTTTGGCCAATTTTGTTCAAGTTAATTTAGAACTTCTTTCCAAAAAGTGTGTTTTGACTCAATCTCTACTGATTGAATTAAAAATGATGACCTTTGATAAATGCAAGTGAATTATCATGGCTTATTTACAAATGGTATCAATTCTTGACTTTTTACATGTGCATCACCTCTCTAATGTTTGTGAATGGTTTGGTTGAATTGTGATCTGAGAAAGCTATGAATGCCTAGGGCCTATGGAATCACATGATAAAAGTATGAATGTCATGATGTTCACTCATGTGGTATGACATTATTTTATGAAGTGTTGGAATATTTTTCATGTAGGATATTTTATGTGGAGCACCACACTAGTGATCCCTCTTTGACACAACTTTTTGTTCATCATCTTCTTACTCGCTGCCTCATGAAATGATGCCAAAGTGCATATATTCAGCTGTGACCACCTCCAAAAGTTTGGGGTGGCCACATCTATTTCTCGGCACTTCACTCTCACCACCATATGCCCTCCTTACACATGGTGCAAAGAAAAATAAAAAAAACGAAAATAAAGAGTTCTCCTATTTATATAGCATCCAAATAAAGAAAAAATGAGTGCTCTACGTAATAGCACTCCAACCTCTTACCGCAGTCCTTTCTTCCATTTTCATACCCATTGAGCTAGGAAACATCAAACCTAGCTCACTTCACCCTTTTCTCACAATTGTGTGGGTCACTTGATGTGGTTTTAAGCATAAGATTGAATGCATGAAACTAAAACAACACTCCTAGACATCTTTGATCAATGCCATCAAGAAACGGTCTACCTGGAGCTACATGAAAACCATATGGACAACTTGTGTGTTCTACGCCCTATTTTTGAAGTTTGTATGTTCAGTTCTCTTTTCATGATTGGTTTGTGAAAGTGGAGGGGAGAGAGGTGGAATACATATACCTAGTCATAATTGAGCCCATTTAGTCAATATTCATCTTTT
Organism: Alisma plantago-aquatica; assembly: GCA_963693085.1. Lineage (NCBI taxonomy): Eukaryota > Viridiplantae > Streptophyta > Magnoliopsida > Alismatales > Alismataceae > Alisma > Alisma plantago-aquatica. The sequence continues at coordinate 218,834,858 of OY856415.1, forward strand.
GTGTTGCATTTGTCATTTCTTGATTGTGAAAAAATTGTAGAGAGATTGAGTTGGATCATACTTGAGGACAAGTATGTTTTAAGTTTGAGGTGGTGATGCATCCCTATTTAGGGATCCATCTTGTGTTATATTGCATTTCAATCACATCTATACCTGTTAGATTGCATGTTAATTCCCTCGATCTGAAATTTTATGTGAAGTGCGGTTATGGATGTTATTTGCATGTTTTTTAGGTACATGAACCATGATTGGATGGAAGAGAGAGAGAAAGAATGATACTAGGGTTTCTCTACCATTTGATAGGCCCAAAGTGAAGTTTAGGGCTCCCTCAACCTACCCCTAATGGCCAAAGATCAATTCAAGCAAAGATGTCCAAGGATGAAAAAAGTACGAGAGCCAAGTGTTGCTGAGAAGACCAACATGGTCGTGGTATCACAGAACGGTCGTGTTGACCCAAGAAAAGTCACAGAGAGACCAAGTTCAAGGCAATGGACATTCAGGTCAGTAGAACGGTTATGCAACATAGCATAGATGTGTCATCATGATCATAACGGTTGCCATGCAACATGGTCGTGTAGCCACCATGAGTGTGGTGGCCACCACAGTCGTGCTACCAGATCCCCACCATGGTTGTGGTGACCACCACGACCATGCCACCAACCTTCCATTTCCCCCAAAATCCATGACTTCTTTCACCATTTTCACCTCATTCGTTCCCATCCACCACGACCATTCTCACCCTACCCACCACGATCGTGCTACCCAGCATAACCATGCTACATATAAACCTAGCATAATTTTGCATTGCACTTTCCATTCTACCCCCATATTGGGAAAAGAACGTGTAATCTAGAACCATAGATGTCTCCAATGAAGGGATATCCCATACTAAGGTTCTGAGCACCAATGCCCCACAATTGCAAATGCAAAAAAGGGATATGCGCTTGTGATGAATCATTCAGGTCCAATGGGAAGGTCTCTATTAGAATGATGTCCATAACCAACGGGGCATTGGTTTCTTTTCTCCCTCATGCTCTATGAACATCACAAGTGTGTCCCTATTGAAAATCATCTTTGATGGTATTGTATTCCTACTAAAGATAGAAAGGCATGGATGTTTCTTAATATGGTTGAGTTGTTACCTAGATCATTTACTCCATCTCCACCTACCTACATTCATAGAACCTCGCATCACCGATCCCATATTTCTAACAACTCTTTGCCTACACACTGTGACCAAGACAGTTTACCATATTTGACATCGATGCTAAGGCAACAATATCTTTATATATGACCTGGGTTCTGAGCCCGAATGCATTAGAAACATGATTTGATCTCCACTCTATCTCAATAATTTTTCATTGTCATGATTTTCATATTTATACTAGTTTATTTTACCAAGTAAAAAAATAATAATAATAACACAAACTGAAACTTTCGCCAAGCATCTTTTCATGTAAACACCAAAATATTATATTAAGCTTTCATTAGACCTATTTTTGATGAAACAAAGAGATATTGAATACAAATCACACTAGATCCATGACATTGATATTTCAAATTCAATTCCCCTAAGACAACTCACTCCATCCAAAAAAAATAGATATAAGTAAATAATAGTTGAGTTGCACACCTGCAGTATTCCTATTCATGAGGTTCCCTGGTGATATCACAAGTAACTAGTACATGCTTGAAGGCTTGGTGCTGAATCTGGTACTCTGGTGTGCACTCCCATCCAGTTGGGAACTCCTCCAATGGCATCCTCTTGGGTTCAGTCACATCCTTACTAACTTAGTTTTCATATGGTGGTCTCCTTCATCATTTGTCTTTTGATAATAGCAAGGAAGCTTGTCTAGCTCATACGCTGCATAAGGTCACCCAAATTGACGCAACAAAGTTGTCGGATAATACGCTTGGCTATTAAAAAAACTAGGAAGGATAATCAGATTTCAGAACTGAGGCATTGAGATTTTGTATGTCGGCGTGTCTGTCCTACGAGCCATCCATCTCCAATGAACATCACTGTCTTCAAGATTTGCAATACACATAGCTATCTCACCCCTCTTCTACAACGATGAGTTGATCATGTCATGACTCTCCAAATAGCTTTGGGAAAGACTATGATTGGGGTTATAGTTGATTGTAAAGGAAGCAAACTCGAGCCTCGTGCCAAAGTAGACATGTAATACATGAAAGGGCCAAGACATGCAACCTGTATCTTTGGCTACATCTAGATAATAGTATAGTTCACTCAATATCCAAGGGATGATAGTATCTCTTCTTTGGATGGAAGAAACCATAGCCACAACATTCACATTGAAACATCCATTTTCTTCATCCAAAAACAAGGCACTGCCCAGAACCTTTATAAAAGCATGAAAGTGACCCTTACCTCACTTTGGTTTATCATATGGTGATTTGCAGTTGAAGCTATTCCACAATGAGACAATTTTTATTTTCTGACGTTCAACATCCATGAACTTATTGAAAACCTTCTTCTTCACCTCTAGGAGTCTACTCAACTCTGTGCCCCATTGGTAATTTCAAGTGATATGTGGCCATCTGTAACATACCAGATCTTGGACCCTACCCTAGAACTTTGACCTTTTGAACTTATCCAAACAAGGTTGAGGTTAGGCCTAAAGGATGTTTAGTATAACCCTAATAAGCTAATTAATGTATGATCACCCTAATGTAACCTAATGTTCTTACATTAGTCTTAGACTAATAATGGACACATAAAGTAGGTCATATGATCTATTAAAAGGACATATAAGAATTCATGTAGAATAATGCTACATAATCCTCTTGATGGTGGTATTAAACTATGGAACATAGTTAGATGAAAAATAGTAATAATAATTAAATAATGTAATGGCCACAAATATTAATTATGATATAACTCATTAAAAAAATCTCAAAAGTGGAATATAAGTTAAGAATCGTGTTCTTTGGGTCCCAATTTCTTTGGGAGCCAAGTTTCACATTATTCACATAATCATAATTACTTTAATTCATTTTGGATAGAGAAGATCTGTGTTTCCCCAAAATATCAAATAATAAATGACCCAAAAGAGAAAAATAATCTTGGATTCATAATCTACATAATAAATATAGCCTTGGGGTGAATTTTCATCCAAATTGGAAGATGTTTGATTAAAAGATGAACTTAGGAGAGAGAAAGTGTGAAGAACCATAAAAATATTAAATAAATGTACAAATCTCTCCAACATGGAAAATTGATGGCATATTCGTATCCAACACATTAAATATGTCTTGTAGGTGAGGTTTCATAAAATTTGGATAATCCTAATGCCATTAATGCATGAGGAATGAGAAAATAGTATTTAATTTATTTAACACATCAAAACTTCTCAAAAGGCAAATCTAATTGCATAATCAGATTCTACATGCCTTAATTTGTCTCTGTGCATAATTTCATTTAATTTGGGAGTCATTTGCACCCTCAAAAGAAGAAAGAGAAAAATAGAAATAAATGCATCACCATTTTAGTCGAAATCATATTCGGATTCAATATAAATGTCACGTGGATTCCTTTTCTCCTCAGCTGATGCACATGCAACATGGACTACTGGACCTCGATAGTGTAGCTTCAGATTCGTCTTCAACACCGAGCTAAAATAGGAAACTGGCCTTTGTGCGAAGCCTCTGTAAATCTCAGATTTCTTGAGATCTACTCCATATTTTCTCGAACTTTCTTCGTCTACAAATTCATGCTTTAATTCCATACAAACTGAGCCATTACTCACAATCCTTCGTGGTGTTTACATGATTTCCCAAATTCTTATGCAACTAGGTTTTTAGTCAACCACTCTACTCCTCGTCTCGCACACCCCCACCTATAAATAACCTTACCCAAATGATCCTTAGACACTTTGAAATCCTCCTCTTGAACCAAATTCATTTATCATTGCCTCTTTGATCATCACCAACTGAAATTTCCTCCCTTGATTGCGGCTCTCCTCCCTTCCTCCTCGCTGCACCAAATCGCAAATTGACACCATGGTATGACTTATGGACCCTTGTTTGTCGTTCGTGCACAGTTTCCTCTCCATTTGGTCACCTCTTTGGGGATTGTCGAACCTTGTACGTGGCCAGCAGCATGGCACTACGAGTGGAGGGGATGAACCCCCCACTTGTTTTCCCGTTTCTGCCCCTCCTCGTTCCTCTTTTGCTTTGTTTTCTTAATGAGGGCAAATCTGTCTTTTTTGCCTTCCTTTTCTTTGTTTTGGGTGAGTTCAACTGGACCTTGATCGAGACACTGGGCTTTATCCCATTGGGCCACATCAACTGGCTCTCTCTCCCTCTCTTTTATAATTTCTCTGTTTACATGACATTTTCTGATGATCTGATTGGCCAAATTTCAAAAATACACAACTACTTACTTATGGCTCATTAAAATAAAATAAAAAATGTTTTGAAATAGAAAAAATAAGGGCTATCTAATGGTACTAGTTTTGTTCCTTGAATCTAATCTTGAAAATATGTGATTTTAATGAATTTACCTAAATAGCTAATAACTTATAAAATTCATAACTAAATAAATATAAGTCAAAAAATATAATAAAATATGTATTGGACTCAGAAAAAGGTAATTTAAAATATGACATATTTTTGATAACCTAAATCACATGTGAATAAAAATGTAATTCTTAGGATTTGAATAATCAATGTGAAATTGACCTAAAATCTATATATATATATATATATATATATATATATATATATATATATATATATATGCTTAATAGGTTCTTTGGAGGCCTAGACTTGGGTCTAGAAGTGACTTTGGTCTGGTTAGACTTTGAAGAGAGGTATGATTCCATCCCACATTATTTCTATATTGGGCAATTTCTATTTCCTCTCTTTATGTATGTTTGTAGACATGATTATTCTTATTGAGCAATGCATTTACTTTCTTCTTTCTCTTGGTACTATGGATATTAGCTTACACATTATCTTGTTCTTTTGGAAATTATGCTTCATGTGAAGTATCTTATTTGTTACCAATCTTCTGATCATGTTTGGACACATGACATGTGATGTCTTTTGCCCACGTGTGAGGTGGATGTATATGTTGGCCACTTTTGTGGTGATTTTGTAAGATATGAATATACTTTCACTTGCCTCTTTATTAAACATGCTATGTGAATCAGTAGCACTAGAGTAGTGTAATTGCATTGGTTTTTTTTCAGTATGCCCCTTTTATTATTGGGATGGAGGTGGTGGTGCCCCATACCTGGGTTTCAAGTTTTTGAGGCTTGGCCCATGTTATATATTTGGGAGTTTGGCAGTACGTCATTATCTATCAGGTTTCAAGTTTGTGAGGCTTGGCTGCCTTTATTTTTAAATTGTTCTAGTGTTATGTTTATCTCACATGCATGCAGGTTGATGATGATTGTGGGGTGTGTGCCCTACGTTCTTTGTAAGTTCTAGTATGGCACAATCTTTGTTGTTTTGTTTCAAGTATCTCTTTTGGCAGATCATTTCTCTTGATACCCACTTGGGTGGTACTTTTCTATTATATGGGAAGCTTGTGTATTTTTTTGTCCTTTATTCCATATATTACTCAAATTCCTTTTTAGTATGCACATACCAGCCTTTATTGATGTCTTATATTATTATCTTCTTGCTGGGGTATGCTTTCAACTCTAGGTGAAGGACTTGGATGACATGGACTTACATAAGGAGTTAAATCTTGGAGACAAAACTTGTTATGGTTTAGATTTCCCTCTAATTAGATCCATATTTTGTATCATACATGTAAACCCCAAGTGGGAGATTATGATGTACTTATGTAATCTTGTTCAGAAATTAAATATAGTCTTTATTTTTATTCCTCTACTACACTCTGGTGTTTTGATTACCATTAATTAAGATTTGACCATTTTATACCCACTCTGAGATACCTTTTGGATGTGTTTGGACTGGATGTTCTATTCTTCAAATTTTAATAGTGAGTGGATCCCCTCTGGGATCACACTCCTTACACCATCGGTCATTCTACTTTAGCTGAGTAATCAATTCAATGTCTTCAAGTGTAGGCGTAAGAATAAATTCTTGAACTGGAAGGTAATGCATGTCCTTGTTCCAAAATTGCAACCGTCATCATCATCTCCTTCGCTACTGGAAGATATGATAGGTCAATCAAAGACTTATGGATCTCATAGCTATGCATGCTCATTAATTCCTTTGGTTACATGTCGGAAATCCATTTACGAACAATTGATAGGTTGTCTTGGTTTGCCTTCATCTCTGGAACACACTCCAATACCTCCATTATAGTAGTAATAACACCGTGCTGCAAAATTCACAAGAGAACCTCCTTCGTCAAAATCGGTACATGAAGATCAGCTAACACTTCTCACCAAATGTTGTCAGTTTCACGAGAGAACCTCCTTCATCAAAATTAGGATAGGGAGATCAGTTGATGTTGCTCACCAGATGTTGTCAGTTTCACGTGAGAACCTCATTTGTCAAAATTAGGATAGGGAGATCAGATGTCGCTGGTCACTAGATGTTGTCAGTTTCACGAGAGAACCTCCTTTGTCAAAATCAGGATAGGGAGAACTGTTGATGTTGCTCACCAAATGATGTCAGTTTCACCAGAGAACCTCCTTCGTTAGAAATTAGTGCAAATATGTTAAAATCACGACATGACATCCATCGTGAAAAAAACATTACACAACCTCAAAATCTGTGCAACTTCATAAATAAAATGTCTTCATGAGATAACTTATCTTGTGAAGACCTACACTAAAAAACAAGTAAAAAATCATGATAGGTATTTTTTCTTGAAAACAAAATACGCCGCCACCAATGAAAGTGCAACTTGTAAAAAATATATTTTTCACGATAGAACATCTCTCATGAAAATGTACACTTTTACAAGAAATGTCCTCTCTCTCACAAAAAACTTCACGAGAGACATTCTCTCGTAAAAACACAATACATCACAACCGATGGAAGTTTGACTCAATGAAAAAAATTCACGATAGAACTTATCTTGTGAATACTTTTCAGTTCAAGAAAAACTTTTTTCATGATAGAACTTATCTCATGAGAACTTTTTGGGAAAAAACTTATTCACGATAGAACTTGTCTCGCGAAAACTTTTTCGTTAAAAAAATCATGAGAGACCTTGTCTCATGAAACCACAAGCAATTATCTCTTTGTAAACAAATTTATCATGAGAAAAATTCTCTTGTGACAACAAATACTTTTGAAAACACACTAGATTCACAAGGAAGCTTCTATAGTGGAAACTAAAAAAATCCATGAGTGAACTACTTTCATGCAAACACTTTACGTTGCACACAATACAATATTGCTATGTTAATATATATATATATATATATATATATATATAGAGAGAGAGAGAGAGAGAGAGAGTCATGCTAGAATGCACTCAAGTAGTTTTCCATGATGTGATTATTTTTTCAAAATCTAATTTTTTGATCTTCTTAAACATCTTGTGAATGGCTCATATATAAAATTTCAGCTTAATAGGACATTTATTGGTCATGTTATAAAGACCACAAAATAATGCATTTCAAATTAATTATGCATGTCCAGTTTGTTGCCCTCAGATGAGTGACTTATGCTCATCTAAATGGGCTAAAAATTTGTATGTACCCTAATTTTAATATGACAATGAAGATCAATGGTTTAGATTTCGCCAAAACATAGTCTTGATATGCAAACACCACTTGAGTGTACCGTATGACCTATACACTCGAGTGTTTTCTAGCCACACTCTCTCTCTCTCACTCACTCTTTCTCACTCTCTCTCTCTCTCTCTCTCCGTATATATATATATATATATATATATATATATATATATATATATATATATATATATATATATATATATATATATATATTCAAAAGAGTCTCATGAAAAACACAATTTTCTACCTCACTAAAGGCCTTCTCTCGTATGAACGTAAAAAATCACGAGAGACCTCATCTCGTGAGACCTTTTTTTACAAAAAAATTATTTCACGATAAAATTGCTCTCATGAACACTAAAGAAATTAAAAATTAACAATTACGATAGAACTTTTTTCATACAAACACACACTTTGAGAAACATTGGTTTCACAAGAGACCTTCTCTCATGGAAACTTTTCTATAAAAAATTCAACTTCCCTCATGATAAAAAGTCGGTGCAAATTCAAAAAAAACTTACACGAGAGAGCCTCCCTTGTGAGAACGTTCTCAAAAAAACCTCACGAGAGACCTTCTCTCGTGGAAACTTTTCCATGAAAAAAAAACTTTCACGAGAGCCTCCCTCTTGAGAACGTTCCAAAAAATAACTCTCACGAGAACCTTTCATGAGAGATCTTCACTTGTGGAAACTTTTTCATAAAAAAGAACTTTCACGAGAGAGTCTCCCTCATGGGAAACTTCACGAGATAGCTTCTCTCATGCAAATGTAATGCAAATTTGTAAAAAAAATACAACTCTCATGAAAAAATAATATACTACCTTGAAGTCAGTGCAAATCCAAAAAACACTTACATGAGAGAGCCTCCCTCATGAGAACATTCCCAAAAAAACTTCACAAGAACCTTTCACGAGAGACCTTCTCTTGTGGAAACTTTTTCGGAAAAAAACCTTTTACGAGAGAGCCTCCCTGGTGAGAACGTTACAAAAAAAACCAACACGAGAATCCTTCATGAATGACCTTCTCTCGTTGAAACTTTTTCGTTAACAAAAACCTTTCATGAGAGCGTCTCCCTCATGAGAAACTTCACAAGCCAACTTCTCTCATGAAAACATAATGCAAATTCATAAAAAAGGCAAATTCTCTCGTGAAAAAATAATATATTGTCTTGAAGTCGGTGCAAATTCAAAAAAAAAACTTGTAGGAGAGAGCCTCCCTCGTCATCACGAGAACTCTTCTCTCGTGAAAAACATAGTTTGCCATCTCATAGTTAGAGCAGTCAAACATGTGGGTGGGTTGGGTTAGGGGATGGGTCGTTGCGGGTTCAGGTCTTGCGGGTGTGGGTCAAAAAGATATAATTCTAAACAGGTCAAAGAAAGACAAATCCAAACCTGACCCAGCGGGTTGTGGATCTCCCGTGGGTGCCCATATAATATGTGTTTAATAAATAATTATTTAGTAATTTGCTATTGTAACTATAAAAGAAGTCCATTTGCTTGTTTTTTTACATGAAATATAGCACAAGAAAAACCGACTACTATACATTGTCACTATCAAATAAAAAATTTGTTGTCTTTACAACCGTTCAAACACATACATATTTTTAGGTAAAGTTCTCTAATGTAAAATGAAAATCCCCTAATGTGTGGTTATGATCGACAAACTAGAGTTAATAACTTGTACTGTGACCTAGATTAAGTTTGATAGAATAATTAGATAATGTAGTAGTTGTTGAATTTATTTTTCTCAATCTCTTTCTCACCTATCAAACCTTGTTAGGCAAGTTCAAGTTTAGACTGGAACTCCTTAACAGTTAATGGTTAGCAGTAGATCATTTTATTTATTCTAAGTACTATTGTATCACTATATTTATTATTATTGTATCACTATATTTACTATATTTATTATTATATAAGTAAAAATCCATTTAAAAATAGTACCCTTTCACAAGAGAGCCACACTCATGAGAATATCAAAAAAAAATTATGCTATAAATGGACCATTTATCTATTTTTCACAAGTAAGGTGTCGTTGAAATAAGTTTTTTTGCATAGAACTGGCCCGGATAAAATTCGAAGCACAAAATCTTCATTCCAAGAAAGAAAATAGTGGTATACTATTTGGTGAATGGGGTATCCTTCTGTCAGATGAATTTTTCAACCATGATTTTAAAGGTGTGTTTCAAGTATGTCATGCCTAACATACTTATCATTTGATCTATCATTTGATTTTTTCTCTCGTCGGTCACTTAATATTTTGTTCTTTTTAATCGGGTTTTTTCTGGTTGTTATTTTTGCCTCATGCTTTTGTTTTCTAGCCCTAAGTACCTTAGGAAATAAGTGGCACTGGAAGTTGATTACACTATTTTTCATGAACACAACCAACTTCTTTCATTGTGCCAAGATAAATTCTCATAACTGAGAGTGCTCTTCAATAAAAATGAGCGTCAATCTTGGCTCAAGACATCGGCTCTCACAATGGGTGGATTCACCAACCATGTCTCGAGCCTCGTCTTGAGAGGGGTAAACTGTTGACACCCTATTTTTGTCACCACCTATTAGACAAGATTTTGATGTCTGAATCATCAAAAAATCTTCTTTGTGACCTCTCACCATGTTCCAATCACATCATAACCTTAATTGAAATCATATATCTGATTTACACAAGAACCTTCATAACAATGGATGTAGAAACAAGATTAATATAGCAGATTCAATCACAAACTTGTCTCCCAAACAAAGTTACACTAATTTGGCCCGAGGGAAATTAAATCAAATCAAGAAGAAAAGTTGATGAATACCTTTTTGGGTCCTTAACATATTTTCCTGAGGAATTTTAACTACAATCGAATTTGACAAAAGGTCACTCACACGTCCCTTTTTAACTTGACCAATTTAATTCTATTTTACATCTTTTCTCTATCATCTATCATCTATCATTTTTTTGAAACATCTAATCCACTAGTGGATCCTTTTCGGCATGCATATCAGGCCATTAAGATATTCATTTAATATTTTCTATCTCACCACATGATTCTTTCTTGAGCTATTTTAAATAATACTTTAATATTTTAACATAGTATTAAAATGATATTTATTTTAATATTTTTAATTTAGTCATGGCGCCCAGTCTATCATGAATTTTTTTAAATATTAATTTAATATTATTCAACCTTCATTAAATACCATAGTCCACTGTGACAATATTATTTTATTATTAAATTTACTCACCATACATCTCCCCTCATGAGAAATTTAATATTATTTGCAGCATCTTCACACTCTAGTCAACACTTTCACTCTCAATCTTGTTGTACAACTTTTTACGAGACAAACTCTCTCGTGAAAATGGGTTGAGTTAGTCAGGGCTTAATTGTCCATGACCTGGCCCACAATGATGAGAGACACTCTCGTAGACAATAGAAATTTTAAAAATATCTTCACAATAGTGAATCAATAGAATATAAAAAATCCGTGACATGTTTTCACGAGAGATCCTCATGAAAAATCAGACTGGGTCAGTCAAGGCCTAACAACCCATGACTCAGTCACGATCATGGAGAATGCTCCTTTCTGGGGAGTGGGAGTCAAAAATATCTCCATGTCACCCATTCCCATAGGGGAGAAGCATTGGAAACTCCCCCGATAAGTCACGATACAAGTTCTCTCATGAAAGACTCAGAGTGGGAGTCAGGCAAAGAGAGCTAGTCAAGTAGGTAGAGGGAGCGAGAGATAGTTCAAGAGCACACCTGAGAGAGTAACTGAGAGCCGAGACTACAACAATAGTTCACGAAAGAACCTCTCTCGTGAAATCCTTAAGAGCCTCCTTCAATTTCTGGTCTCCAAAAATTTCACGAGAGAACCTCTCTCATGAAACCATGGGAGTCTTCTTCGACCACCATCCTCCAAAAGACAACCCCCTTTTCACCCTTTCTCATGAGTAAAGATTTGTGGTGAACCCGGACGCAAAATCTCATAAAGATGAGAGTAACAAAATAGGTTGTTTGAATCCTTTTTTATTCTATTTATTTATTTATCAATATCAAACATACCCACGATGTCACCCTTCACTAGTGTCCTTTCCAGTTGATTTTATCTCAAAACCACTGTTGCAATACCATTTTTGACAGGTAGATTAGGGTACCGAGTTCACAGCCCTTTCCCATTCTGTAACCGAGCATGGCGATATTAGATTTCTATCGATTGATCAACACCTTATCCAAAATGAGTCATCCAAATATGGTTTTCCAAATTTTACCGCATAAAAACATGGCAGTGACTCCATCGAATCCTTTTATTTTTGCAAATCTCATTTTCACAGACAAAAACAACTTACATACCCAAAAGTTAAAATTATGAGATAGTTGTTATTTTTTTAATTTAGAGTTATACATTGTCCATATTTTGATAATGACTTAACCATTCCATTCATATGTATCTAATATGTTTGTTTGAGATAAGTTTCAGGTATTAAGTACATGAAAAGGATCAAATTTCTTAAGCCCTAGCTTGTCAAACTTCAAGTCAAAACAATGGGAATGCAATTTTATAGAAAACACTCCAAACGACCTTAGAATGTTTTTGTAATCATTTATATTGATGATATGACTTGTAACTAAGATGAGAAAAAATTGGGGACACTAATTTCTATTATTTGGTCACTTAAAATTCATTTTGGAAAATTTATTACAACAACTTAATCGGTCAAGTTTGAATCTTGATCGATCAGTGATGGATTTTTTGAAATGATTGGATTGGTCAAGTTGTACACTCATAGAACTCAACCGATCGATTTTCTGACCAAAGTTGATTTTAGTCGATTGGTTGAGTTTCCCCAGGACAAACTAGACTGATAGTTTGAAAATTAGCTTTGTCAAATAGTAGATCGGTTAAGTTACCTTTATTGAAACTCAAACGAATGCACTATACAGAAAATACAGAAAAAGTGATTCCAACTATTGGAGAGTTCTTAGATACAAAAATAGATTTGTTGCAAGTTGTAAAATGGATATTTTTTATTCTTAAGTGATCCCACACTCAAAAGGATACTCCCAGCTATAAATAGGACCTCTTGGAGTTCATTCCAAGGTTGCTCATCCATGCTATCCTTGGTCCTTGCTATAGTTGAGTGTGCTAAACCCCTTTGATCCTCTTTCTCTCTCTCATTAACAAAGCATTTTGTGATTATGAGTGAGTTAATATGTTGTAAGAGAGCTACCTCATTGTTACCTTGTAAAGCTATCCATCCTTCCATCTTCCAAATCCCCTTTCTCAATGAGAAAAGGCTGAAGTGATCTTCTCCGAGTGAAGGAGGAGTTAATGTTCTTCTTCAAGGATGAAGAAGGTGTGAAGATCTTTTCCAAGTGAAGGAGAAGGACAAGGTGGAAGATCCAAGGAGCTTGGTGGGTAAATTCTCAAGGCTGAAGACTTGTTGCAAGGAGGAGATGTCCTAGGAGAAGGAATCGAGTTGCTTGCCAGAGAGGGTAAAACTTGTTGTAAGGTAGAAGACTAGCTCTTGGATAGGTAAGACCTTAAATGTAAGGTGGTTTTCTTATATGTCTTATAATGGAATATAAGTATACATGGGTTGAAAAGTCATAGAGGTTGACCTCTCTAGGTAGTGTATTGACGGCTCCTAGTTTGAAGATTGGAACCATTCTAAACACCTTGTCCAAGTGTTTGTTTCAATATCTCTCATCCTTGTTATGCTTGTTTAGATATGAATTCAAATTCACTTTTAGTATTTGGTTTCAATTGATATAATTTGAAGGTCTAACTATTGTTGTGTAAGTTTTGAAGCTCTATTCACCCCTCTTATAGAGCCCTAGATCTAACAATTGGTAACAGAGCAAGGATCTTCTCCTACTAATCTCCTACAAGACAAGAAGATGGATGAAAACCTACTTGGTTCCCTCAATCTGGAGGGAGACTTCTCCATGCGCCCACTGGTTATCGACAGTGCCAACTTCCTCTGTTGGAAGTGATGGATTAATTTTACATTCAAGGAATGAATTTTGAAATTTGGAAAGTGAGGATTGCACCCTAAAAGGAGCTGTCTGGAGCTATATCTACTTGGGATGAAGCAGCCCTAAAGAATGCACAGCTCAATGCCAAAGAAATCAGTATCCTCTATGCAGACCTCACTCCATCTAAGTCCAACCACATCTCCTCATGGAACACAACCTATGAGATATGGGACAAGTTGTGCATCACTTATGAAGGCAAAAATCAAGTGAAGGAGGCAAAGATCTACATATTGAATAGCCTACTACATAACTTCAAGATGGGGAAGAAAGGAGTTTCTGAGAAGTATTCAAGACTCAACATTATCATCAACAGCCTAGATACTTTGGGACATACTTTTGGATAGAGGAGCAATCAACTCAAATATCCTAAGATCTCTTTCAAAAAGATGGGAGTCAAAGGTGACCTCCATAGAAGAAGTAAGAAGTCTTTGTGATCTTCCAACCAAGGAGCTTATTGGAAATCTACAAGCTCATGAGCCAAGACTTGACAAGCAAGAAGAGGAAGCAAAGCAAGAAGATAAAGAATCAAGGAAGATCTAATGTAGGGCCTTCAAAGATCAAGTGGAGGCACTCATCCTTTAACAACAATTTGCTAGCTGAACCTCTCCTTCCTCCTCTAGTGAAGATGATGGCCCTAGTGAGCATGAAGCCAACTTCTCTAAGGGAAAGAACTTCAAAGGGAAGCAATCTTCTTCTTCTACTCCAAGGTGCTCCAAATGTGGTCAAAAAGGACACTACACGAGTGAATGTCCTAAGGATAGAAAGTCACACCATAAGAGCAACTCCATAAAATAGGAAGACTACAATAAAGATAGAAAATATAAGAGGAAGGAAAAGAAGGAGAGGATGAACAAAGATGCAGCTCATGTCGCTCTGATGAAAATAGGAGAATGCCACCTTGCCCTCATGGCCTCCACAAGTGAAGACATTGGTGAGGTAAGTGAGGTAAGTTTGAATGAGTTAGATAAAGAAACTATTATTAGAATGCTCAATGCTACCCATTCATCTTATTCTGAATGTAAATCTAAAAAGAAGAGATTGGCTAAAATTATTGATGATTTGTATGCTAAGATTGATATTCTTGAGCAAAATGAGAAAGTTCATCTTCAGAGCATTGATTCTTTGCGAGGCCAATTTCTTTATCTTGAGCTCCAATACAAGGGATTTGAAGTTGAGAACGAGATCTACCTTAAGAATATGAGTAGTCTTAAGTTAGAGAATAAAAAGTGCCTTGATGAGCTTGAGTTACTGAAAGTTGAAAATGTAGAACTTAAGCTTATTAATGATGCTCGTAGAGATGAGAGAGATGTTTATCTCAAAGAAAGTCAATTACTTAAATTTGAAAATTCTAGGCTTCTTGCTCAAGTTAATGACTTATCATTTAGACCTATTTCGCCTAGTAATGATGTTGCTTCTATTACTCTTAAAAAGGATGCTTATTTGACTAAAGCCCTCTATATAGAGGTTGACCTTGTTCATGATAGAGGTGATCTTGCTAGTTTGTCTTGTACTATTATTTCTCTTCTGGATGACAATCATAGACTTAGATCCTCTCTGTAGATATTCCTCAAAGGAAAAAACCCAAATTGAAATCCTTGATCATTCTACCAAACAAAGTGGTACTAGTGATTTGGGATTTGTGGGGGGGTCCTAAGGGAAAGAGTAAATCCAAAGGTAAGAAAAAGACTAAGGAAACTCCTTTCTTCCTTGGAGAGTTTTCTAGATCAAAGAATCCTATGATTTGTTCTCATTGCAAGAGTGATGATCACTATTCTACTTATTGTCCATATATGCCTAAGGAGACCAACCCAAAGTTGAAATGGGTCCCCAAGCTAATTCTGGATCCTAAAGTTTGATTTGGGAACCAATACTCTCCTTTCTTGGAGGAAAAAAGAAAATGGCTCATTGATAGTGGCTATACAAAGCACATGATAGGTGATATAAGACATTTCAATAATTTCACAAAGAAGAAAGGAGGATGGATTACTTCCGAGGACAACAAGAAAGGTAAAGTAAAAGGTGAGGGTGATGTAGGTAAATCCTTTTGTATCAAGATTGTTCTCTTTGTGGATGACCTACATCACAATTTAATAAGTGTTAGTTAATTATTTGATAATGGTTACCTTGTGCTATTTACTTATTTTGAATGCTTGCTCATAGATTCCCTCTCTTACAATGTCATATATGAGGGAACTAGGAACGGTAATCTTTATGTAATTGTGATTAACTCTATTAAGAATATTGTTGGTAGATGCCTTATAGTCAACTGGAATGATATTTCTCTTTGGCATCGTTGGCTAGGTCATGTAAATATGCATCAATTGAGGAAGTTGTGAAAAAACAACTTGGTTAAGGGACTTCCCAAATTAGATTTTGAAAAATATGAGGAATGTCACCCTTGTATACAAGGAAAGCAAACCAAGTCCTCCTTCAAATCCAAAGGAGTCCTTAGTACCAAAAGAGCTCTTGAACTTCTCCATATTGATCTGTTTGGACCTATGAGAACTCAATCACTTCATGGTTCCAAGTATTGTCTTGTTATTGTTGATCATTTTTCTTGAGATACTTGGACCTTCTTTCTCATTTCTAAGAGTGATACTCTTGATGTTTTCTCTATCTTTTGAAAACGATTTGAAACTCAAGATTTTTGCCACATTGTTTCTATCCATAGTGATCATGGGGGAGAATTTAAAAATGATCTTTTTTAATGTTTTGGTGAAGAGTCTGAATATGCACATATATTGTCTTCACCTCGGGCGCCTCAACAAAATGGGTTATAGAGAGGAAGAACATGTCACTACAAGAAATGTCTAGGACCATGCTTTTAGAGTGTGACACTCCAAAGAAGTTTTGGGATAAAGCTGTTAGTACTTTATGTTTTGTGTAAAATCAAGTTTTCACACATCGCTCTTTGAGGAAAACCCCCTATGAGCTATGGCGTGGTAGGAAGCCTTATATCGAGTATTTCACATTTTTGGGTGTCCTTGTTTTATTTTGAACACGGAAGATTCTCTTGAGGAGTTTGATCTGAAATTGTGCAAGGCTTTCTTTCTTGGCTATAGCAGTACTAGCAAGGCTTATAGAGTATATAATGTTGATCTATCTAAAGTACAAGAATCTATTAATGTCAAATTTATTGAGACTAAACCCTCTATTTTGAAGGATATTTCTAATGATGATGTTGCAGATGAAGTAATTACTATCTTAAAAGAACTCAATATCACCCAAAAGTAAAAAGAGGTGACCACTCAAGAAAAAAGGAGCATCCAACCCCCTACTTTACAAAGAATCATCCTAAAGAGATCATCATAGGTGAACCTTTTGAAAGAGGGAATATGTGGGCTTCCTACAACAAAGAACAATCCAACAATGCCTTCATCTCACAACTCGAGCCAAGGAATGTCAAAAAAGCTCTTTGGAATGATGAGTGGATCCTAGCTATGCAAGAAGAGTTGGAACAAATTGAAAAGAACAGAGTGTGGACTCTTGTGCCAAGACCATGTGACAAAAAGATCATTGGCACCAAGTGGGTCTAGAGAAACAAGCTAGATGAAAGTGACAAGGTGATAAGAAACAAAGAAAGGCTAGTGAATCAAGGCTACAATCAACAAGAAGGTATAGATTTTTATGAAACATATGAACCTATAGCTAGACTTGAGTTTATTAGGGTGTTGCTTGATTTTCCTAGTTACATGAATTTTCTTCTATATCAAATGGATGTTAAAAGTGTGTTTTTGAATGGTACAATTGAGGAGGAAGTGTATGTTGCACAACCCATGGGCTTTGAATATGATAGCTTGCCTGACCATGTTTACTTGTTGCAAAAAGATCTCGATGGTCTCAAACAAGCTCTCGGTGGTCTCAAACAAGCACCTCTATCTTGGTATGAGAAACTAAAGAACTTTTTGTTAGATAATGGCTATATCATGGGCAAAGTAGATTCTACCTTATTTTTAAAGCACACTTCTAACAATTTTCTTATAATTCAAATTTATGTTGATGATAGTATTTTTGGCAGAACTAATCTTGATCTTTGCAAGGAGTTTAGTGATCTTATGCAGAGTGATTTCGAGATGAGTATGATGGGTGAGCTTACCTTCTTCCTCAATTTTCAAATTGAGCAAATTAATGGTGGGAACTTTATCAACCAAGGCAAGTACATAAGTGATCTATTAAGCGCTTTGGAATGGAGAACACCAAGTCAATGGATATCACCATGTCAAAAATTGCCAAACTTGATAGAGATGAAGAACGTGAAAAAGTAGATGAGAAGCTCTATAGAAGTATGATTGGAAGTTTACTTTATTTAACTGCCTCTAGACCTGACATAATGTTTAGTGTTAGCTCGTGTGCTTTCTTTCACTCAAATCCTAAGAAATCACATCTTATATCTATTAAGAGGATTTTGAGGTACTTAGCCAAAACCCAAAATTTTAGACTATAATATTCTAAGTCGAGGGAGTTTACTCTTATTGCTTATATTGATGTTGATTATGCAGGATGCTTGATTGATAGAAAGTGCACAAGTGACACTTGCTTCCACCAAGGACCATGCTTGGTGTCTTGATTTTCCAAGAAACATAGCACAATGGCTCTATAAACTATCGAGGTTGAATACATTACAGCTGAGTTTTTTTGTGCCCAAGTCCTATGGATGAAGTAAATGCTCTAAGACTTTAACATTTATTTTGATACGTCTCCTATATTTTGTAATAATACCAGTGCAATAAACTTATCTCTTAATCATATACTACATAGTAGAGCCAAGCATATAGAGGTTCGTCATCATTTTCTTAATGTTCACATTGCCACGAAGGATATCTATATCACGCATGTGGACACGAAAAATCAGTTGGCAGACATTTTAACTAAACCTCTAGCTAGAGAGCTATTCAATTTTATTAGATCTAAACTACTCATAACTTCTTTGGATGAATCTGATATGCTTTCTAGTTAGTTGCTTTTCATCCTATATGCTTTTCTCATGTCTTAATCACCTTTTCTTGCTAAAGTGCTAAATTTTTCATGTTTTTGCCTTGTTTTTCACTTGTTTTGGGTATTTTTCATAAACACTTGTTTTATCGCAAAATAGTACCCAATGATGAGTCATATGTGCCTAGGTATGTCTAAAATGCAAAATGGACTAGAAAAATAAATTTAATTAGCACTCAAATGGCTAGAAACTAGAATTTCTAAAGTTGGGATAGAACTTCTATGACTACCTGATCCCCGTGCCATCACTAATGACCTCGAAGACCGGAGAGTCAACCTTGGTAAACCACCCTTAACCTTTTCTTTTCTTAATCACTTAAAATTAACTTAAAGGAAAATCCTATAATTTGGAATAAACTAAAATCTTACTAAACTGTGGAAGCAACTACTATTTACATTTTTAAATAGGTACAAAAGATTTACACAACATATTACATTTTTCATGCAAAATATAAAGAACAACAAATAACTTAAATCTAAACTACATATTACATTACATTCTCTCTCTACCACACCACATGCCCAAGGACCAAGGGGAAAGGACTAAGAGACCTCTATTCTAGCTATGAACTACCTTCTAAGAGCTTGGATGATAAGATCCTTCAGCTTCCTCGTGCTGACGCTGACCTGAAAAAAAATATTTCAGTAGGTTGGTGAGCTACTGGCTCAGTGAATAGAATTTCATCCAACCATCGCAGATAACTCATTTATGTTTATTAAACTGAAATAAAATGCAAGAATTACTATACTGAGCAGATCTAAAACAATTATAATTAAATACCACATGGAATGTAAATATTACATTTAAAGAACAACTGTTGTAAAACTGTACCCAAATCTTTCTTAACCTTTCTTACTTATGAGAAACTCTTTAAACCTATATGAACATATTTTAGCTTATGCCCTGATCATATGTAGTGTACTCTACATATGAAGACTCATAGCGAACTACGATCTCACCGTACAAGACTTAGCTGACACACCCGGGAATGCTAAGCCCGACTATGTCGCTGGTCTGCAATAGCAAAAATGGCTCTCTGGTCTCGGCACACCTATTATACCGTAAAAACTAGACTCCTCCTCTAACCTGAGCACACAGGCAGAGAGTCAAGCCACCTATTGGATTTACTATATTCTAGTACCACTAGGAACTATGGTTGATGTTGGATACTACATTTTATATTTTAAGGAGACTTCCACTAGGGCTTCATCCCTTGTACCACTTGTTAGTACATTCCGACCCCCATATACTGGACATTGCCAGGGTTAGGTCGGTTCATCCCTATGGCGCGGACCTCTCATAGGGAATCTATGATGTTTAGGGTTATTAAGTCTATTAATTTATTATTCTTAGAAAGCTCTTACTATATTATCTTTTCCCTTACTTATACTTGACTCTGGTATCTCTATGGTACCGTGTCTATTTATTTGAAGTTTATAACATAACATGTATATCATTCTAAACTTGGCAGAGCAATATACTCAAAATATTGTAATATACTGAGAAATCAACATACTATACATGCAGACATACTGAAATACTTAAATAAACAAAATACATGTCCACTTGGCACTTATACACTGGAATCATGCAATTAAACATCTTAATATACTGATAAGAGATAATTACTTGGCATACGAGTAATCATCATTTGCACCTATAAATTATTTGCACTTTCTTGGAAAATGTGCACATCGACCGAAATCTTATGTTGTACATCACATTACTTAATTAAGAGTTAATTTCTTAACATGGCAAGATTTATTAATAATAACTGAGAATTTCTAATCTTGTCCTTGGGAAACACGTCAATCCATGTTAATACTAACCACACATATTAACTATATCTTGGAGCGTGCAAATAGGTTTCCATTGAACATCACAAGTCATCATCTTTTTCTTTGAAACGCACAGTTAGTAAATTACTAGAATGGAACAATCTGAGTTTATACCCAAACCGTACAACTATTGTAACCCTGGGGTCGTGCACAAAGTCAGTCGTGCCACTGTCTGCAATCTCTTAACCTGAAAAAACTAGGATCATGCAAAGTGTGAAGAAGAGAAACCTACAATAAAAAGTCAGAAGATGCCAATACCACACGGCGCCTGGGTAACCGCTGTTACCAACGAATAATACAGTTCTAACTGAAAACACCCATTTATTGGAGTTAAATCTTGCTTGGTGAGTGAGATTCTACTCACAGAGGTTTGAGATGGTCGAAATTGACTAGAAAGGTGTCCAAAGCTTGTTTTTGGGCGTCAGCAGGGTCGTATTCAACCTTGGGCACCTTGGATTTGAGCATGCTGCAAGCAAGCAGGTTTCACCTCGCGCACAGGAAGGAAAGCGCTCGGTTGGGCATCGCTGCTCGCGGCTGGGGTTGTGGATTTGAGTCTAGACCTCAAGGTCAGAGTCAAGGGCACCATTTTGAGGTGTTGGCCACGCCAATAGGGCTCCTGGCCGCTGTTGTGCAGCTACTACTGTTGGGGGTGCCGCCCTGGCTGGTTGGGGCCGCAGTTGGGCGAGGCAGAGGAGGAAGAAAGGAGGAAGAAGAAGAAAGGAAGACGGTGCCAAGGTGGATCGGAGCTAAGGGGCTCGAAAAATCACCCATCCCTTTCCCCTGTTGCTGGCCAATTGGGATTTTGTGCGCCCCTGCTTCAAGCAGTGCTTTGCACCGATCGGGGGTAAGGGATAAGGGAAAAGGGGTTATAATTTATGGGTAAATTGTGGTTTAAACTCAAAAACTTCAAACTTTCATAACTTTCTCTCCGTAAGTCTGAATTTTGTGATTTTTCTTTCATTCTTTTAAGCATGAGATTATCTACCTTCTCAATGAATAAAAGCATAATAACTAAACCATCTTAGCTAGGTTAATCATCTTATGTAATTAACTTAACGATTAACGCTACAGTTAACATTAATTACATCAGATGAATCAATATCGACTAATGATTCACGGCTTAGCTTATCTTGATTAACCATGATGTTTAACAAGGTACTTAGCACTAATTAAGGTACTTCACAGTAATCGAGGTACTTATTGACTAACCTCAATTTGGGTTGTAACAAATTCTGTTGTTCGAGTTGCCAACTCGATTGATTGGTAGTCGAGGGCTTATGTAAAAAGACATTTGGTCGAGTCTCTTTCTTTTAGAACTCGACCTATGGTCGGGATAGACCAATTTTTAAGTAGGTTTTGACCGACTATTCTCCCTCTCAACTAGAGAAAAGTTGAGTGATCCTCACTCTATCTCTATAAAGTTCTCAACCCTAGCCTCGACCCTCCTTCTCCTAGCCCTATCCAGACTTCATTTGACCTTCCTAGCATCTTTTCCTATCTGCCCTAGGTGGTTAGACGACCCTTGGTGGTGTTCTTCTCTTATTTGGTCTCTCAATACTCTCCATTTCTCCTCCTTTGACTCATATAGAATAAAGAGGGTCATACCTACTGGAGCACCATCATCATCCTCCAACTCTTGCATCATTCCTTATGATTACACCTTCTTTGTTTCAACTAAAGCTCTAAATAGGTACAAGGAGATCCTTCCTCAGAACCTTTTTCCCTTCTGTGCCTTGTTTGAGCCTCGTCCGTGTAAATAAGAGGTGATAAATGAGGTGGTTGAGTTTCTCTATGACTGTCACCTAGCTGCCCATAGAACTTTCACTAACGGTTTCTCTCAATTGTTGAGCTTCTTGATCCTCCAATCAACTATTTGTATTGGTCCCTCAACATAGGACACATCTGTTCTGAGATGTGCAAGTTCTGGGTCTACTATGTTCTCTGTACCAGGGTAACACTTCTTCAGCATCGATACATGATACACATCATGTAAATTAGCTAACTCAGATGGCAAATCCAACATGTAGGCTATAGGTCCAATCCTATCAATGACAGGATATGGGCCATAAACCTAGGAGTCAATTTTCCCCTCTTCCCAAACCTCAACACTCCTTTCCATGGTGAAACCTTCAGATACACTTCATCACCAACCTCAAACTCAAGAGGTCTACGCCTCTTCTCAACGTAACTCTTCTGCCTGTCCTGTGTAGCTTTCAACTGTTCTCTGATCACTGTAATCTTTTCTGTAGTCAAATACACTATCTCTAGTCCAAGGATTTCCTTTTCACCCACCTCATGCCAACATATGGGTGATATACACTTTCTTCCATACAGAGCTTCATACGGGGCCATACCAAGACTGGAATGGTGACTATTGTTGTATGCAAACTCTATAAGGCTCAAGTGTTCTTCCCAACTTCCATTGAAATGTTGGACACATGCTCTCAACATGTCCTCAAGAGTCTGAATGGTCCTCTTTGACTGACCATCCATCTGCGGATGAAAATTTGTCTTGAATCTCAACTTTGTGCCTAAACCATGATGCAACTTATTCCAAAATCTGGATGTGAACTTAGGATCACTATCTGATATTATTGAAACTTGGATACCATGAAACTTGACTATCTCATCCACATATATCTTAGCCAACTTCGAGACATCAAAGGTTGACTTAATAGGAAGAAAGTGAGCAAACTTAGTGAGTCTATCCACAATCACCCATATCGAGTCACAACCTCTAGATTTTTTGGGCAACCCTACCACAAAATCCATTGTGATATATTCCCACTTCCACTCTAGTATAGGAAGAGATTGCAAAGTACCTACAGGTTTCTGATGCTCAGCCTTAACCTATTGGAATACACCACACCTAGCCATGTACTCAACTACATCCTTTTTCATACTTGACCACCAGTATAACTCCTTAAGATTCTTATACATCTTAGTGTTGCTTGGATGCATAGCGTACATCGATGCATGCACTTCCTCAAGAATATGTTCTTTCAAATCACGGTCTCCAGGTACACACAACCTTTCATACTGATACAACAAACCATCATCTAAAAACATGAACTCTGGTCTTTTTCCCCTGTCATGTCTAGCATGATCTGTTGTAACTCGCTGTCACTCTGCTGTAGTTTCTTGATCTGATCATAAAAGGTAGGATTGACTTGCATCTGTGCAATTAAACCACTATGGTCTGTCACACCTAAGTTTAAGTTCAACTTCCACATCTCTACTAGTAGGTCTCTCCCGAAACATGCCATAGAGAATACATCAGTTGTTGAACTTGACTTTCTTCTCAGGGCATCTGCTACCACATTCGCTTTTCCAGGATGATAATCTATTGTCACTTCATAATCCTTGATCAATTCTAACCATCTCCGCTATCTTAGATTCAGATCCTTCTAGGTGAAGATATATTTCAAGCTCTTATGATCTGTAAACACCTGGCATTCCTCACCATAAAGATAGTGGCGCCATGTCTTAAGAGCATGAACTACTACAGCTAACTCCAAATCATGTGTCGGGTAATTCTCCTCATTCTTCTTAAGTTGTCTAGATGCATAAGCTACTACTTTGCCTTCCTACATCAACACACAGCCTAAACCTCTCCTTGAAGCATCACAAAACACTGTGTAGCCTTTATCTGCCTCGGACAGGATCAACACTGGTGTTGTAGTCAACCACTTCTTCAAGATTTGAAAACTCTTCTCACAGTTGTCTGACCAGACAAATGGTGCATTCTTTCTCGTTAAGCGTGTCAGAGGTGACGCTACAACACTGAAGTTCTGGATGAACCTCCTGTAGTAACCTGCCAATCCTAAGAAGCTTTTAATCTTAGTAGGAGTCTTAGGCTGCTCCCACTGTGGCACAGATTCAACTTTCTTAGGGTCAACACTTACTCTATCTCCTGAGATGATATGTCCAAGAAAAGACACCTCAGCTAACCAGAACTCGCACTTACTAAACTTAGCATATAATTGGTGTTGTCTCAGCAACTGTAATGCTATCCTTAGATGTTGCTCATGTTGCTCATCATCTATGGAATAAATCAGAATGTCATCTATGAAAACCACTATGAACTGATCCAAGAACGGCTTGAAAATTTGGTTCATCATATTCATGTAAGCTGTTGTGGCATTATTCAGTCCAAACGACATGACCAGAAACTCATAATTCCCATATCTTGTTCTGAAAGCCAACTTAGGAATATCTGAAGCCTTTATACTCAATTGATGATATCCAGATCTGATGTCTATCTTATAAAAGATTGTCGCTCCACGCAATTGATCAAACAGATCATCTATTCTTGGCAACGGGTACTTATTCTTTATGGTGATCTTATTCAATTGTATGTAGTCTATACATAACCTCATAGTACTATCTTTCTTTTTCACAAACAAGACTGGAGCTCCCCATGGTGAAGAACTAGGTCAAATGAAACCCTTATCCAGTAACTCCTGTAACTGGATCTTTAGTTCCTTCAACTCTACATGTGTCATTCTGTAGGCTGGCAGCGCTACAAGGTGACTACCTGGCAACACCTGGATCTCAAAGTCTATCTCTCTTTCAAGAGGTAGACCTGGAAACTCATCTAGAAAAACATATGGGAACTCACAGACCAATGAAACATCTCATAGGCTGATTGTGTTCTTCTCTGCTCTAGTATCTACTACATGTGCCAAGAACACTTCACAACCTTTCTGCAACATCTTATCCGCTACAGCAGCTGATATGATACACGTAGGAAAAACTTTCCTATCTCCAATAAAGACACAAGAAAATCCACCCTGTTGAAAGACAACCTCCTTCTTCCAACAGTCGAGTTGAACTCGGTACGTCTATAGGCAATCCATACCCAAGATAACTTGAAAAGAGTTAATATCTAGGGGTATAAGATTAACCACAATGGTGTAACCACCAAAGGTCAACAAACATCCGGGATAAAACTATGTCAACACTATCATTTCACCGAACGGAACCATCAACAACAACTCAAACGGTAACTCCTGGGTTAACAGGTTAAGTTCACAAGCAAAAGAACTCTGTATAAACGATTGAGTAGCACCCGGATCTATCAAAACTGTAACTGAAATGCTATTAAAGAAAGACATTTCTCATGTAATCACTCGGGAAGAAAACAATACATTCTTGTTGTGTCAGAGAGAAGAAGCATCCTGAAGCTCTTCCTCTCCCATGATGTCCTCGTTGTCCTTCCCTTCCATTGGGTGATCCTCCTCCTCGGGAACCTGAAGTTACTGAAGAACTCGCTCCTCTAGCTGGAACCTATCGTGGAACATTCTGGTATTGTGACTGGGAACCCTGTGTTGCCACTTTTTGTAACTAGGGACATTGCCTTTTGAAGTGTCCCACCTGTCTGCAGCTGTGATAACCCTGAAAATCTGCACCCCAACACTGACTGGAGTGTGGCTTTCCATAGATATCACACATTGATATCTCTCTCCTTGGAGGACCTATCACTGAGACCGAAGATCCTGAAGACCTAGTTGGAGGTGTCCATGTAGACAGTGTATGCCATCTTTTAGAATTAGGTCTTCCTCCACTTGGTGAAAACCTAGATCCATGTCTCCCAAAACAACCAAATCCTCGTCCTATCTTTGAAAAGAAACCACCACCTCCTCTGTATCCACCACTGCTATGTCCCCCTCTAATAAAGTATCCAGATCTTTTCTTACTCTCAGTCTACTTAGGCCTCGACATACCTATTATGCCATAAAAACTAGACTCCTCCTCTAACCTGAGCACACAGGCGGAGAGTCAAGCCACCTATTGGCTTTACTGTATTCTAGTACTACCAGGATCTCTGGTTGATGTTGGACACTACATTCTGTATTTTAAGGAGACTTCTACTAGCGCTTCGTCCCCCGTACCACCTGTTACTACGTTCCAACCCCTGTATACTAGACATTGTCAAGGTTAGGTCATTTTATACCTACGGCGCAGACCTCTCATAGGGAATCTACGGTGTTCAGGGCTCTTAAGTCTATTATTTTTTCATTCTTGGAAATCTCTTACTATATTGTATCTTTTCCCTTATTTATACTTGACTCTGGTATCTCTATGGTACCGTGTCTATTTATTTGAAGTTTATAACACAACATGTATATCATTCTAAGCTTGGTAGAGCAATATACTCAAAACACTGTAATATAATGAGAAATCAACATATTATACATGCAGGCAGACTGAAATACTTAAATAAATAGAATACATGTCCACTTGGCACTTATACACTGGAATCATGCAATTAAACATCTTAATATACTGATAATAGCTAATTACTTAGCATATGAGTAATCGTCAATTGCACCTATAAATTATTTGCACTTTCTTAGAAAATGTGCACATCGACCCAAATCTTGAGTTGTGCATCACATAACTTAACTAAGAGTTAATTTCTTAACATGGCAAGATTTATTAATAATAACTGAGAATTTCTAATCATGTCCTTGGGAAACACATCAATATGTGTTAATACGAACCACACTTATTAACTATATCTTGGAGCGTGCATACATGTTTCCATTGAACATCACAAGTCATCATCTTTTTCTTTGAAATGTGCAATTAGTAAATTACTAGAATCGTACAGCATGAGTTTATACCCAAACCGTACAACTATTGTAACCCTGGGGTCATGCACAAAGTAAGTCGTGCCACTGTCTGCAATCTCTTAAACTAAACAAACTAGGATCATGCAAAGCGTGAAGAAGAGAAATGCACAATAAAAAGTTAGGTGACACCAATACCGCACGGCACCTGGGTAACCGTTGTTACCCATGAATAACACAGTTCTAACCAAAAAACTCATTTATTGGAGTTAAATCTTGCTTGGTGAGTGAGATTCTACTCACAGGGGTTCGAGATGGTCGAAATCGACTGGAAACACGTCCAAAGCCTATTTTCGGGCGTCAGTAGGGTCGTCTTCAACCTTGGGCACCCTGGGTTTGAGCATGCAACAAGAAAGCATGTTTCACCTCACGCACAGGAAGGAAAGAGCTCGGTTGGGCATCACTACTCGTGGCTGGGGATGTAGATTCGAATCTAGACCTCAAGGCCGGAGTCAAGGGCATCGTTTCGAGGTGATGGTCGCGCCAATAGGACTCCTGGCCACTGTTGTAGCTGTTTTGCGGCTGCTACTGCTGGGGGCGCTGCCCTAGCTGGTCGGGGCCGTAGTTGGGTGAGGCATAGGAGGAAGAAAGGAGGAAGAAGCAGAAAGGAAGACGGCGCCAAGGTAGATCGGAGCTAAGGGGCTCGAAAAATCACCCCTCCCTTTCCCCTGTTGCTAGCTGATCGAGATGTTGTGTGCCACTACTTCAAGCAGTGCTTTGCACCGATCGGGGGTAAGGGATCAGGGAAAGGGGGTTATAATTTATGGGTAAATTGTGGTTTAAACCCAAAAACTTCAAACTTTCATAACTTTCTCTTTGTAAGTCCGAATTATGTGATTTTATTTCATTCTTTTAAGCGTGAGATTCTCTACCTTCTCAAGGCATAAAAACACAATAACTAAACCATCTTAGCTAGGTTAATCATCTTAGGTAATTAACTTAACGATTAACATTGCAATTAACATTAATTACATCAGATGAATCAATCTCGACTAATGATTCACATCTTAGCTTATCTTGATTAACCATGATGTTTAACAAGGTACTTAGCACTTATTGAGGTACTCCACGGTAATCAAGGTACTTATTGACTAACCTCAATGTGGGTTGTAACAACTTCTGTTGGTTGAGTTGCCAACTCAACTGATTGGTATTTGAGATCTTATGTAAAAAGCCATTTGGTCGAGTCTCTTCCTTTCAGAACTCGACCTATGGTCGGGCTAGACCAATTCTTAAGTAGGTTTCGACTGACTATTCTCCCTCTCAACTAGAGAAAAGTCAAGTGATCCTCACTCCATCTCTATAAAGTTCTCAACCCTAGCCTCGACCCTCCTTCTCCTAGCCCTAGCCAGACTTCGTTTGACCTTCCTAGTATCTTTTCCTATCTTCCCTAGGTGGTTACATGACCCTTGGTGGTGTTCTTCTCTTGTTTGGTCTCTCAATATTCTCCATTTCTCCTCCTTGGACTCATATAGAATAAAGAGGGTCTTGTCTCATTCCTTATGATTACACCTTCTTTGTTTCAACTGAAGCTCTAAATAGGTACAAGGAGCTCCTTCCTTAGAATCTTTTTCCCTTTTGTGTCTTGTTTGAGCCTTGTCCGTGTAAACAAGAGGTCATAAATGAGGTGGTTGAGTTTCTCTACAATCGTCACCTAGCTGCCTTGTGTTGAACGTCAGTGCTTTCATAATTCCATTACAAGCACTAAGGCGGTCCATGAATTTTATGCTAATCTTTCATTCAACTATGACTCTTTTGTACCCCCTCCTAATACTCAAGCGATTATCACTTCCATGATTTCTGGTAATAAATTCACTATCTAATAAGATACCTTGAACATCTTTTTCAATGGTATTGAGGTCACCAACACATGGAGGAAAGATTATCCTGATTATTTTGACATACTTGACCCTGAGCCTTTCTACAAGCACTATAAAATTACTCTCCTTGATATCCATAAGTTCTTAAAGAAGCCTCAGACACCCTATAAGAAGAAGTTCACCATCTCATCCTCTTCGTTGGGTCTCAAAAACTGCATACTTACTCTGGTGGTCAAATGCAATATTCACCCCAAGAGGAATCAAACTGAAATTGCATAGAATACCGCAGTGATTATGTATTGTCTTTTGAAGAACATAGGTGTCAAGTGGTCTAGATATATCTCTACCATATGACTTTCTTTGACTCTGGGAAGAATACCCATGGCACCCATCCTCCCTACCCTTCCTTGATATGTGGTCTCTTCACCTTTGCGACAGAGAAGTCTCTTTTTCATGATCTTTATTACAAACCCTCTAGAAAAGGATTCTATATCAGTGGTACCACAATCAAGAAAACTTTTTTGCCTACATCTTCTTCCACCACACCTAGAGCCTTTACCGCCACCCAGGGACCTCTACCTCCACCACCATCATGTCCTACATGCACCTCGTTTCATGTATCCAATGAAGCCCTCATGGGTTACATGGTGCGTTAGTAGGCGTAAAACCTTCAGGTTCAGGAACACCTACATTGATATCTCTTCTAGATAATTTCGACCATGAATCTATCATGTGCTCATCCTTACTCTGCCTACCATCCCTACCCAGGTGGTGATTATCCTTCCTATGCATACAATCACTTCTACTTGACCCCTCCCCTATTTGCTTCCACTTCCACACCCTCTGTTGCTAGTGGATCTGTGCATATCCTTAGTGTGCTTCCTACCTTGGTGCTTCTGGCTGGCCCTGTAGCTACCTTGCTAGCTAGCATTAGCACTTCTGCTCCCTCATTCCCTCAGGCCCACGAGCTACATGACCTTGGCATGTCTTAGGATGAGCAGAATGTGATTTGTCCCGGTCGTGGTTTTGGTCCTTCTACAGATGAGGAGATGCCTAACCAGGCTACTGAGGAGGATGTTGATGATGAGGAGAAGGACACTCAGGATGATGGCCCTGATCGTGGTTCTGGTGCCTCTGGTGATGAAGGTGATGTTGTTGTCTCTATTACACCTTATGATGGTGATGAGGACTACGAGCCTGAGGATGATTTTGATGATGATGATGATGATGCGGACATAGATAGCCTAAATGTTTAGATGTTTTAGTTTTTATCTCTTATATGTTGATCATATATATGTTTCTCTATTTTTGTATTAAAGACATCTAGCCACATTATCTGAGATGTACTATTTCTGTCATCATGGTGCCTTCCTCCTTGGCTTGTACTAGTTTTGTGAACATGCATATGTGTTGTAATCTTAATCATGTGTATCATAACTCTATGAGTTCTTTGTCATATGAGTTATTAGTACGCTTTCCATATTTTGATTATGACTCAGGTTGCTTTCTTCTCTCTGTTCTCATCTATGTTTGATGTATGTTATGTGGTAGAATGTTTATCTTCTGATTACATGTTTTTGGTTGTGCTTGGAGAAGATATGTTTTTATGCTCTTATACCACCCTTACATTTTGATAATGTCAAAAGGGAGAGAGAAGTTCAATTCTTTGAATCTCAACCATATTATTTTTACTGCCTATGTGATCCTTTTCTTGTCTAAGTATATGTTTTATTATGTGACTTGCTAAAGGACCACATAGTATACATGTTATATACCTTTGTGTAGAAAGACTACCTATGCAGGTAAGAGTAAGCATAGATTGAGGGGGAGCAATTCACATTTTTAAAATTATGAGTCCCCTTGCAATTCACAAGGCCAAGGTATAACTTTACATATACTTTTCAATATGTTGAGGAATGGTTTGTCATTGGCAAAAAGGGAGAGAATGTTGACTTGAGAGTTATACATTGTCCATATTTTGATAATAACTTAACTATTCCATTCATATGTATCTAATATGTTTGTTTGAGATAAGTTTCAGGTACTAGGTACATGAAAAGGATCAAATTCCTCAAACCCTATCTTGTCAAAGTTCAAGTCAAAAGCAATGCAAATGCACTTTTGTGAAAAACACTCCAAACCACCTTAGAACATTTTTGTAATCATTTTCATTAAGGATATGACTTGTAACTAATATGATAAAAAATCAAGGACACTTAATTCTATAGTATGAACACTTAAAAATCATTTTGAAATATTTATCACAATAACTTAATCGATCGAGTTTGAATCTCAATCGATCAGTGATGGATTTTTGGAAATGATCGGATCGTTCGAGTTGTACGCTCACACAAGTTGATCGGTCGAGTTTTCCCAGGACAAACTCAACTGATAGTTCAAAAATTGGCTTTGTTAGATAGTGGATCGGTTGACTTACTTTTATTGAAACTCGACCGAATGCACTGTATGGAAAATGCAAAAAAAGTGATTCCAACTGTTGGAGAGTTGTGACAAACAAAAATAGATCCATTACAAATTGTAAAACAACTATTTTTCATTCTTAAGTGATCCCACACTCAAAGGGACACCCCCAACTATAAATAGGATCCCTTGGAGTTCATTCCAAGGTTTCTCATTCATGTTGTCCTTAGTGTTTACTATAGTTGAGTGTGCTAATCCCCTTTGAGCTCCTTTATCTCTCTAATTTACAAAGAATTTCGTGATTATGAGTGAGTTAGGTATGTTGTAAGAGAGCTACCTCATTGTTACCTTGTAAAGATCTCCATCCTTCCATCTTTCCCAACCCTTTCTCAATGAGCAAAGGCTGAAGTAATCTTCTTTGAGAAAAGGAGGAGTTGTTGTTCTTCTTCAAGGATGAAGAAGGTGTGAAGATCTTCTCCATGTGAAGGAGAAGGACAAGGTGTAAGATCCAAGGATCTTTGTGGGTAAATCCTCAAGGCTGAAGATTGGTTGCAAGGAGGAGATGTCCTAGGAGAAGGAATCGAGCTACTTGTAAGAGTGGGTAAGACCTCTTGTAAGGTAAAAAGACTAGCTCTTGTATAGGTAAGCCTTTGTATGTAAGTTGGTCTTCTTGTATCTCTTATAATGGAATATAAGTGTACATGGGTTGCAAAGTCCTAGAGGTTGACCTCTCTAGGTAGTGTATTGACGGTCTCCTAGTTTGGAGATTGGAACTACTCTAAACATGTTGTCCAAGTGTTTGTTTCAATCTCTTTCATCCTTGATATGGTTTTTTAGATAGGAATTCAAATTCACTTTTAGCATTTGATTAAAATTAATATAATTTTAAGGTCTAACTATTCTTGTGCAAGTTTTGAAGCTCTATTCACCCCCCTTAGAGCTCTAGATCCAACAAGTGGTATTAGAGCAAGGATCTTATCCAACAAATCTCCTATGAGACGAGAAGATGGGTGAGAGCCTATTTGGTTCCCTCAACCTAGAGGGAGGTTTGTCCATGTGCCCCCCCACCCCCTTCATCGACGACACCAACTTCCTCTATTTAAAGCGACAGATGCAATTTTACATTCAAGAAATAATTTTGACATTTGGAAAGTGATGATTGCACCCTACAAGGAGCCGACTAGAGATGTATCCACTTGGGATGAAGTATCCCTAAAGAATGCACAACTCAATGCCAAAGCAATTAGCATCCTCTATGCATGCCTCACTCCATCTGAGTTCAACTGCATCTCCCCATGGGACACAGCCTATGAAATAAGGGACAAGTTGTGCATCACTTATGAAGGCACAAAGTAAGTGAAGGAGGCAAAGATCTACATGTTGAACAACCTCCTAGAGAACTTTAAGATGGGGAATAAAGAAAGAATTGTTGATATGAATTCAAGACTCAACATCATCATCAATGGCCTAGCTTCTTCAGGACATACTTTGAATAGAGGAGCAATCAACTCAAAGATCCTAAGATATCTTCCCAAGAGATGGGAGTCAAAGGTGACCTCCATAGAAGAAGTAAGAATTCTTGGTGATCTTCCAACCGAGGAGATTATTAGCAATCTACAAGCTCATGAGCAAAGACATGACACGCAAGAAGAGGAACTAAAGTAAGAAGAAAAAGAATCAAGAAAGATCAAAGGTAGTGCCTTCAAATCTCAAGTGGAGGCTCTCATCCTTTAACAACAACTTGCTAGTTGGACCTCTCCTTCCTCCTCTGGTGAAGATGATGGCCCTAGTGAGCATGAAGCCAACTTCTCCAAGGGAAAGAACTTCAAAGGGAAGCAATGTTCTTCTTCTACTCCAAGGTGCTACAAATGTAGTAAAAAAGGACACTACAATAGTGAATGTCCTAAGGCTAGAAAGTCACACCACAAGAGAAGCTCCATAAAAGAGGAAGAGTACACTACAAGAGGAAGGACAAGAAGGAGAGGAGGAACAAAGATGTATCTCATGCCACATGGGAAGGATCATCCTCTAGTGGCTCAAGCTCCAATGAAGATGGAGAATTCCACCTTGCCCTCGTGGTCTCCACAAGTGAAGACATTGGTGAGGTAAGTGAGGTAAGTTTGCATGATTTAGCTAAAGAAACTCTTATTGACATGCTCAATGCTACCCGTTCTTCTTATTCTGAATGTAAATCTAAAAAGAAGAGATTGGGTAAAATTATTGATGATTTTTATGCTAAGCTTGACATTCTTGAGAAAAATGAGAAAGTTCGTCTTGAGGGAATTGATTATTTGTGAGGCCAATTTATTGATTTTGAGCTCCAATACAATGGAGTTGAAGTTGAGAATTGGATCTACCTTAATAATATGACTAGTCTTAAGAAAGAGAACAAAAAATGCCTTGATGAGCTTGAGTTACTTAAAGCTAAAAATGTAGAGCTTAAGCTTATTAGTGACGCTCGTAGAGATGAGAGAGATGTTTATCTCAAAGAAATTCAATTACTTAAATATGAAAATTCTAGGTGTCTTGCCCAAATTAATGGCTTATCTTTTAGACCTATTTTTTCTAGTAATGATGTTGCTTCTAGTACTCTTGAAAAAGATTCTTATTTGACTAAAGCCCTCTGTTTAGAGGTTGACCTTGTTCATGCTAGAAATGATGTTTCTAGTTTGTCTTCTACTATTATTTCTCTTACTATTGACAATCATAGACTTAGAGCCTCTTTGTAGAAATTCCTCAAAGGGTACAACTCCCTAAATGAAATCCTTGACCATTCTACCAAACAAAGTGGTACTAGTGGTTTTAGATTTGTAGGGGGTCTCCTAAGGGCAAGAGTAAGGCCAAAGGTAAGAAAAAGAGTAAGAAAACTCCTTTCTTCCTTGGAGAGTCTTTTGGCTCAAAGAATCATATGATTTGTTCTCATTGCAAGAGTGACAATCACTATTCTACCTATTGTCCATATAAGCCTAAGGAGACCAACCTAAAGATGAAATGGGTCCCCAAGCTAACTTTGGATCCCAAAGTTTGAGTTGGGAACCAACACTCTCCTTTCTTGTAGGAAAAAGAAAAATGGATTGTTGATAGTAGCTGCACAAATCACATGACAGGTGATATAAGCCATTTCAACAATTTCACAAAGAATAAAGGATGATCAGTTACTTTTGGGGACAATAAGAAAGGTAAAGTAAAAGGTGAGGGTGATGTATGTGAATCCTTGTGTATCAAGAATGTTCTCTTTGTGGATAGCCTACATCACAATTTAATAAGTGTTAGTCAATTATGTGATAATGGTTATCTTGTGCTATTTACTTCTTTTAAATGCTTGCTCCTAGATTCCCTCTCTTACAATGTCATATATAAGGGAATTAGAAATGGTAATCTTTATGTAATTGTGCTCGACTCTATTAAGTATGTTGTTTTTAGATGCCTTGTAGTCAATTCGAAAGATATTTCTCTTTGTCATAGTCAGCTAGGTCATGTAAATATGCATAAACTAAGGATGTTGAGCAAAAAGGACTTGGTCAAGGGACTTCCCAAATTGGATTTTGAAAAGGATGAGAAAGGCCAACCTTGTACACATGGTAAGAAAATCAAATCCTCTTTCAAATCCAAGGAGTCCTTAGTACCAAAAGAGCTCTTGAACTTCTCGATATGGATCTATTTGGACCTAGGATAACTCAATCGCTTTATGGTTCCAAGTATTGTCTTGTTATTGTTGATGATTTTTCTTGATATACTTGGAGCTTCTTTCTCATTTCTAAGAGTGATACTCTTGATGTTGTCTCTCGAATTTGCAAACGAGTTGAAGATGAAGCTTATTGCCACATTGTTTTTATCCATAGTGATAATGGGGAATAATTTGAAAATGGTATTTATAAACATTTTTGTGAAGAGTCTAAATATGCACATAACTTTTCTTCACCTTGAACCTCAACAAAACGGTTGTAGAGAGGAAGAACATGTCACTACAGGAAATGGCTAGGACCATGCTTTTAGAGTATGACACTCCAAAGAAGGTTTGGGCCGAAGCCGTTAGTACTTTATGTTTCTTGCAAAATTGGGTTTTCACACAACCCTCTTTGAAGAAAAACCCTTATGAGCTATGGAGTGTTAGGAAGCCTTATATCGAGTATTTCACATTTTTTGGTGTCCTTGTTTAGTTTTGAACATGAAAGATTCTCTTGACAAGTTTGATCCGAAATTGTACAAGGCTTTCTTTCTTGTCTATGGTACTATTAACAAGGCTTATAGAGTATGTAATGTTGATCTATCTAAACTAGAAGAATCTATTCATGTCAAAGTTATTGAGACTAACCTCTCTGTTTCCAAGGATATTTCTAATGATGATGTTGCAGATGAAGTAAATCCTATCTTAAAAGAACTCAATATCACCAAAAAGTAAAAATAGGTGGCCACTCAAGAAGAAGGGATAGATGAAGATCTCATCATAGGTGACTCTTTTGAAAAAATGAAGATGTGGACTGCCTACAACAAAGAACAAGCCAACATCGCCTTCATCTCACAACTCGAGCCAATGAATGTCAAAGAAGTTGTTGGGGATGATGAGTGAATCCTAGCTATGCAAGAAGAGTTGGAGCAATCCGAAAAGAATAGTGTGTGAACTCTTGTGCCAAGACCATGTGACAAAAAGATCATTGGCATCTAGTGGGTCTATAGAAACAAGCTAGATGAAAGTGACAAGTTGGTAAGAAACAAAGCAAGGTTAGTGGCTCAAGGCTACAATCAATAAGAAGGTATAGATTTTGATGAAATATATGTACTTGTAGCTATATTTGAGTCCATTAGGATGTTGCTTTCTTTTGCTAGTTACAAGATTTTTCTTCTATATCAAATGAATGTTAAATGTGCATTTTTAATGGTACAATTGAGGAGGAAGTGTATGTTTCACAACCCCCGAGCTTTGAACATGATAGCTTGCCTAACCATGTTTACTTGTTGCAAAAATCTCTCTATGGTCTCAAACAAGCACCTCAAGCTTGGTATGAGAAACTAAAGAACTTTTTGTTAGATAATGTATATATCATGGGCAAAGTAGATTCTACCTTATTTCTAAAGCACACTTCTAACAATTTTCTTATCGTTCAAATTTATTTTGATGATATTATTTTTGGCAGAAATAATCTTGATGTTTGCAAGGAGTTTAGTGATCTTATGCAGAGTGATTTCAAGATGAGCATCATGGGTGAGCTTACCTTCTTCCTCAACTTTCAAATCAAGCAAACTAAAGATGGGAACTTCATCAATCAATGCAAGTACACAAATGAGCTACTTAAGCGCTTTGGGATGGAGAACACCAAGTTGATGGAAAACCCCATGTCAAGCACCGCTAAACTTGATAGAGATGAGGAAGGTGAAAAAGTGGATGAGAAGCTCTATAGAGGTATGATTGGAAGCTTACTTTATTTAACTACCTCAAGACCTGACACAATCTTTAGTGTTAGCTTGTGTGCTCGCTTTCAATCAAGTCCTAAGAAATTACATCTTATAGTTGTTAAGAAGATCTTGAGGTACTTAGTCAAAACCCAAAATTTTGGACTATGATATCCTAAGTTGAGGGAGTTTACTCTTACTACTTATATATGATGTTGATTATGCAGGATGCTTAATTGATAGAAAGTGCACAAGTGGCACTTGCTTCCTCCTAGATAGGACCATGCTTGGTGTCTTGGTTTTCTAAGAAACAGAGCACAGTGGCTCTATCAACTATTGAGGCTGAGTATTGCAGCCGAGAGTTGTTGTGCCAAGGTCCTATGGATGAAGCAAATTCTCCAAGACTTTAACATTTATTTTGATGTTTCTGCTATTTGTTGTGGCAATACTAGTGCAATCAACTTATCTCTTAATCCTATATTGCATAGTAGAGCCAAGAATAAAGAGGTTTGTCATCACTTTATTTGTGATCACACTGCCACGAAGAATATTTATATCACGTATGTGGACACAAAAAATCAGTTGGAGGACATTTTTACTAAACCTCTAGCTAGAGATCAATTCAATTTATTAGATCTAAACTGCTCATAACTACTTTGGATGAATCTGATATACCTTCTAGTTAGTTGCTTTCCATCCTATATACTTTGCTCATGTATTAATCACCTTTGTTTGCTAAAGTGCTAAATTTTTCATGTTTTTGCCTTATTTTTCACTTGTTTTCAGTATTTTTTGTAAATGCTTGTTTTATCACAAAATAGTACCCAATGATGTGATATATGCCTAAGTATGTTTAAAATGCAAAATGGACTAGAAAATTAAATTTAATTAGCACTCAAATGGCTAGAAACTATAAGTTTTAAAGTTGGGACATATCTTCTGTCGGTCGAGTTGCCAACTCGACCGATCTGTGGTTGAGGGCTTATGTAAAAAGCCATTCGGTCGAGTCTCTTTCTCTCATAACTCAACTGATGGTCAAGCTGGACCAATTCTTAAGTTGGTTTCAGCCAATTATTCTCTCTCTCAACTAGAGAAAAGTCGACCGATCCTCACTCTAGCTCTCTAAATCTCTCAACCCTAGCCTCGACCCTCCTTCTCCTAGCCCTAGTCAGCCTTTGTTTGACCTATCTAGCATCTTTTACTATTTGTCATAGGTGGTTAGACAACCCTTGGTGGTGTTCTTCTCTTGTTTGGTCTCTCAATCTTCTCCATCTCTCCTCCATGACCTCAAATAGAAGAAAGAGGGTGGCACCTGCTGGAGCACCGTCGTCATCCTCCAGCTCTCACCTCATTCCGTATGATGACACCTTCTTTGTTTCAACTAAAGCTCTAAATAGGTACAAGGAGCTCCTTCCTAGGAACCCTTTTTCCTTCTATGCCTTATTTCAGCCTCATCCGCATAAATAGGAGGTGATAGATGAGGTGGTTGAGTTTCTCTACGACCATCACATAGCTACCCTGAGTATCAAACGCCGGTGCTTACATAATTCCATTACAAGCACTAAGGCGGTCCATGAATTTTACGCCAATCTTTCATGAAACTATGACTCTCTTGTACCCTCTCCCAAAACTCAAGTGATTATCACTTCCATGATTTTTGATAAGAAATTCACAATCTAAGAAGATACCTTGAACATCTTTTTCAATGGTACTGAAGTCACAGACACACGGAGGAAAGATTATATTGAGTATTTTGACTTACTTGACCCTGAGTCTTTCTACAAGTACTATGAAATCACTCTCCCTAATATACATAAGTTCTTGAAGAAGCTTCAGACACCCTATAATAAGAAGTTCACCATCCCATCCTCTTCCAAGGGTCTCAAAAACCACATACTTTCTCTGGTAGTCAACTACAATGTTCACCCCAAGAAGAATCAAACTGAAATTGTAGAGAATACCATAGAGATTATGTACTTTCTTTTGAAGAATATAGGAATCAAGTGGTCTAGATATATTATCCACCATATGACTTGCTTTGACTCTGGGAAGAATACCTGTGGCACCCATCCTCCCTACCCTACCTTAATCTATGGTCTCTTCACCTTTGCGACTGAGAAGTCTCTTTTTCATGATCTTCATTACAAACCCTCTAGAAAAGGAGTTTGTATCAGTAAAATTACAAGTAAGAAAACATTTTTGCCTACATCTTCTTCCACCACACCTAGAGCCTCTACCTCCACCCAGGGACCTCCACCTCTACCACCATCTTGTCCTACCCGCACCTCATTTCATGTATCTAATGAAGCCCTCATGGGTTATATGGTGCATCAATAGACGTACAACCTTCAGGTTCAGGAGCACATGTATCAGGATCTCTGCCAGATCATGTCGACCCTGAACCTATCTTGTGCTCATCTTTACCCTACCTACCAGCCCTACCCAGGTGGTAATTACACTTCCTATGCATACAATCACTTCTACCTGGCCCCTCCACCAACTGCTTCCACTGCCACACCCTCTGCTGCTAGTAGACATGTGCCTACCCCTGGTGTGCATCCTACCTTGGCGCTACCAGATGGCCCTATAGCTACCTCTCTAGCCAACATTGGCACTTCTACTCTCTCATTCCCTAAGGCCCAGGAACTACAAGACCTTGGTATGTCTTGGGATGAGTAGAATGCACTTTGGCCCGTTTGTAGTTTCGGTCCTTCCATTGATGAGGATATGCCTGATCAGGCTGTAGAGGAGGATGTTGATGATGAGGAGGTGGACACTCAGGATGATGGCCTTGATTAGACCTATCCAATTGGGTCAAAATCCGTGGGAACCCACAGGATGACCCGTTTAAGTTGGGTTTGGGTGGCGAAATTTGCCACCCGCTGAAAATTACCCAAACCCATACCCACCTGTTTATTTAGCGGGTTTCACGGGTGACCCGCGGGTGACCTAGTTAACTGAAGCAAATATATTTATATACATAATATATGCATACATTTTTTAAAACATGTTACTTGTTTCATACAAGTCAAATATTTACATTTACCAACAACAATTGTATGCTCTTTATTTTGTGTTTGCAATAGGCAATAACAAGTACTTGTAATGTTAGAAATGTCTAATGCAACATGATAAAATTATGTGTTGTTTTTGTGATATTTATCTATAAAAACCACATCGGTTTTTCTATTTTACATTGACATAAAAAAACTAGCTGCTATTTTTCTTGAAGTTTGCATAAACATATATCGACAACTAATACAATGGTTTGACATCAAACATAGCAGTTGGTTTCTTCCTTTTCACTATATTTGACATAAAAACAGTAGTTACAAGATGTTATAAATGTTGTTTTTAGTATTAGGGAAAGAAACTAGCAACTTATTGTTGATTGGATATATTTTAAATGGCCACCTGCGGGCAACCCGCAACCCCCTCGGTCGGGTTTGGGTATGCTTGTCTTCCACCTGTTTAGAAGTGTATCTTTTTTACCCGCACCCGCAACGACCAAACCCAAACCCAACCCACCCACCCGTTTGATAGGTCTAGCCTTGATGATGGTTCTGGTGCCTCTGGTGATGAAGGTGATGTTGATGTCTCTGTTGCACCTTCTAATGGTGACAAGGACTATGAGCCCAAGGATGATGTCGATGATGACGATGTGGACATAGATAGCCTAGATGTTTAGATGTTTTAGTTTTTAGCTCTTAGATATTGATCATGTATATATTTCTAGACTTTTTGTACTAAAGACATATGGGCACATTATCTAAGATGTACTATTTCTATCATTATGTTACTTTCCTCCCTGACATGTACTTGTTTTAAGAACATGCTTATGCATTGTAATCTTAATTCTATGTATCATAACTCTATGTTCTCTGTCATATGAGTTATTAGTATGTTTTCCATATTTTGATTATGGCATGGGTTTCTTGCTTCTCTCTGTTCTCGTCTCTATTTGATGTGTGTTATGTGGTTGAATGTTTATCTTCTGAATACATGTTTTTGGTTGTGCTTGGAGTAGATATATTTTTATGCTTTTCTACCCCCTTACTTTTCGATAATTCCAAAAGGGGGAGAGAAGTTCGATTTTTTGAAGCTCTAACCGTTTTTTTTTTACTGCCTATGTGGTCCTTTTCTTATCTAAGTACATATTTTATTGTGTGACTTGCTAAAGGACCATGTAGTATACATGTTATATAGCTTTTTGTAGAAAGACTAACTATGCAGGTAAGAGTAAGCATATATTGAGGGGGAGCAATTCATATTGTTAAAATTATGAATCCCTTGCAATTCACAAGGCCAAAGTATAACTTTACATATCCTTTTCAATATGTTGAGGAATGGTTTGTCATTGTCAAAAAGGGGGAGAATGTTGACTTGAGAGTTATACATTGTCCATATTTTGATAATGACTTAACCATTCCATTCATATGTATATAATATATTTGTTTGAGATAAGTTTTAGGTATTAGGTACATAAAAAGGATCAAATTCCTCAAACCCTAGCTTGTCAAAGTTCAAGTCAAAAGCAATGCAAATGAACTTTTGTGGAAAACTCTTCAAACCACATTAGAATATTTTTGTTAATCATTTGTATTGATGATATGACATGTAGCTAAGATGAGAAAAAATTAGGTACACTTAATTTTATCGTTTGATCACTTAAAAATCATTTTGGAAAATTTATCATAGTAACTTAATCGGTCGAGTTTGAATCTCGACCGATCAGTGATAGAATTTTGAAAATGATTGGATCGGTCGAGTTGTACACTCACAGAACTTGACCTAGAAACTTTCTGACCAAAGTTGATTTTAGTTGATCGGTCGAGTTTCCCAAGGACAAACTCAACTGACAGTTTAAAAATTAGCTTTGTTAGATAGTGGATCGGTTGAATTACCTTTATTGAAACTCGACCGAATGCACTGTATGGAAAACGCAAAAAAAGTGATTCTAGTTGTTGGAGAGTTGTTGCAAACAAAAATAGATCCATTACAAGTTGTAAAATGGCTATTTTTCGTTATTAAGTGATCCCACACTCAAAGGGACTCCCCCAGCTATAAATAGGACCCCTTGGAGTTCATTCCAAGGTTGCTCATTCATGTTGTTCTTGATCCTTACTATATTTGAGTGTGCTAAACCCCTTTGATCCCCTTTTTCTCTCTAATTTACAAAGCATTTTGTGATTTTGAGTGAGTTAATATGTTGTAAGAGAGCTGCCTCATTTTTATCTTGTAAAGCTCTTCATCCTTCCATTTTCCCAATCTCCTTTCTCAATGAGCAAAGGTTGAAGGGATCTTCTCCGAGTGAAGGAGGAGTTGTTGTTGTTCTTCAAGGCTGAAGAATGTGTGAAGATCTTCTCCAAGTGAAGGAGAAGGACAAGGTGGAAGATCCAAGGATCTTGGTGGGTAAATCCTCAAAGATAAAGACTTTTTGCAAGGAGGAGATGTCCTAGCCTCCTAGGATAAGGAATCAAGCTGCTTGCAAGAGTGGGTAAGACCTATTGTGAGGTAGAAGACTAGTTCTTGGATAGATAAGCCCTTAGATGTAAGGCAATATTCTTGTATGTCTTATAATGGAATATAAGTATACATGGGTTGCAAAGTCCTAGAGGCTAACCTCTCTAGGTAGTGGATTGACGGTCTCCTAGTTTGGAGATTGGAACCACTCTAAACACATTATCTAAGTGTTTGTTTCAATCTCTCGCATCCTTGTTATGCTTATTTAGATAGGACTTCAAATTCACTTTTAGTATTTGATTTCAATTGATATAATTTGAATGTCTAACTAATCTTGTACAAGTTTTGAAGCTCTATTCACCCCCCCCCTCCAGAGCCCTAGATCCAACATTATTGTCTTTACATTCTGACAACTGACCCATATCCATAGAGTTCTATTGACAACAATCCAATCCAATTCAAACTAGACTCAACCCTCAATGAAGAATGGAAAAAACAATCTCCAGTTCTTCAAAATACTTCTCCTTATATATACTTACAGCCCTCGCCTGAAATAACCATTTCATATCTGTCAGACTCTACAGTGTGAGCTTACGGTCTATCTTTCAGTTACAAAATCACTTCCGAGCCTCGCTTTGCATACAAGCTGAATCAAGATAATCAAAATATACAGATTGCAAATTAATTTGACGTGTATCAACAGTTTTATCGAAGTATATACATGTCAAAAGAATGAGTTGGATTGGATTGCAGTGGGTCATTACAGAAACTGGCCCCGGAGATGCGGACTGAAAGATATTAATTTTAAACTGATGAGCGACATCCAAACTTGACCCGGCAAATCACATGCTAACCCAGATGCACCCAATAATATGCATGAAAGCATACATTTGAAACCGAAAAACCACAGAAAAATCTACGGACCACATGATTCGGCAAAATTACCCAACCACAGGACCCATTTGCCTCCTTCATAAATATGTAAATACAACACCTTAACTATAAACTAGTAAAACAAAGCCTCTTTCCCCTTGTAGATACACATGCCCCAGTCCTGCTGATACAATGTCAGGTTGCCGTGTTGCAACGACTACTATGCTAATATGAAGCGTAGGCG
Organism: Alisma plantago-aquatica; assembly: GCA_963693085.1. Taxonomy (NCBI): domain Eukaryota; kingdom Viridiplantae; phylum Streptophyta; class Magnoliopsida; order Alismatales; family Alismataceae; genus Alisma; species Alisma plantago-aquatica. Next base: position 218,878,251 of record OY856415.1, read on the forward strand.
CATGCCCAGTCCAGCCCAAGCGGCCCGAGCCTTTCAGTGCTAGCGGGGATTAAATTCCCTTTGTTCACGCATTGAACGAGACAGCACAGCCACGTTCGGTTTATCTGCTGCTATAAGTGACGGGAGAAACAAGAACGCAATGAAGAAGGAAGAAAGGAAGGAAGAAACTCTACATTCACATACGCATTGCTTCCTAAACTACTACGTGGAGCATGCCATGTATAGATATAATCCCATCTTTTTTTTTTTGATGTTGAGGAACCCCTCCATGCAAGGCTACATTAAACCCATCCTAGTAGGGTAAATTCTTCTTAAGAACAGGCTTGAACTAATATACAAGGTCATGTCCAAAGGCTTGTTAAGGATAATAAGTAATGTACGACCACATTCGTCAAATGCTTATCAATCAAAATATAAGTAAAATTTATACCTAATATATTACAGTAAGATTGATAATTTTATACTTGATACAATACAAATCCACGATGTAGTTGGTTGTCTAAGACCAAAAGGAAAGAAGAATCTCAGTGGATCGTACAATGATGGCAATTTTCATAAATCAACCATATTTGTTTTATTATTGGTATGTTTTGTAGTTTATTATATTTGAATACATGGTTGAATATGCAATGATATATAATTGGTGAATGTTTCTAACAACATATACATTCGAATTTATTATAAGATTTGCAAGCTTCTATGCCATTTAAGTAAAGATAATCGATTCAATCTCATAACGCGTCATCAGATGTAGCCTTCCCGAAACTATAGCATGATAGATATGTTTACAAAACATCAAGCCGGAGTAGAGGTATGTCGATAAGATTATATGTCATTTACCTATTCAACAGAAGAAGAAAAAATTATGATGCTATATTTATAATAAATTTTATGGGTATGTAGGAACCAACCAAAAAAGACTATCGATATTAATTTAACAATAGTAAGTAAAGATTGTAGATTTACTAGGAGAAAAAGTCATGTCTTAACTATCTTGTACTGCGCTTTTTTGAACATTATCAATCTTTTTTGGTAGACACACGACTAAATTATGTATATGTTTGGAGTACACTTCAATATATACTCCATTGAGGAGTCATGCATAATCACAACAAAGAGGACCAGCGTACAGTAATACAAGAAGATTAATTGCAAGAAGAATTACTCAGAGACAACTTTCAGCTAAAAAGTGATTGCACTGTTTTGGAAAAGAAAGCTATTGTATACAAAACTTGATTCGTCTATCAAGTCATATGTCCAAAATCGTTGGTGTTCATGGTGTAGATTCTTAAAAGTTCAGAAGTAGTCATATTCCATCTTTGACTTCGACACCTGTGATCTTCCGTTAAAAACAAGGGTTAAAATTTGCTCACGTGCACTCGTCATAACGCGCGTTTTGACGTGCGCATCCCGGTCTCCCTAAATCACCCAGTCTGCTGCCAACACTGTGCGCCCCCTGCCCCCATTCAGCGCATGTCCCCTCGCCTGCACCCTGTCACGCAAGTCAGCGAATTTTCCCCCCAAAATGTCTCTACTCCCGCGCCCTCCCTTCTCCTCCGCGGCTGGTCTTCTTGCTCCCTACTGCTCCCGCCTAATCGAACCTGGTCTTCCCGTGCCTTCACTCCTCCTGCTGCTCTGCGCGCCTGTACTCCTCTTGCTCCCCGCGCCTCCGTTCTTCTCAGACATGGATTTGCAGCCGACCCCAGTTTTACCCTCTCAGGGAATGCAGACAAAGAGGTCGTCTGGAAGGAGACCTGAAAGAGGCTTAAGAGGGGCGAAAAGAAGGATTGCCGTAATAAGGTCGACATCTCCTCCACCGGCGACATCGCGTCCATCTCCTCCACCAGGTCCACCGGCGATAGCAGGTCCACCGACGACAACTCTTCCCCCGGAGACAGCAGCTCCCGCGCCTGACACAATAGACACAACGGCTCCACCAACGGCGAGAAAAAGAAAGATGCCCTCTTCCGGCTCTATGACGAAGAAGCCTAATTCTGAAAAGGCCACAACTGTTCCACCACCAGTGAGAAAAAGAAGGATGACCAGGTCTGCGACGAAGAAGCCTACTTCTGAAAAGGCCACAACTCCACCGCCGGTGACAACAACTTCCAGCACATCTCACCTACAGCAAGAGAGAACCAAGAAGAGTCAGAGAAGGAAAAAAGGGCGGAGAAAGAGGCGGAAGAACTCAACGAGGCAGAACCATCTGATGTAGATAAGCAGCCAAAGCGGTTGAAGTCTAGGTGTTCGTGGAAAATCTTCAAAGACATATACAACACTTTCAGCGAAGAAGAACAAGCCATCTTCGCAAAAACACCTTTCAAATGCCTACTTGGCATCAAACGAGTACCAGGTAATGACACTATGCTGATAGAGGATCTGGCATCCTGTTTCAACAACCAAGATGGGACATTCAACTTCGGGAGTCGGAGATTGGAGTTCGCTGCAGATTACATAAGACAGCTTGTGGGTGGTCTTCCTGAAAGAGGTATTAATTCTGTTTAACACTGCCTATGTACATATCATTGCGCCTATGTAATTCTATTTAACACTGCCTATGTACCCTTATATGTTATATTGCGCCAATGTGTGCACGACTGCGCCCATGTAGGATCCAATGCGCCCATTTAGGTGTCATTGCACCCATTCAGGTCGCATTGCGCCCTATATAAGTTGATGTGAGGTAAGATACATTTTATTGCGCCCATGTAGGTTCCATTGCGCCAATGTGTGCCCGACTGCGCCCATGTAGGATCCAATGCGCCCATAAAAGGGTCATTGCGCCCATATATCTTTCCTTGTGCCCAGTTTAGGTGTCATTACGCCCATGTACGTATCATTGCGCCAATGTGTGCCCAACTTTGCCCTTATATTTTATATTGCGCCCATATATCTTCCTTTGCGCCCATATAAAATGGGTCATTGCGTCCTTATATTTCACATTGCACCCATTTTATGTTTTGTTACGCCCATATATCTTCCTTTGCGCCCATTTTAGTTGTCATTGCGCCCATGTACGTATCCAATGCGCCCATTGAGCATTTTGAGACCAATGAACCCCCATTGCGCCCATTGAACCCCCATTGTGCCCATTTTATGTTTTGTTGCGCTCATATATCTTCCTTTGTGCCCATTTTAGTTGTCATTGCGCCCATGTATGTATCCAATGCGCCCATTGAGCATTTTGAGATCAATGAACCCATATATCGACACCAAAGTTACATCGAATGTTTTCATGTATGCAGACGACAGGGTCACTTTCAAAAAGTTAATCTTCAACTCATATATCCGTCAAAAATATTTTGGTGGAGATGATCCAAGGTTAGCATCAATTGTGCAAAAGATACAAAGTCTTTCTCCTGCAAATACAGATGAGCTGAGGAGGGGCTGTGTGAAGATGTTGGTAATTATATTATTCGGCCACTTTCTCTTCCCCTCTGGCTCTAGCCGGATCATGAATTGCTTGTACCCCTTCACTGAAAATGTAGATGACCTTGACAAATATGACTAGGCCGTCGCAGTGCAAGAACTACTTTGTCAAGGATTTGATCTAGTGAAGGACAGGAAGAACAGTGGAGGATATATGAAAGGATACACCCTACTGCTAACGGTATTACATTAACAATTCACCCACTTAGCATTAACAATCCGGTAGTTTGGTTGTAATTTATATTAATACCTCATTTCTTATGAACTGTCGTAGCCTTGGTTATTGAAGAAGGGAAACTTCCTACGAATTGAGCACCCCAACGAGCAATTAATCATAAACATGTGGTCTTATGCGACAAGGTTATCGGCCATACTCCGACAAAAAGATCTGAAATTAGATTCCTTGCCTTCCACGGTTTTTTATGATCGTGTGGGTCAACCAGCCGTATCCAGAAGTGAACCTACCCAAGGTGCAAGCAAACAACATGCAATACCAGAAAGGCATAATGAAAAAGGAAACATGGGAGCTCTGCTTGCCGAGATTGAACAACTGAAGACCGAGCTGGTGGTGGAGAAGATATTTGCAAAGGAGAAGGAAATAAATAACAAGAAGTTGTTCATGAGGATGCAAAAAGACTTAGACAGACTTCATGACTACTGTGACGAGTTGCACACTGCTAACATGGCAATGAAGCAAAGACTCTCCGAGATTGATGACTGCACCCAGCCTTACGTAGAGCACTGGCCAAATCATGACAAGGAAAATAAACACAAATTGCATGTTTGGGAAGAAGCCTCACCAGAGAAGCAACAACAACATACATTTGTCGAAGAGTTTTCCCCAAAATCTCCAACTAAAGAACATTCTTTGAGTGAAAAAGAAGGTATTGACTTCTAACAAATGCAAAATTGTTGCCAATATTTTCTAACAAACCTTGATCCAAGATTTTCTCGTCTTTACAGAAGAAAGTAGGTTGTCATCAAGCCCCAAATCTCCTGCAACAGTTGAGTTGTCTTCAGCTGAGTCCCCCAACTTGTTGATTAATGTACAACCTTCCAGAATAGATAAGACAACACTGGACCACCTCAATGAAAGTGACCAACAATTGCTGAAGTCGGTGATATCCACTGTAAAAGTTGGTCAAACCTTGTGGCTGCATGGAGATACTGGAGTGTTGGGGGAGGACTTATTGCCAAGCCTTAAATATCAAGGTTTTGTCTCGGAAATGGTAACAAATTTATATAAATATTCATATGTGCCCATATTTATTTGCGGCCTATCTTTATTTGCAGCCATATATGTTTCATTGCACCCATATATGTTTCATTGCGCCCAAATATGTTTCATTGCGCCCATGTATCTTGCATTGCGCCTATATAACAAATTACATTTTATTTTTTTGTAGTATATACAGTCGATGTGCCAAATTTTTCAAGAACAATATGCAACGAGTTGTGATCGTCAAATGCCCATAATACTATACGTCAATACTTGGCGTTCAATAGAGGGAGGTGATGATAGTGATATAGAAATGTACTTCACCAGGCGATTGGATGAATTAAAAACAAATGACAAAGCCATAATGGTGCTTCACTCCAATTACCATTGGCATTTGCTTGAGATTAGCATGAAACAGAAAATTATGTTCCACTACAACAGTGCATGCTTATACCGTAATAAAAAGAATTTCCCTAAACATCTTCCGTGGGACGCCCATGAAAAGGTTGCATGCAATATTGTAAGCAAACATGCATCTCATCACATACTTAATGTATGCTTTCTTATATATTACTTTTAAGACATTGCTTGCAATTCATTTTACAGGGCGTGTGGCTGAAAAACTTCTTCGCACAACATTTGGGACATGAAGCAAATGAATGGAAAGTGCAATACTGCAGGGACAGCCCACAACAACCAGTTGATAGCAATGATTGCAGACTATTCACTCTACATTGGATCAAAAGAATACTGGATGGACAACCAATTGTAGGGGATGAAACTACTGCTGAAGATATTCACAGGTTGAGAGGGACGTTTGCAGTACAAATGTTGAGGGACAAGTCTAGCCGCGTCAAGACGTGAACAATAACGTGTCAAAAAATGAACAATTAGGTGCCTTTTTTGTATGTGTTGATGCGCCCACGGCATGTATATTTTGGAACTATGTGTTGTTGTGCCTAATTTCATCTGTTGATGCGGCCACGACATGTATATTTTGGATCTATGTGTTGATGCGCCCACAACATGTATAAATGTTCACACTTCATTTATTTATTGTATCAATTTTCCCACTTAATTAGTCAAGGCTTGTATTTGATGACTTCATAAGTATGTGTTGATGCGCCTATTTCCTGAGATAATATGCCCACTTTCTTAGCTAATGTGCCCAATTTCTTAGCTAATGCGCCCAATTTCTTAGCTAATGTGCCCACTTCCTGAGCTAATGCGCCCGATTTCTTAGCTAATGTGCTCACTTCCTGAGCTAATGCGTCCACTTCCTAAGCTAATGCGCCCACTTCCTGAGCTATTGTGCCCACTTTCTGAGCTATTGCGCCCACTTTCTGAGCTAATGCGCCCACTTCCTGAGCTACATGTGTCAATGTGCCACTTCTTGGGGACGTCATATATCAATGCGCCTACTACATGCGTCAATGCCCACTTCATGGGGCCCTTAATATACATAACATTAACCAAAATACTATATTTTGTCATGAAGATATTCATTAAACATGCATAAAATTTACAACGGTTAGTTACACTTAACCCAAAATATACTGGAATGATATTGCTTAACATCTGAACATTGTTGTCACTGCACCTAGTTAATGACTTGATGTGCCCACTTCATTAGACACTTACAAAAAATAAGTTAAAATGTGAAAGACGTAGACTTCACATAGTGGTTTGCATCTTAAACACTACTAGTTTTGACGCTTCTTAGCTTTCGACATTCTCTCATCATATGACTTGTACCTCTTTTTACGTGGTCGACCAACTTGGCCCGCCATATTTGGGTTTTGAATTCCTTCAACACCAACACATTCCCAAACCTATAATGCAAATGTTACAACAACATTAATAAAATTGTTAAACTTGATCAGGCCTAAAACTGATTTATTTATATATAGAAGAAATTGCGGCTTACACCATCTGATACCCCAACGTCCCTTTTTATTTTCTCCAATCCTTTCATAATTAAATCAAATTTCTCTTGAGACATTGCAGCTGCCTCGCCCAATGACTGGATGTTTTGTACGACGGCACCATACCTATCCTTAGAGTTAGTATATTCAACACGTTGTATATTGTCCGGTTTGCTTACAATTCGTTTTACATCCTTCCTCCATCTATCAATCAAGTGGTATTCCTCATTCAACTTGACAATACCAAGGAACATATACACAGCAAACATGTGTCTACATATAATGCCCGATGATTCAAACATTAAACAATGACAAATAGCTCCGAGCTTTGATGTGCTATATACCAATTGAAATGACTTCAGTCATGGCACAAAGATGTTAGAATCAACTTGTATCCTCTTTCTCTTGAAAACCTCAAGGAAATACAGTTCTTCGATTGTCATTCTATGAACCGTGTTGCTGTACATGAGGCCCTGAAGCTCTGTTTGAAATTTTTTTAAAATGTCCAATGAGTACCATTCACCAAGTTGACGTTCCATTTCAAAAGTAGTCCTCAGTACATGATTTCTGTGAACGCATTCGTAGTCTGCTTTGGATTCCTTCTTGAACTTCACACTTACAGCAAGTTCAAATTGTTCAATAAATTCTTTCAGCGTCATTCTTTCTCTAAAATAACCTTTGAAAAATGCATTGATGGATTCACTTCTTTTTGTTGTAGACATTCTATCCCAAAATGATGTTTTCACATAGCATGGCACCCACATCTTCCGGATAGGGTACATCCGTTGGACCCATCTATTTTGTTGTAAATTGTGCAAGTTTACCAATTCAGTCCACCGATTTTCAAAATCAATTGTAGTTATCGAGTCATATACGGCTCCTTTGATAGCATTACGTGCTCCTTCGGAATTTTCAAACTTCTGCAGTAGCTTCTTCATTATGTGCTACAAACACAATCTATGCTTGGTAGTGGGAAACACTTCGGCAATAGCATTGATAATGGATTGAGCTTGGTCTGTTATTATGCCTTTAGGATGGACACCTAAAAATTTAAGCATTCATATACACAATCAGAAATGAACAAGTTTTGAGTGATGTATAACCGAATTGGAACAAGTTTTCATTACCTCCCATGCATGACAACCAAGTTTTGAATAACCATACGTAATTTTGCGTTGTCTCTTCGCATAAAAGTCCACAACCAAGCAAAATTGTTTGACCATAATGGTTGACACCCACAAAAGGAGCAAATGGCATCTTGTATTTGTTGGTGAGATATGTACTATCAAATGATACAACATCCCCAAAGTACTTGTAGGTAGATCTTTCTCTAGAATCAGCCCATAAAACATTCTTTAAAACACCACAGTCATCCAAATCCATCATGTAGAAGAAGTTATGATGGGCGCACTGCATCTTTGTGAAATACTCCTGCATTTCTTTGGCGTCACCTTTTTCGAGCTTTATTCTCCTAGTCCGTGTTAACAGATTCCTTGTGTCCCTCTTTGTAAATGTTAGATTGGTTACTCCACCAGATTCAACAGCAAGTGCAGCCATTGTCTGAGATGTTGATATATTGGCCTGGTCATTAATTACAAGCCTTCTCTGCTGCATCAAAGAGACGGTCCTCATGGACGGTAAAAATTGCACATGATCTGCTCCAAGCATAACATGGTTGTGGTCACCATTATAGTAGTCAATCACATATAACCCATTCTTCAGATGGATAACAATGTGAGCAGGGCAGTTCACTCTAGCACTACACCTCTGAGCCATACTATCGGTACTCTGTATAGTTTCCCCTTGTTTCATACAAACCATCTTTACCCTAGATATTTTGTCCTTTCTATTCTTACCAGAACTACGAACCCTAACACCAAAGCCATGGGAAATACCAAAACTTTTATAAAAATCTTTCACTTCACCAAGACTAGCAAAAATCATTCCAACAACAGGTTTACTGGGATCTACAACATAAGAGAAAGAACAACATTAGTTGGTAATCCTCCACTTAGTTTGTGTATTATTGTGGCCACTTAGTGTAGTATTGCGCCCACTTAGTGTAGTATTGCGCCCACTTAATGTAGTATTGCGCCCGCTTAGTGTAGTATTGCCACAAAGAAAGATATATGGGCGCAATTGAGATTATATGGGCGCAATGAAAGATATATGGGCACAGTTGAGATTATTTGGGTGCAACGAAACATATACGAGCACAATTGAAAATAAATGGGCGCAATGAAAGATATATGGACACAATTAAAATAAAATGGGCGCAATGAAAGATATATGGGCGCAAATGGGCGGCACAATAGAGTTATATGGGTGCAATGGAATTATATGGGTACAAATAAAGATATTTGGGCGCAATTGAAATTATATGGGCGCAATGAAACATATATGGGCGCAATATGACTTATATGGGCACAATTGAAATTACATGGGCGCAATGAAATATATATGGGTGCAATTGAAATTAAATGGGCGCAATGAAATATATATGACCGCAATTGAAATTTTATGGGCGCAGTAAAACATATATGGGCGCAATACACTTATATGGGCGCAAATAAAGATATCTGGGCGCAATTGAAATTATATAGGCGCAATGAAACAAATATAGGCGCAATAGGACTTATATGGGTGCAATTGAAATTACATGGGCGCATTGTAACAGATACGTTATCAATGGAATATACATGGGCGGAATGAAAGATATATGGGCGCAATGAAAGATATATGGGCCCAGTTATTATTCAATTGCGCCCATATATCTTTCATTGCACCCAGTTATTATTCAATGTGCCTACTTAATACTGCATACTTAACAATGAAAATATAGTATTCATCACTAATTAGCATTAAAGAGTGCGCGTATTAAATGCCAATGAGCATTATAGAATTCCGCTAATCAGTTCTTGATAACTAACCTTGATCAGTAGAGAATTCTTCTTCCTCATGTGCATGGGGTACGTTAAGATCAAATTCTGCAACAGGATATTCTTGGTGTACTTCCTGTTCTTCTTCAACTACATCTTTCTCTTGTAAATATTCTTCAGATTCATCACCAAATTCTTCTACAACTACATCTTTCTCTTGCAAATATTTTCCAGATTCTCCATCACTGGTGTCATTGGTTTCCTCAGAAGAATAATTTTCTTCATAATCACTTCCAAGTTCTACATCTACTCACAAATTCAATTTAAATGATGTATGAGATGATAAAGAGTTTATGCATGCTGCAAAAAGATATATTTTTACAAAAGTAATAAATCAAGAAGTTACCTATATCGAACTCCATTTCTTCTACCAAGAATAAATGAAGTAATAAATACAGAAGAACAAGTAGGTGGTGAGGAAGAACGATAGAGAGAATTTAATGAGGAAGAAAAACATTTAGGTGGGGGGAGGGACGATTTAATGGTCTCCAACATCCGGTTTTCCCTCTTAAATGTGTCAATCAATGCAGCAGCAATCAAAATTTCCCTCTTAAATGTGTCAAACTCTCCCTCTTAAATGTGTCAAATAATGCAGCAGCAATCAGACTTTCCCTCTTAAATGTGTCAATCGGTGCATTAATGTGGAATGGAAGGCAATGAAAGGTCATTTGCACGAAAATGCCCTGATATCTATTGGTTAATTCATTTTCTTTCAGCAGCAGATGGGTTCTTTTTCCCTCCACCGAGTTTGTCCCGGGGTAAACCACGGAACGTCCCTTCGTTTCCCCTTAAATCTGATCGAAAATGGCATTTATTACAACTTCACAGCGATCAAATCGATGATTACTGGCGCAGGCCTGCTGCCCACTCCCCGTACGTGGTCCCGAGACGTTCAGAGCCCAAACCGCTCAAAACAGGGTCCCCCACAAAAACTGCTCCCACGCGCGCATCAAAACGCGAGTTACCCCCAGTGCGCGTCCCAGAGGTATTTTCGTAAAAACAAACCCATGGCACAAACTAAAACTGGTCTTGCACCGACAAATTCCATTTACCAAGGAATGACGAGCATTCACCACAATCACTCCCATTCCATAACTCAAGTCTGTGATAGTTTGTCTTCCACGTAACGTACTTCAAATTTGTTGGTCTACTGCTTTCTAAGGTGACCTTGAAGAAATTTAGGGATGTCGCCAAATGAAAATCATAAGTGAGATAGAGTATGGGACATTACAATAGAGGCTAACGTAGACTATGGGACATTACAATAGAGGCTAACGAGATAATCTGACTAATGTAAACATGTATATGACCTGCATTTGGTAGGAAAGAAGAAATAGTGTCGAGTGAGTTAAATATGTTATCAGTTTATGAGATTCATCACTGGCTACAAGTCCAAATAATAAATCCAATAAACAATTGAGACGTCTAACACTCCTACCATGGTGCTCGATTTGTTGTAACTTTTATTGAACATTTGGTCAATAAAATGGTTGATAGATAGAGAATCGTATGCACATCTTACTAGAAAGAATGGAAATTCAAATATAGACTGAACCGGTATTATACCTCCATGATAAAAAAAGAGAGGTTTCCATTGTTGCCCATTCTACATTGCACAAGGATGGCCATCGTTTTCCGCCGCCACCATGCAATTGGGTTTATATGGAAGGGAAAAATCTCAAATTGCCTTGATTACGTATAAAGAGCTTGCTATTTAGTATTGTGCTTATAAGGTGCAAAAGCTGTTATGCATTTGATTGCATTGCGAGAAAGCTTTAAGATACAACCACGTATACTATACATCATCACAAAAAAACTACCTATTACAATTGTTCCCAGAACTGCAAGTGGAAGACAGACAAAAACGTTTAAAATGTTTGCATGTTACACCTTAGTTCCGGGTTGATGGTGCTCAAGTCAAAATGGGTATTTTTATTTGTGCTAATTACTAAAAAGAGAACTTTATCAAAAAAATAAAATTATTGCCGGTAGGCGTGTACATAATATCATAGTTTGTACTTGATACTTAACTTGTAAGTCTAATCGATTTGCTAGCCACATGTTGTGGGTGCAATCCGGCTGGGGTACCAGGATGGTGGTGTATAGCAACAACCAATGACTGATTTTCGCAGTTATGATAGAGCTGGACCAATCCTCACAATGAAAAATTTATTAATTTATATAGAAGTATCGTAGTTTCTTTTTGTCTTTGTTCATTTTGGATTCACATTGGTATCAACTCGTAACTCCTTAAGACCACACAATTGTGTTTGTGAATGTTCATTGACATCATTCTTCGAAGTGTAAATCACCCAATAAACTTTCTGTTACGAAACATCCTCTCAAAAACCAAATGTTTGGTGTGCTCGCCTTATTTAATCACTACTATAGCTTGTTCTATGTTTACTACAATGACGACATAAAAACCAAGATAATCATAACAAGGGGGATTAAATATCAACAACTACGTCATATCTGAGTTTCCGTACTTTATCAATTTGGCATGGCTCTTGCAATTGTGGTATTATGAAGTACATGCAACATTTTGAGATTCTTGTGTACATGGAACAAAACGTACGACGATATTGGGAGACCGTTTATTCACAACGAGCAATTGTTAGGATGAGGACACCGAAGTCAAATCAACTTCTCGACCCATTTGATGAAAAGCATCGAGCAACAAGGGAAACTGAGTAGAGGAGGACGAGAACTCACCTTATAGAGACCTCATTCCTTTTTAACAATATTCATTAGGATTTCCCTAGACATTTGGCAAACAACAAAAAGGGGGCTTTAACATCTCCCATCTTCTTGTTCCACTTCAACTTTGATCTATAGATCACACTTACTGACACCTCTATTAAGAAATTTAGGGCCAGTTTGATTGGACAGAAAACTAAAACACGTTTTCCAAGTACTTGATTTTTCTAACTAATCACGTTTGGTTGGGTGTAACTTGAAGCCGCGGTGAGAAAATGATCTACACGGTAGCATGCTCGTCTGTGAAAAATCCGTGAAAACCGACTGCGCCTCATTTGGGCGCAGTTCGTTTTCCTTGACTCTCCATAACCGGCCACCTGCTACCAACCTGCTCCAGCTGACTCTCTGTTTGCCATCTCTTGAGACGGAAGACATACTTTACCGGCTATTACCTGCTGCACATACCAGACTAGAAGGGATTGTGGTGCCCTCCGTATATGCAAGCCGAAACAACACGGTACCAAACGTAAAACAAACGAATGTGACGGCCCCGTTTTACTTCAAACCAGACGTTGTTGTTGGGCCTACAACTCGCAGTATTGAATTTCCTGTTTTAAAACTCACGGTATGAGTTGGTTTGACGTCGAACCAAACGAGCCCTTAGATGGTTATCAAGTCCACTTGAATCTCTTAGTAGAGCCATATCAGTTGTAAATCTTTGTAAATCTTTGGTGGAAGGGATTTTGGACTCGTCTATAAGGCCGTCTGGTTGGGCTGAAAATCAAGTGGTACAATTGCAATTCACGGTGTTTTCCATTTCATTTCGTTTGGTTCAGTGTGGTTTCAACACACACGGAAAACCAACAACACCGTGTTTCTCTCTACTGTAGAAATTTATCTGGAACCAACCGCACTCAAAAGGGGCGCGGTTGCTTTTGAACATTCTTAATTGCAGCAAAATTACCGTGATGTACATACTGGCATAGCTGTTTTACGTTTGATTTTATGTCTCCATCTGCAATGCATATTTACTGATCGTCATTTCCACTGCAAACTACATTATACCAAATGAAAACAAAGCAACGATACATGTATGGTCATGGTCTGCATGAAACCAAACGAAAATGTTATAGTCCAGATTCATCAGTTTCGATTTCCTGTTTTGTAACTATAGGTTCGTTTTGATTCTACTTCCAACCAAATTAGCCCTAAGGTCAGATCCAATCCTCTCTTTCATGGTAACCGGAAGGGGAGAGGGTCCAGAGGGATACTAGAAATGTGGACCCAAACATTACACTAACCAAAGTTCAGCTTGTTGTGTTGAGACCACTATTTAAATGACGAGGGCATCTGGAAAGAACCCAGCACTTGAACCCAGCGCCATTTTTCAAGTTCCTCCTCATCTTTCTTACGTAGCATAGAAAATAGAAAAAACTTCTATGCATTTCGAGGTGCTAGTATAATCCGTTATCTTAAGATTGCTCTGCAGCCTTCAATTCAGATAACAAAAACCTGCCGCGTCAATATGCAATAATTTGGAAAAATATCCAGTTTTGCCGATCCTCTTGGAAGCAATATCCTTTTATCTAGCAAGCTGTCTGGAATTGTAGTAGGACTTGGGTCTGCTCTTTGGTAGAAGATTGGTGTAAGATGCAGGTGTCAGGTATCTGCCGTAAATAATAAAAACAGAGTCCATGCGTGAAAAGACAAAGCGTGATGCAGGGGACGGACGGAAACAAGGATGCAGAGAGTATTGGCTGAAAAGCATGCACGAACCACACTACAGTCTTACATAACCTTTACAAACCCGGAAGGACTTCCATTCATCCCACTGCAGGCCAAAAATACCATATACCAGATAACCGAATTCCACGAATACGGTGACACCCTCCAGGACCAGCCTCAGTCTCAGCATAATCATACATGTTCCGACCAAAGGCGGAACCAGAAATAGGAGAGCGAACCTGCACAGTAAAGGTACAACCACTTCAACTAGATACTCTTTTTGATTAAGATACTATGAAAAATATATGTATCTAAACATTGTTAGTATTTTTAGATTTATATTAGCGTATTTCATCATTTTTAGTGGGAGGAAGGGGGTGGGGCTAGAACCCCACCCCCCAGCCTCCTCCCTAGATCCGCCGTCACTTCCAACCCGTAGCAGTGTGTTCTGCATACAACCCTACACTGGAAGCAGCATCCCAGACAGTCCAGGATTAAAACATGCCTTCATTTCCCCCCTTGCTCAAAGCACTGAAAACAACTTTACTTGAGAATCCAAATTTGCTCCAGCACTATTGAGTTTAAGAATATGATGAGAAGCAGCTGTAGCAGTTTATTTACCATACTGAACTATGTTGTATCCACTAGATGCTAGCCCATCGTCGTCATGAAAAATCGTTTGCTTAAAAGAGGTGAACATCTTATATACCAAACACCCAACCAACTCCAATTATAGGTGGGAATCCAACTGACCCAAAACTAAAGATACTCAGTTTTGGTCAAAAAATTTTTGAGAAGTATTACATTGTTGCTCGCATTGTTAATTCTAGGTAAACACCGAACCAACTCAAAAGTGAGATAGTTGAATTGTTGTTGTAGTTAATTCTAGGTGTACACACCCAACCAACTCAAACATAACGAAGCTCAGAAATATTTTTCTAATGTTTATTGTTAATAGCAATACTACCTATATGATATACCAATCAAGATGCATCATTTTCAAATATTAGGAATAACACAGCATGTTTAAACCAAATATTAGATTACAAAACTAGCACCAACCAATCCAAACATCCATCCAAGCTGAGCACCCAGCTAAAAAGCTGAGGTACTGCAAACAATTACATCGACCTTTCATACCCCAACCAGTTCTAGTGGCAAGATAAATCTAGGAGGAGAAGCACCCAAGTAGGAAAGATGAAGAGTACCTAGCAGTAGAGAGAGTGAAACATGATCCAGATTTTTGCTCACAGATCTAGCGAGTTTTGACCCATAATGTTTAGATCTTCTCGAGCTTCTGAGACTTTACAACAGGGTTGGCCTTTGCAATGGCATCCCTACCAGCAGAGTGATAGTCGAAGGTACAATTATGTTTGTCCGAGTAGCGATGAGCAGCACAGAAGAGATGGCCGCACCGACAATTGAATCCTGTTAAGCCTACTCTCTTCCTGCAAGTATTGCACCTACTTGGACCCTCTTTTGCCTTCACATCAACGCTTCCAGGTGATGATGAAGCACCTGGCGAATGGGCTGGGATGACAGTACAGTCAACCACACCAACTGATATGTCCATGGTGTCCACGGCAGCTGTTTCTTTCCCATTAATGCTATCACTGCCGCTCATGATACTGCCAATTGACGATGCAGCTAGCTTTGCCTGTTCCTGCTTCAAGGCCATGTCCTTGTGGCACTTGGAGCACATGTTCATGGTAGCTGCATTGCCAAAGAAGCCACAATTATTAATGCAGAGAATTGGGCCCTCTGGAGTTTGGCATTCAGCCTCCTTGTGCTCCATTTTGACAAAACCTGCAAAACAAATCAATACACATGTAGCACAGATCAGATCAATCAAATTCTGCAAGATGAAGTATTGACATAACTAGCTCCCAAAATGCCCCAGAAACTTAAGACTTGTAGAAGGCAGTCTTTCTTTTCCTTGGCAATTACTATATATGAACAAATAAACCTCTGGATGAGAGTCGGGAGTTGAGCAGTATAGAAGTGGAACTATGTTGAAGGACGAAAAAAGTCCTTGGTTATATTAAACAGATAATTTGCCTCACAGAGAATCAAGCTTATAAAACGCAGGCATATCCTTTCTCGTTATGGCAAACACTATAATAGGCCAGATCAAAAGAATCCATTAGGCTATGAGGCGTTAGTTGAAGTGTCATGAAACAATAATTATTGTGAAGAAGGAGTCGCTATTAATTCAAAATTTAGATAGCCTGCATCAACATTACCAGGGTCAAGGGCACAAGGTACAGAACAAAATCAATTACCCTTTCTTTTCGTGGTTGACAAACTCTTTTGCAGAATTGAATTGTGGGACAGATCACAGGAAAAAAGAATCTGAAAAGAATTTCTAAGGCTAACATTGCGGTACTAATTCCATCGTCCACGAGGGGAAAAGGGCAACGAATTATGTTTAACATGCCCTCAAATTTTATCCATGGTCAAGTACTAACACAAGCCAGATGATGAGCAGATCCTGAGAATAATTTCGTAAGAAGCATGCTATAATAATCAACATGGACACACACAGACCCACCCCCCCCCCACCGGGAAGAAAAAAAAATCGACAGCCCACACCGCAAAATCATACTTTTCATCCATCATGATCAACCTCACCAGATATACTCGAGGACGCGAACCCTAGCGTGGAGCCCCAATCCTCTACAACTCCCACCAAGACACAGCAAAGGTCGATTATAGCCATTTACAAGCGACGCAGGCATGTGAATGGTTAAATTACCTTCAAAGCTCGCAAAAGAGGCCCGTTTGCACAACACGCCGTCACCGATCCCTCTCAGGTTCCCAGCTACACCTGCAACCACCACTGCAGAAAAAAGAAGACGAAATCAGCAGGCGATCAACGGTACGATTGGGATGAGATACAGGAGGTTGGGAAGTTCCCCAACCCGGAAACCGAAGAGCGTTCTAACCTTATCGGAGGAAATTCGCCTCCGGGGCTAGTGGTTGGAAGGGAAAGCAGATGGGTGAGAAAGAGAGGGAGGTGTCGTGGCGATGGGGAGAGGCGTGGGGCAAACGAGAAGCCCGAGGAAGAGGAAGGTCACAGCTAAATGAGCGGTGAAATTGCCTTAATAACCTCATACATTTTCTGTTATGGACTGACTGTACACGCTGCCGACTTGACAAGGCGGTGCAGAGTATGAGGTCGGCTTTTTTGCGTGGCTCAGCTTAACAGTAGAAAGAAAAGCCCACCCTAAAGGCCAGTTGTCCACAGAAATACGGTGGAGGATTTAAATGGGCCTTTGACCGAACTCGTGACCTATATTTGAAATATCCTCTAGTTAGTTTGAGTGTGTGCTTTTCAACTTCGTTGGATGTCCTTTCGAAAGCAGATTTTTAGACATGCTCAATTCGTGAAATTACTCGGTCTGCTCCTCTCCAAAGGGATTTGTGCTATCGCGGTGAGGCGAGGTGCACTTCTTGAGAACCAAAAGAAAATTTTGAATTATTGAATGCTTTTAAATGCAATATCTCGTATATGTTTTGATGGAAATATTGGCAAATATTGATGTACAATTCTACGACTCCTGAGATTAAGGACCCAAAGAATGCAAAACACTCTAACCATCCACGAGTTACAAATGCATCAAATGGGCACATACCTTATAAGGGTCACAAAACTCACGAAGAGGGACCTAAATAAGAACTCAAATTTGGCCTACAATGATAGCCCACAAACGGCCGAAGCGAAAGCACATGCAAAGGTCATGGTTTGTCTAATGGAATGTTGGTATGTATGTCCAGAGGCCAATCATATGATGATTGTAAAGACATATCTTGTAGACGATTTGATTAATAATAAAGATAATCTTTTAATTCGTTCTTTTCTATTCAGTTTTGAGATAATGATGAAATATAATGAATGCCTTACAAATGATATTACTCAGTGAAGTATGTCTTCGGGTTGATGACCTGAATAATAAGATCATATGGATGTTAAGAATATGTACATTCTTATCATGTCCCTCGTCGTGTGTTATTGTGGAAGGTTGATAAACATCAATGACACATAAGACTAGAGTGTGTCACTAGTACAGATATCACCTTTAGCGTCGGTTAAATATGACTTTAAAAGTCAATTTCTAAGTGAGGCACAAGTGGGTGACACTAAAAGTAGACGTCTTCAGTGTCGGTTTCAAAACTGATGACATAAAGTCGTCCCCCGATTGCAAACCCAAAAAACGTGCCAGCAGGGGGACCATAGACGTCGGTTATCGAGTCATAACCGACGCCACATCCCATACCGAAAAAATTGGCCCCAGGTTAGACCATAGGTGCCGGTTAGCAACAAAAAACTGACTCCGTTGACCTAAAATTATTGACGGTTTGTAAGTTAACCAAACAGTAACCGACACCATTAGGGATAAAGATGTCGTTTAATTAACTATTAATCACCGACGAGTTAAGTTTTTGTTGTCGGTTTCTTTTGTTAACTGACGACTATGGTTTTGATTTTTTTTTTCTTATCAGCTTGGCTGTCCGGCTGGTCAGCAGTATACAGAACATGTAGTTCAGTTCTGAACTGTAGGTTTACAGCATCTATTGATTTCAACCAACAACATGTCACAAACCTGTAAAATTAACAATGATGGACAATATTTATAATCATGTGATTCACACACATGTATAAGCACATTTAATTCATATATATGATTCATCACACACATGTAGAAACTTGTAGTTTTCATTCCTCCATTTCATATTCACACATGTAACAACCTGCAGTTCCATTCATTTCATCTCTTTTCACATTCAGACACATGTAGAAACATTCATGTATTTATCTTCACATTCACACATATGTATAGATAAGACAATTAAAAAAAATCATTCAGACATGCATATATAAGTGTATCTTTCAAAGTTTAACATGTCATCAAATACAGAAATAATTATGACAACAAAATTTAGAAATATCATTCTTTATCATTATCATTGTCATTGTCTCCATCAATATTCCAATGATAATAAAAAATTCTCACTACTTGTAAGGCTTTTTCACATTGTTCTCTTACATCATCTAATTCTTCCATTGTATAGGGAGTATGTACATCTAATAACTTTTCACATGTAGTGAAGTCACCAGTTTTAAACACCTACAAAGAGAATGACGTATATATAAAATTAATAATATATAATAATATTGATATATTTTATATTATCTAATTAGACTATATATAATACCTCTTGTATGGTATTGATTTTCATTGCAGCATGTTTGAAAATTAGGTCCATATATGATATATCACATCACGTAGTGTGCACATGCCCAACCATTGTCTTGTGTAGCACACTATAAATTGAAACATACAAAATATTAATAAATACAAACTAGCATAGTTCACATAAATAATATATACATTTGAGTCAAAAAAATACTTTCACATTATCTAAAGTAACGGTTTCTTTGTCTTGGACATGTTTCCGCCAGGTTTTTTGAACGCTCTTAAAGCCCTACATGTTAATGTAACATATTAAATTACATTATTAAATAATAATGAAATAATAGATGTTAACGGATATAAAATATGAAAGATTTCTCACGTGAATAATGGCCTTTTCATTTGGTGTCCATATAATGGGTCTAATTCCTTCCCTGAAGAATCTAGATAATAAACAGTCAACGTCTTAGGTACAATAACCAGTAACTCCCAATGCTAAGCACTAGAGGTAAGAAAGTTAACAATTAATAACTCAAAATCTACAATAAAATGTAATTTTCTTAAGTCTAAATTATAAGAAAAGTATTACATTGAATGGAGCTATTATCATTGTCTTCTTTTTTACCAAAATATTTAAAAGCGATAGAGCAATATGAGGTAAATGATGAAGGCTCTTTATCTACGCGACTTATCAAAGATGAAATTAGAAATCCCACATGGGGAAATGAAAAATCTTTACATATCGTATATAAGTGGCTACAAAACATGTATTACGTATATTTTTTTTGGTGTAATGTATTACAGATATTAATATATAAGAAACCAGATCACCATATATAAAATAAGTTATATGGATATATAAATAAGATCTCACCATATCCATAGCTCTGTCATAGAAGTATTCATCCAATCATAACGAAACAACTCCAAAATATCTTGTATAAATAGATTGTTATCGTATGATTCACCTACAGCATCCACCGAAATAGAAACATTTATAGGACAATTTGGGTTATGTTTGTCTATCCATACTGTCATACCCTTACAGTTAGGACCTAACGAGTCGTACATGTCCCTTGGAAGCCAACTAGGTACTTCTGGAGGAGGTGGAGGTGGAGGTCGAGCTGTAGCGGGTTTCTTCTTTTTGACTTGTATATATAATTTCATATCGAATGACTAGCTCGTATATACACACTAATAAATTAACGTAATGTAAGTTTACCATACAATATCAGTATAGACGACATCTGTTTTGGACCACAATATCACTCTGCCTTCTTCTTCACCAAGCATTTCAGAATTTGGGTGGGCATATGGCAATGGATGATGCCTCCAATGGTGGAGTACAAGTCTCGGGTTCACACGAACCGCACCATCTAGTACTAGAGTGCCATGAAACATGTCCCCTGGAAGGGGTGGGTAAGCCTCGGCCTCTGCAACGATAAATTCTTTGCTTTTTAGACGACATGGCTTCAACCCCTACAAATTTACGTAAAGTATGTTATATACATATATACATAAACATATCATCTTGAAAAGACTAACTACTATGTCATAAAAATACTTACAGCGGACGTACTTACAGCGGACGTGCTAGGTGGTGGGTCTACATGATTACTCCCAACTACCTCTACAGTAGGAGAAGAGCGGGACGCCATAGGTACTGGCTGAGTGGCCGTAAGAGACGCCTGCCACTTTCTCATTGCTTCATAGACTCTCCTATCAATTAACTCATCTACATATACATGGATAAAAGAAATGCTAGATTTTGATTATTGAATTCCCTTTTACAATAACATTCTAAACAAAGAATAGGTTACCTCAGCTATTAAAAATCCTGCTTTTGGGACATGTTCGCACTGTGATGGCCCAAATATCGCTTTTATGCCCACACCAGCGCCTACACCCCTAACACATCCAGGATGCTCTGGGTTATCAAGAGCAACTGTCAATTCATCCCTTGTGCCCTCAGGGATAAACTTGCCTTGCTTCCTCTGCTCGTGAAGCTCCCGCTAATCGCCATCAATAGAAATTGGTAAGTAAACATAATAATCAATATCGATTGCTCTGAGAGTTGAATTTTACCATTTTTTCAGCCTCCTCAGTAGTTGTAGGTTTGGTTATATCTCCTTTCTTGTTTTGCCTCCTAGCTATCCACATAGCATGGCGAGGAAGAGGTTCCGGAGTAACAGTAGAGGACTCCTCAGTCTCCTGAGTAGCAACAGACTCAGCAGCAGCGGCAGCCTGTAGTATTTGGCGAACGGCTACATAACCTTTTAGACCCATCAAGTGGTCATGTACATTCAGTGCACGCCTTACTCTTTAAGCATCGATGATAGCCTTGTTAGTAAGCACATTGATTTGACTAGTAACACTAAAGGTCAATCTTGAATAGCTGAATACATAAGAATGTATATTAATTAAATTGGGAGTGGCACTTAATACCATGAATTCATCAATTTTTCTTTTGGCAACCAACTCCTCCCAGTCATTGGGGTCCAGGTAGTTCCATTGCTCAGTGGATGACTTCTTCCTCTTCTCAGCATCTCGTATGTAATCTCAGGTGAGATTTGTCATATAGTTCCTTAGGACCCTCCCACAACGATGCATCATGCATTTACGATGCAGGCTTTCATCCAGTTCAAATATACTCTGCAAAATTTCATATATTTAACTAGTATCCTAAAAATTAGTAATCTATAAAATAGAATTGCAAATAATAATGACTCACGCATAGTTCCTTCCATACTAAGTCTTTCTT
Organism: Alisma plantago-aquatica; assembly: GCA_963693085.1. Lineage (NCBI taxonomy): Eukaryota > Viridiplantae > Streptophyta > Magnoliopsida > Alismatales > Alismataceae > Alisma > Alisma plantago-aquatica. The sequence continues at coordinate 218,900,144 of OY856415.1, forward strand.
CCCCTTAGAAACTTTATGCCAATATTCTACATTAGGACTACAATGGCTACGAGTAAGAACCCCAAGATATGAAATAAATGAGTTGTGGTTCACTCCAAATGGATTTCCTGCATGATCAAAATTCACATCCAGTTTGGGTCCATTGCCCCTTTGTCGTAGTAAGTTGTTCATCATAGTGATGCCCCTCACTTTTTCAATCTTTTTCACTGCTCATCAAGTGCCCCAAGTTCTTCAGGGGGTACATCATCAACCTAAAATTTGACAACAAAAAACACACTTACAGGATATAACTTATAAATGGACATATAGATAGAAATATAGGATACATTTTAAAAACTTATATTTTGAGCACCGCATTGATATACGCACCCTCACGGTAATCATCATCATGGTCATCATACTCATGAGTGTCATCAAAAAATCAAACATTTAACATTTAACATAACTAGAAGATAATAAAACATTGTAAAGTTCACATTCAGAAAAATAAAACATATAAAAAAATAAAAACATGCCTCTAATACTATGATCTTTTATCAATTAACATTCCTTCGGTGTGATCTCCACCCACATACAAGTCATCGTTAGCTTCAATATATGGTGGTGTTGGCAACCCAACTGAGAATGGACTTGAGTCATCATACTTATCATAGTACTCTTCTTCATCTATAGGATCTTCAATGAACTGTCTTTTACCATGAAGAACAACTGACCATTTATCACTTGCAGGATCATTGATATAAAATACTTGTTTCGCCTGTGATGCCAATATGAATGGTTCACCCGTCTCGCCAATCTTTTTAAAGTTCACTAATGTGAAACTCAATTCATCCATTATAACTCCTTTGGTTTTATCAACCCAATTACATTTAAATAGTGAAATTCTGAAATCTACGTAGTCAAACTCCCATATGTCTTCAATGACACCGTAATATGACATTTTAGTCCTTTGCACTTGTAAAAAACAATGAAGATGCTTGAAGGGTGACCCCACTATTTTGGACGACGCTCTTATCATCTTGATGCTTTGTGTAATATGAGAACCCATTTATGTCAAACCCTTCATAAGACATAACATTCAATTTTGGTTTAAAGGCGAGGCATTTAATATTTTCAGCAAGATTATTTGGTGTTTGAGATAGTTGATGTAAGACTTTATCTTCATACCACTTAATAAATGTCTTGTTATGCTCTCTAGCTAGCCACATTGAATTGGCTCGAGGATATTGTTTCTTGATGAAATTGGTATGTTCCTCAATATAAACACTCACTTTGTCGATGTTGTGTAAAATATACAAGTGAGCTTGTTCCAACAGCTCACGGCTGATTACTTTCATCCGTGATCCCAAAATTCCTTTTCTAGAATACTCCTCAATATTCTTATCATTAACAGGAGCTTCATTATCACTCAGAAAGTCATTGCAAAAATCCATAACCTCTCTCTCCACATAACCCTCAATAATACTCCCTTTAGGCCAATAACGATTTCGAACATCACCTTTAAAAACGCTCATGTATCGTTCAAAGGGATACATCCAATGCAAGAAAAATAGTCCCAACATTTTCACTTCCCTAGTCAAGTGGACAACAAGATGTATCATGATATCAAAGAACGAAGGAGGAAAATACATCTCAAGATGACATAGGGTAACAACCACTTCTCTTTGCAACTTATCGAGCGTATCAGGATCTATAACTTTGCTGCATAGACTATTGAAAAAGAAACAAATTCTAATAAATTCTCGACAAAAGAAACATGGTTACATCAAATTGTATAAAAAGTCTATGCACATTATGCTTAAACATGTACTCTATCTTAATATCTCAGATCGTGTAGATGGAACCCCAACAAGTAAACCTCTCTTAAAATTGTTAATTAGTCCTTTATTTTGAATGATCTTCCTGAAGATTAGTATCTGCAGACATCTCGTCCCTAGCCATGCACAAAGGCAAACCTAGGTTAGAGTAGTGGCATTGAATTTCTAATAAGATAAACATGAATATACTATAACTGAAAGATGAACTAATATCTGAAAGTTGTAAACTTATACTGAATCATGTGTCTTTTCTTTATGTCTTTTATCTAATTTGTGGCCACCTTTCTACAATAAGTCCTCCTAAATTGGCTTATCTACACCCTAACTTGGTATCAAAGTACCTATGAATTGGCATTACATGCTTTTGAATGACACTAAGGTATCTCTGAATTGGCATGACTACGCCCTAAATTGGTACTGAAGTGCCTTTGTGGAGTAAACTATGGCGCCACATCTCACTATCACACAGATAATGAAATGCCACGTGAAAACATGCAAAAATGCCATAAACCACATACTACCGAAAACACGGGTTAATTAAAACCGTTTGTGGAAAGAAGATAAAAGATAACTATTACATCCAGATCTTCATCCTACAAGGAAACATGTTATATAAATATTCACAAGCATGGATATATGTCCACAGCTTATTGGAACCAGCTGTCCTGTCAGCACCAGAGTTTATCACCTATTTATACATACATAACGGGCCACATCAGACCAGCAGCAGGATATATGAGCTACATCAGGTATACATCATAAAACATCGTCAAAACACCTCTGAGGACCTAAGAGTACAGGGATGACTCTAGGACTCTACTACAAAACAACCAAAACAACATCATATCCATCTCTTTCCTCCTACTACTCTTCTTGCTGCTCGGACGCAACCTCACGACCACCACCACGTCTAGCACGATCACCTAAAAAGGTTGTAAACCAACCGGGTGAGACACAACGTCCCAATGAGGAACATAACTCCCCGTCAAAACTATAAAACTTCAGGAAAAGCAGGTAAAGCAGGTAACTGATATCAATAGATCATAGGAGCAGCATCCTGAGTAGAACTTATTTTATTAACAATCTTACCAGATATCTAGGAGGCATATAACCAGATATTTCTTTATGGAACATGATTGACAAGATAAGCTTTATAAGAACTTATCACAAAATATAAGGATCGTACCAATAGTTGCAAGGTATAACTAGATCAACTATACAAGCAAGGCCTCAATCAATATTTCATGTTTTGCCTTAAGCAATATATTCTATACAGCTGGATTACGATTTATGATGCCTTGAGAAAGTGAGTCGTCCCGCTAAAATCCAACCTTTGGGTGCGAAGCCCAAAAATTGGTTCCATACAAGGTCATTGGGAGAGCCGGACTCCATGACCTCACCTCTTCGTGATTAGTGCACGAAAACCAAACCAGGATTGCAGTCTCTTACTTGAGTGGCCTCAGCCATTGGGTCAACTCCGCAGGCTACCCTTATATAATACTGAGCCATGTGCTTGTTCACCATGCTTTATAATCACTGAGCCATGGGCTTGTTCACCATGCTCTATAATCACTGAGCCATGGGCCTATTCACCATGCTCTATAATCACTGAGCCATGGGCATGTTCGCCATGCTCTATACACAACCACAGTTGTACTCAAGTCCTCCTACTTTTGGCTAGGATAAAACCCACATATTCAACAATATGTGCTCCAAGTAATCCCGCAGGATAAACCTGTTTCACCATCACCAACTACTGACGATGATGGATCTATGGCCAGGGCAAACTACATGATATGTTCCACTGTAATTAATTAGTATATTTTAAGTGGATTATTGAGGCAACCAAGTTGTAAAACATAACAACATTGAGTTACATTATTATCATGGGATCTAAATCCCTCGTCACAGAATGCCACTGCCTCTCAAGGCTTACATCATCATCATGGGATAGCAATCCCTCATCTAAACATCAGAGGATAACACCTCAACTAGGCACTCAGCCTTTATCAGGTCAACAAACCTTTCTCATCATACTGGTGTTACATGTTATCTCATCAATGAGGATTATCATCATTTAGTGTTATTCAAACACATAAACCTCATAGATCTTACCTAGCTATGAATCCATCTGATACACATGCATGGTTAGTATGCATATCAAGAGAGATAACTTAAATCACCAAACATATAGATCTTTAGGGAAACATATTATGATTATCATGCCATAAGGGTTTAAGGTACAAGATTGGATCAACATCCATGATTATAATTACTTGAAGCACAAAGATGTATCTTGTAACCAAATACATTATTGTTATAAAACCATGAGCATCCACTACACCCTAATATCTCATGAGCATGATCACTATCAAGGAATACATCCCTAAGGATTCCAAAACCATAGCCTAGTCATACATCATTGGTCACAACCTTTCATCCATAACCCGTCATCCACAAGGTACAAGAAAGAAACCACTAGGGTTTCCCGAGTTAAGCACAACCCTCACCAAAGGTATTGTCTTCCCTTACTAGAGATGTGGCGGAAGCACCATCCCTCACCCAAAAGGGGTAGCGGGCAAGATCATATCCCTAACCAAAACTCTAACAGCTAGGGCACTTAGCCACACGTAACGGCCAACCATATCGTGCTCCCAAGCACCAAGGGTATCGTGCAACCAGGGCTAGTGATGTGTCATGCAACCTGATCCAAGAGGGTATCGTGCATCCAAGCAGCAAGGGGGTGTAACGGGCAACTAGATGTGTTGGTCAAGACCCTATCACCCATTAGGGTTAGGGTTCATATCAGGAAGCCATCTTCACTATATCATCCAAGGTCATGGCGCCCAAGCTCAACACTGTATTGCCCAACAAGCCCACTATAGCAAACGACACCAAGGCACCGTGAGATGACCTATCATCTAACTAGGTTAAGCACAACATCTTGGTCACCACTAAGGCACCTAAGTAGGGTCCACCACCCAAACACCATATCGGGCAACACAAAACCACCCTATGCCGCCCAAGGCACAAAATAGAGGTATCTACTAGGCACCATGTCGGCCAAAGGCACAACACCAACTAAGGCAAAGGTACATCTCGATCAAGGCATATCTCCCTACAACACTAACATGGTGAAGGGGTCATATCGGGCAACAAAGCCAATAGAACTCAACTTATCATATCATCCAAGACAAACCCTAGATGAGAGATATCGTGCAAAGCACCAAAAAGGGGTATCGTGCAAGGGCACAAGAACCACATTGGTTTGCCCATCGTCTACCTCAAGACCGACATCATCAAACCCTAATAAATCTAAGAGAGTTGGTTCACCTCTCAACAACCAAGAGAGAGTGGTTTTGCACAACATCCATCACATATCGGGCATCAAGGTAGGTCATCCATATCGGTCAACCCTTCAACCTCAACTAGGTCGTCAACAACCAAAGGCTCACCTCTCAAATCCATGGTGAGAGTAGGGTATTGCCCAAGCAACTAGAATATAGACTCACCTCTCAACGACTAAGGAAGAGAGGGGTTTTTCCTACTCACTTCTCAAAACCAAGGACAAAAAGGGATATTGCCCCAAGGAAAACCTAATCCATAGGTTCGACCAACAAGGTCCCAGGTCATACAACTATCAACATCATAACCACTAAGTCCAACAAGATTAAAGGTACAAACTAGAGCAAGAAACATATCCAATAAGATGCAAGGCCAATCAAGATCATATATGAACATGAAAACATAAAAGAAGGTAGTATATCTAGGGTTAGGAGTTATGTAACCCGCCTCAAGTAAGTTCATCAAGCTCCAAAGCTCCAAGCACCAAGATTTAAGCTCTTATCTCCAAAGCACCCCACCAAGGAAGCAAGACCCTTCTAGAGTTCGACCACCACCTAGAGGAAGAACAAGAGTCCACCAAAGGGGATCGACCACCAAGCTTGCTCTACCAAGGGAAGGTGTATCTGCCACCAAAGGAGAAAGGAGCAACTAAAGGAACTAAAGGGCTAAGCAACTAAAGAGAGGGTTGTATATATAAGAGGGTCAATGTGGGGCCCACCTTGGTGTTGCTCCGCATGTGCACGTCCAAGGCACCACTTGTCCAAAGCCATGCCACCTTGCTAAACCACATGCTCATGTCATGCCACCAACTAACAAAGGGTCGACCACTTGTCCAAGGTATGGTGAAAAAAACAAGGCAAGGTCAAAGTGGTCACATGGGCAACACACCCCATCTATTCGACACACTCCTGGGTGACACAGAGCTTCAAGCTCTCCTATGCATGATACAAACCCTTATCAAGGCAAAGCAAAGAAAAGCAAAGCAAGGCCCATAAAAGCTCATCAAAGCCCGAAACTACTCAAGCAACAAGCCCAACTCATCCTCTCAACCCTAGAGGATGCAAGGAGAGAGAAAACATCTCTCAAGGTGACAAACTTGCACATCAACCCTAAAACTTGGATAATTTGCAAGTTCCACCTCCAACTCTCAACAAAGCACAAACAAACCCTAATCACAACCTCAGGTGATTAGCAAGCTTCTAAACACAAGGTTTAGGCAAAGCAAACAGGGTAAACCCAAAATGAAGGTCAGGGTCCTTACATAAACACTCCTTTGAATTTGCAATACATGCCTTTGAATTGCCAAACACATGCCTCTAAATCATCTCAAGACAAACTGAATGATGACTTATCATATAATATCTTATGTGAAGGTTCTGACTTAATTATGTTAGATCTAAACTTACTGAACTATGAATTTGAACTTGTCTTATGCTGAAAAATACTGATAACTGAACATGTATCGACTTCCGAATCTAAACATGAATCTCAGTTCTTAAATTATCATCTGAATCTAAATCTAAATCTCAATTTTGATATTCTTATTATATAATAAATTATAATTTGAAGTTTTTATTTAATAGATGTCTTAGTTAAATTTTGATGTATAATATATAACATATGAATCTAAGGCTTCAGTAAATGAACTGAATTGAATCTAAATCTATATTTGGAATCTGATATACTTATTGTCTAGATAAATCTTAATCTGAAGCTCTTTTATTTAATAATTATACAAAAACTTCTATGTGAGACTAAGGGCTTGAAAAATAAACTAACATAGCGTAGAAGTATTGAGTGTCTAAAAGTAATATAAATCCCAAATATCTAAAATCTAAAAATTGGGCAATATGACTCAATCTGGACGAAATTTTATTGTTCAAAGCATGGCCGGATATGAAAATACTAAATTCTAAAAGTAAATCTCTAAGTTACTTTGTAGGAAGGTGTAGGGTGAACAATAATAATACTAAAACTCAATGGAAATGGCCCACTTACTTGCTATGGTGAGACATCCAAATATACTTTTAGGTTATGGTCAAGCGTTAGCTTTCCAGAAAATGAACATGATGTTGACCTAAGTGTTGCACATTGTCCATATTTTGATAATGACTTAACCATTCCATTCATATGTGTCTAATATGTTTGTTTGAGATTGATTTTAGGCATTAGATACATGAAAATGATCAAATTGATCAAACCCTAACTTGTTTTAGTTCAAGTCAAAAGCAATGCAAATGTACATTTTTGGAAAACACTCCAAATCACCTTAGATAATTTTTGTAATCATTTGTATTGACGATATGACTTGTAACTAAGAAGAGAAAAAATCAAGGACACTTAATTTGAACATTTAATCACTTAAAAATCATTTTGGAAAATTCATTACATGTTGTTCATCGGTCGAGTTGCAAACTCGACCGATCCTTAATGGATTTTGAGAATGATCCTGATCGGTCGAGTTGCACACTCTCAGAACTTGACCGATCCCTCTACAAATAAAAAATGATTTAAGTGGATCGATTGAGTTTCCACATGGACAAACTCGACCCAATGGTTTAAATTAGTTTTGTCATATAGTGTGACTGATCGAGTTATATTTATTGAAATTCGACCAAGTGCACTGTACAAAAAATGCAGAAAAAGTGATTATAACCGTTGGAATGTTGCAAACTCAAAATTATATCTGTTGCAACGCTCCAAATGGCTAGAAAAGGTTCATAAGTGTTCCCACACTCTAGTGGACACCCCCAACTATAAATATGACCTCTTAGATTTCATTCCAAGGTTGATCATTAATGCTATTCAAGGTCCTTGCCATATTTGAGTACTTTTAGTCCACTTGAGCCCCTTTCTGTCTCTTGATTACACTTATTTTGTCCATATGAGTGAGATAGGATTTGTGTGAGAGAGATACCTCATTGTTCACTTGTAAAGCTCTTAAAGCTTCTCCTTCCCAATCCCTTTCTTTAAGATCATGTTGATGAAGGCTTCTTTAGGTGAAGGAGGAGGTCCTTGCTTCTTCAAACTATAGAAGAAGATGCCTCAAGATTCTCCGAGTGAAGGAGGAGGACAAGGCGAAAGATCTAAGGAACTGAGTGGGTAAATACTTCAAGGTAAAAGACTCAGTGCAAGAAGGGGATCTCCTTGGTGAAGGCATCCAACTTCTTGCAAGAGTGGGTAAGACCTTGGTGAGGTAGAAGACTAGCTCTTGGATATGTAAGACCTTGTTTGTAAGGTTGTTGGCTTCCTTGGCCTTAAAGGGAAGTTGGGTATCCTTATCCTAGAAAAGGAAGGTCATATGTTGTAACCCTTATAAGTGAATATAAAGAGTAGACATGGTTAAGAAATCCTAGAGCTTGACCTCTCTAGGTAGTGGACTGACTATCTCCTGGTTTGGAGAGTGGAACCACTCTAAAACAACATATCAATTGGTTGCTTCAATTTCACTCATCCTTGCTATGCATGTTTGGATTTTCATCAAATTGATTATTTGCAATAATGCCTAGCTGGAGTAAATTGAATGTCTAACTATTTTTTTTACAAGTTTTGAAGATCTATTCACCCCCTCTAGATCCCTCTGATCCAACACATAATGCATATATCAAAATTAAATCCAGAAATCCTAAATTATCCTAATAGACATTCTAGGTCTTCTAATCTATGTTGGGATTTTTTTTATGCATCATAAACATGATACCATCATGTAATAAAATTATATATGATCATGAATTCTCATTATATATGATCTCTACACATTTACATCATTACTAATATCATCAATCTCTTAACCACTTTAATCAACATCACAACCTAACTTCTCTAACATTAAATTCTCATAATAGATAAGTATCTTCTAAACTCAAACAAAACAATATTATAGTGAGACATACATCAAAATATAATTTCAAAGATTCTCTATAAATTTTATCTCATCATTTTTTTTGGTCGGTAAAAAATCTTGTTACTATTAAATGAATCCAAAAACTTTAGGTGCGTATATGCACCCCTTACAACCAGGATATAAAATCCAAAAAATCAAAAGAGGACTTAACTAAGGTCCTCCTGAGAAGCAGAAAGAGGTAGAGATGAGGATTCCAACTATTCTATGCTAGATACTATTAAAATTACCATAGTAACTCTAATGAGTAAGCTCGTCGTAATAAATTATATTCATCAAAACACTAAGATCAAATCATGTATTTGTGTTATATAATTCAGAATAGATCACATGAACTTATCTCCTCAAATTTAGACATCACAGTCTATTGTATAATCACAATCATCATATATATATATTCTTATATTAAATCTTTGGCCTATTAAATATCTAAATATCCTCAAAATTGTATTTGTATAACAATGTATTCTTTAATATCTTTTCAACAACAACTTATTTTATATGATTGGATGTCTAAGATAAAATATATTGGCTTTTTAATATTACCTCTTTCTAGAAAATTGGGGCCATGAATCTTGAATTTGGCATATTACATCCCATCTTTTTTTTTCCTCTGGTTTGTAGATCTCCTCCTTGGGTTTTCCTATCTAGAAACCCAGATCTGGCGAGCCCTAATCACCTTCCTCTTCCTTTCTGTGTCTGAGTGTGGGACATCTTCCATGGTTTGTGCACCCGATGTGCCTTTGAATGTGTCCATGCCGCCGAGCTCTAGTGAGGGTCCATGGCTGAGTAGACTTCTCCGTGATAATCACATCATACTTGCCACTCACATATGAGCCTTCTAATGAGACAATTTTTTGGGAATAAAGAGAGTCTCTCATGTGGCGTGATAACTTCTCAAGAAAATGTATTTTTACTCTTTTTTATTGAATATAGAGGAAGATAACATAACAAAGACGTGATATCCTATTCCTCATATTTTATAATGCATCACTACTCTATGTTCTAGATCATTCTACTTTAAATTCTATGTTTTGATCAGAAATTGCTTCTTAAATAGAATCAAATCTTCCCACACTTGTCCCTTCTTCGTAAGGAAGGAGGGACTTATCTCTTTCTTTTTAGTATTTAATTAATTAATTCAATTGGTTTTAGTCAAAAACGGATCAGATGTCCCCACTATTGACAATGTTTCTTTTACTTGAAACCTCACACTATCGAGTCATTCATCATGTTATTTAAAACTTAGACATTGTTCATTCACTCTTAAGGTAATAAAAACAAAACCAACAGTTTTGAATATTATCCTTCCTTTCTGATTGTGTCCATGGTATGCATCACAATGGATTGAGCCCAAGAATTGTACACATGTTCTTTTCATATATTTTTTTTAAGTCAATTTCACTTTCAAAAAATTTATATGACGTCCAAAAATTATAGATAACATTTTTTGGTTATACAAATCAACCTAAGTTTTAAAAATATCAAATGAACACCATAAGCTATGAAGTTATATATATTTACCATCATATTCAACAAAACATCCTATGGAGTACGATCTGATGAAATATATTATCCTTGGACTCACATGCATGGTAGTTTACATCTCAATAAAGTTCCCTTTATTCATAGTTTACTTATCTCATGTAAGACCATAAATTTATGGCAGCTGATGGTTAACCAAGATGTATAACAATTGATGGATTTATATTTTTTCCGTTAAGTGATAGCACATAATTAAAGAGTTTGGTTTGACCCATTATTTCTCCATAAGAAAATATAAGATTTTTTTTCATAATCACCTCCACTTCTATTTTCAAGATCATAGTTTCCATATTACTAGATATCAATCACTAAATAATTAGAACTTTTTAATTTTGATAAGAAATCTAATAGTCTTGTCTACTTTAAAAATTTATTTACCTTATACAAATAAACACCCACAAGTCATTATATACTTTCCTAGAAAACCTCTTCCATATTTCTTTCCTTCTTTAACAGAATTAAAGTAAAACTTCTTTCCAATTAGCAATAAAAATCAGTGAATGTTACTCAAAAATATAATGGTATTATCGTTAAGCTCACTATATCCCCTACATTTTTTAATTAAAATCCAGGAATCTCACTCTTATCATGTTTGAAAAAAAATTTAAATTCTACTTTATTTCTGTCTTTGGATCTAAAAAAAACATTTATCATATCTCTAGTTATTTGATTTATCTAGCCATTTACCACACATATTCTCATCTTTCTTGAAGTTATTTCCTTATCTAACGTTAACCAAAAATTATAAAACTTTGACCACTACTATGTATTTATATAAGGAATATAAATAAGGTCTTAGAATTCTAGAAAAATTATTTAATATTTTTTAATCACTCAAAATCCCTTTTTTTAAATAATATATATCTTTTTATTATTAAATTCCAAAACATGGTCAGAATGAATTTCTCATTATTTCAATAATATATATATATGGATAAATTAACATATGGCAATAGAAAAAATATCATTTAACCCCTATTATGATTATGGACAATTAATGGGCTCATAATGCACCTATAGATCATCAAATCCAATTTAGCATATGTGCCATGTATTTGTATAGGGCCTCATAAGGACAAAATTATATATATTAAATTACTTAGAATTTGGGATGTTATTGACCTTGAGAGAGACACATGGAAACCATAATTGGTAGTCATAATCATTTCTCATAGTAATGGTGGTGATTGTAGTTCTTAGGCCTGAAGTCACTGTGCTCATCACATGTCATTCAATGTACTTTGACATCATCCACTGTGACATTGAATAAGGGTTGCCACGAAGGTGGTGTTCAGGTGCATAAGGACACATGGAGATGACTATGAGTGATATGATGGAATTTTTCCCTCCGAAAGGAGTTTGATATCCATGCCACTTGATAAGAGAGATTGAGAAAAGCATGTGCATGCACATGTGAATCAATACATGATATTGAGTTCACATATATATTTGATAGTCTGCTCTAGTTCAATTGTGACACCCCAATGTGCCACAAAGTGAGATTACTCAAAACAAAGCGTGGAATTATCACTAACAACCGGATTACTATAAGAAAAGGTAAATTAAAACTGATATCACATATCCACCTCAAGTGGAAACATATGCATCTGAGTCCACAAAGGTCACAGTATTACATATCTCATGCCAAAAGATTATTACATCACATTGTTCACTGGCTCACTGGACACAACCTATTACATATGATAACATGTTCATATACATACATGCCATATTTGTACAATAAAAGCATATAGACAAAAACCTCGTATCGATGTACAAACCACAAAAACCTTCCCAAGGACCTAAGAGTACAGGGTAGACACATAGGACTCTACTACAGATACTAGTAGCATGTCCAACCTTTCAATAGATACTACTCCTCCTACTACTCAGCCTCAACTGCACGATCCTTACCACATCGCGCATGACCACCTAAAAGATGTGGAAACCCACGGGGTGAGACAAAACATCCAGGTGAGAGATATATATCTCCACCAATGTCTATTATAAAAATAGGTAGACAATATAGAGCATAGTAGTCATTTTAAGCATATTCAGCTCAATGATATGTATAAAACCAATATTACGGGCTAAGAAGTTTAGGTTGCTATAACTGAGCAGTAGAACGTATTATGACTTTAGAAGGTGTATGAATAACATGTATAATAGTTGATTTTTCTTGCCGCATTATAATTCAAGAAATCAGTACAAACATAAGGCAACAGGTCATCCAATGTGAAGCGTATTTGACCCTAAGCAAATTATAGTACACGGTTGTATTATGTATTTTATTATGCCCTGAGGCTTTGAGTCGTACCACCCAAATCCAACCGACCACTGTGAAGCCAAATGGGTGCCATACAAGATCAATGAAAGAATCAGACTCCATGATCTTCTCCTATACTATTCATCCAGTTTGAGTTTGCACCGTAGTGACATGTAGTCAAACTACAAAGACATCAACTTATAGTCAAAACTATAGTCCTATAAAGATATCAACTCATAGCCAAGGTTATGGTCCATTAAAACACCTAGCCTGCCTTGGTACAGTTCAAGACACTAGAAACCAGGGTATATAACCCAATCATTAAGGTACAATTGGAGATGTCCTCTATCACATCATATCACATACTCATCAATGAGACCCAACCGTAGTCATTCTCAAAACACTATGGATCAAGATGTCAATGACACATAGCCACTTGCACCTTGAATGCTCAACAATATGCACTCCAGGTTTCCCTTGGGAATACCCATTTCACCATCCAGAAAAGTACTTATGCTGAAGATGTATCTATGGCACATGGCTGCTACATGATTAGGGTTTCACTTAATTAGTTAAGTCAATTGTGTGTCTTTTAGCATCAATCAAGTTACTACATATAAACCCTAAAAATACTCTATAAAGATAAGGGTACGATACAACTCCAGAAGATATAAAACATATAAGATACAATTTTGTCACACTATCACTAGATGTCACTCCCATTCGAGGCTATCAACATATCACACATCCATACAAATCTATCATCACAAATGCACTACCATGGGATATCAATCCCTCATCACAACACTGGAGGATAACACCTCACACAAGGCACTAAAACTTTGTCAGGTCATGAGACCCATCACATCAACATGCCTCATCAGGTCCATATCCATCACCATGTGTCACATAATTACCAAGATAGCTTTCACAAGCTATGACATTCATTCAAATTGGAAGGTTAGATTTGTACAAGTAGGAGAGAGAAAATATAATCAGGTGACATACATCAAGGAAAAATCAACAAACATAACACACCCTAGAATTAGGGTTAAGGTTTCACACATTCTGCTGATTAGGGTTCCATATCATTATTCAACTACCAACTCTAGACACATCATCTCCAACTTTCTTGGAATGTATTAAGGCTACACACTATTGATGTGATTACCATTCATCTTCACATAAACATGTAGGGATTAACACATTGTGTAACAACTTCTTTAGGTGAGGGAGTGTAGCGACCATGGTCCACTTGTAGTGACCATGTCTTGAGACTTACCTAGCTAAGCATGTGTCTTGACCCATCATCATACATGGGTCTTGACCAACCATCAAAATACATATCTATACTGAAACACAAAATCAACTAAAAAAATGTGTAACGACCCTCAACACAACACTAAGATGCTGACCCCATCTAAGATTTCTCATGTCACGATCGAAACACAAACAAGAGTAGCGACCAGCTCAACTAAAATAGGTGTCCAACCAACATGAGACATGTGTAGGACTTGTTTACACAAGGACATGTCTTTCGATCGAAACCAAAACCAAGAAAAACAACCATCACCCAAAATCAAGGTGTGTAGACCGAAACTAGATCAAAGGTGTAGCGACCAACAAGGTCAAGCTACCTTGACCACACACAACCATCTTCTGAACATAAAGAAACCATGATCAAAATAGATGGTGAACGTCAAAACACTAAGCACCATCAAGAGGGAAAATGCATACAAGATGAACATCAAAACCCTAAAGCCAATATCCAAAATAATCAACTAAGAAACCAAACTAGGAGAAAGAAAACCAAGCTTCAAATTCAAGAAAACCGATCCAAAATCTCCAGAAAAACATAAGGACCGAACTATATCATGGAGATAGAAAACCATAAACAAGAACAAGAGAAAACTGTCTATATTATAGTCACCACAAAATTGGGTACCAAGAATTAGGGTTTAGGAGTACAAGCAAATCACATGTGATTATCACCATGATTAAAGTTCTAGATTATGATAACACCATATATAATTCTAGGATCACATATTAGAGATAACCCGCCTTATGGAGCGACCAAGCTCCAAAGATCATGATCTCCAACAGAGAAGAAGGCTCCAACCAAGAGAAACTCCACGGATAAAAGATCGCCTCAAAAGAGAAGAACACCATGGTCAAAGGAGATCTCAAGAAAGAGGTGAAAAACTCTTGGCCAAACCAAAGAAGAAGAAAGGAGAAAGAGAAGAAAGCTTCCGCCCACTTGGGTACCACCATGTCAAACATAGTCTCTAACCCTTGTGAAGGGAAGTTTCTCTCAAGATGACCACTATGGTAGAACCATAGTCTCATGGCCAAGAAGGAAGAGGAAGAGGTAGGGTAGATAACCAAAAGAAAATGAAATCAAGGGTTCAAAACTACTTATCAAGAAAGTATATCACTAAAGATCACCACAAAGGAGATGATCAAGCTCAAAAGCACTACATGCAAGGTTGCTCAGCCTCCAAAGCTCCAAGATTATTCCTTCTTTGCTCCACAAAGCTTCAAGGACGAGCACAAGAGAATGGAGAAGGAGTAGAACAAAAAAAACACTTGCATGAAGAAGAGAGGGGTTATATACATAAGGGAGGAGGGAGGTAAGGGGGATATGAGGTGTCAACACCTAATGGCATCAAAAGGACACATTCCATCAAGGAAACACCAATGCGACCACTTAGCACCAGCATGCAACAAAGGGTGATACAACCAAGGTATGGTATCGACCACCTTTCCTCCAAACTCAACTTGGTCAAAACAAAACAAAGGGTAATGGTCGCAACACAACACTATATACATGTAGCGGCCGCAACACACCCTCACACAAATAACCCTAGTGACCCGAAAGCACCTAGGTCGAAAAAACTCACCCAAAGAAGGTATGTCAGTAAAAACACACAAGATACACCAACCTGATCAAAACAGATGTCGCAACACTCAACCAAGCTCAACATGGTTGACACTATGCTTCACCAAGAAAATTTGTAGAAACCCTAGCATCACCACAAGATGCCACATCATCAACCATGGCCCAAGAAAGGCACCCCATAGAATCACCTTATCCCTCATGATGCTAAGGCACAAGAAACACACTCTACATGTGACAAATTGCAAGATAACTCCTCAACGCTGGTAAATTGTAACTCGGTCCAAAATAAGGATACATGGCTCAAACATCATCCAAACCAGACCAAACTAAAAACACAAGATTGTCACATGTTATCAAGGCATATCAAAGGATTAGATTAAGGTTTTAAGCATATCATCAAGCAAATCAACCACATTCAAACACTAAGCTAGGCCAGGGGCCTTACAACCATAAACCTAACAAGGATTTTGCACCTGAAATCCTACGCAAAAAGAGATGGGTACTTCCTATGGATCTCCTCCTCAAGCTCCCATGTGACTTCCGCTATTCCATGATGATGCACAAAACCTTCACCAACATGATATCCTTCTTCTTCAACTTCTTAATCCTCCTATACAGGTCAATACAAGACCTTCCATATAAGATATATCCTCATCTATCCCAACCCCCACTGGCTGAAGCACTAACTCTATATTTGGATGTCACTTCCTCAACAACAATACATGGAACATTGGATGCAACTTGTAAGACTCAGATAGCAACTCCAACTTATAGGCCACTTTCCCAGCATGTGCCACCACGGGGTAAGGTCCCATAAAATGGGGAGACAACTTACCCTTCTTCCCAAACCTCAATACACCTTTCTAAGGAGAGACCTTGAGACACACTCAGTCTCCCACCTAGAAATCCAATGGTCTACTCTGATTATCTACATATGACTTTTGCCTGTCTTGTGTTGCCTTCAACTTTTGTTGAATTATTGTGATCTTCTTTATCGTCTATTACACAAGCTCAGGACCCAAAAGTTGATATTTACCGGTCTCGTACCAACACAAAGGGGATCTATAATGTATCCCATACAATGCCTCATATGATGCCATATCAATACTCCTTTGATAGCTATTATTGTATGCAAACTCTATCAAGCTGAGGTGGACATCCCAACTGACCAAAAATTTCAAAACATAAGCTCTCAAGAGATCTTCCAGAATATGTATCGTCCTCTCTGAATGTCCATCTGTCTACAGGTGAAATGTTGTAATGAACTTCAATTGCATACCCATCACTATGTGTAGACATTCCTAAAAATGTCTGGTGAACTAAGGACCTCTGTTAGATATGATGGTAGTTGGGATACCATGCAATCACAATATCTCATCAACGTATATCTGAGCAAGTTTCTTTGTTGTATATGTCATCTTTATAGGAAAAAAGTGTGTTGTCTTTGTCAACCTATCGACAATCACCCATATGGAGTCATGACCTTTGGTTGTCCTAGGTAGACCAACCAGAAAGTCAATCATAACATGATTCCATTTCCACTATGGTATAGGCAACGATTGCAAAATCCCTATAGGTTTTTGATGCTATGTTTTAACTTCCTGGCACATAGGGCACTTTGCCATTAACTCAGCCATGTCATGCTTCAAACCAGGCCACCAATAAAAATCTTTAAGATTGTGATACATCTTGGTGCTACCTGGATGCATAGCATACAACAAAGAATGAGCCTCTTCCAAGACCATATTCCTCATATTGTCAACATTAGGAACCACGACTCTACTATATTAACATATTGTCCCATCCTATTCCTTATGAAATCCATCATGCTTCTCCCTATCAAACTCTGCTAGGATCTGTTGTATCACAATATCACTCTATTTTGCATCTCTAGTCTGCTACCCAACGTAGGATTCACTTGCAATTGTGCCAACAGACCCTCTAGCATGGACACCTCCAACTTCACATTCATATGATGTAGGGAGACCAACATGTCTCTCTTATGGCACACCAAGGAACATAACTATGCCTTCTCAATAGATGATGACAAAGAAGACTTCCTACTCAAAGCATCTACCACCACATTTGCTTTCCCTAGATGGTAATCTATGATGCAATCATAGTCTTTAATCAGCTTCATCCAACATCTTTGCCGCATGTTCAACTCCTATTATGCAAAGATGTACTTGAGGTTCCCGTGGTCAGTGAATATCTGACACTTCTCACATTAAAGGTAGTGCCTCTGGATCTTCACGGCATGGACCACCGCTGCAAGCTCCAAACATGGGTGGTATAGTTCTCCTCATGCTTCTTCAACTGTCGCGACACGGAAGAGATCACATTCTTGTCTTGCATCAACACACAACCCAAACTATTCTTCGAGGCATCACAAAAGACTATAGCCCTTTCCCTACTCTGGTAGCATGAGTACTAGTGCACTAGTCATCTTCTCCTTTGACAACTAGAAAGCACGTTGGCATTTGTCATCCCAGACAAAAGGTACATCTTTCCTTGTCAGCTTCATTAGGGGTAAAACTATGGCACTGAAGTTCTTGATGAACCTACTATAGTAGCCTGCCAAACCTAGAAAACTACAGACTTCTATCAGCATCTTTAGTTGTTCCCACTCTATCACAAACTTCACCTTCTTAGGGTCCACACAAACACTCTCAGCAGATATCATGTGTCTAAGAAAGGATGCCTCCTTCAGCCAAAACTCACATTTGTTGAACTTTGCATGCAACTGGTGTTGCCTCAACAAAGTCAACGCCTGGCACAAATGTTGTTCATGTTGTCGGTTGTCTCAATTGTATATCAAGATATCATCTATGAACACCACCAAAAAATAGATCAAAATAAGGTCTGAACACCCTGTTCATCAAGTCCATGATTGCTTCTGGTGCATTGGTTAGCCTGAATGGCATAACCAGGAACTTGTAATGACCATACCTCATCCTAAAAGATGACTTTGATATGTCATCACCTTGATCTACAACTGGTGATATCCTAACATCAAGTCTATCTTTGAAAAGACTTCAACACCCCTCAACTGATAAAATAGGACATCTGTTTGTGGCAAAGGATACTTGTTTTTTACCATCACTTTGTTCAACTACCTATCATCGATACAAAGCCTCATGGATACATCCTTGTTCTTCATGAATAGCATGGGAGCACCACAAGGATATGTGTTCGATCTGATAAAACCTTCTCAAGTAGCTCTTGGAAGTATTTCTTTAACTCTGACATCTCAGCTGGTGCCATCATGTACAGTGTCTGAGCTATTGGCTGAGTACCAAAAACTAGGTTGATCTCAAAATCAATCTCTCTGATTGAAGGAACATGTGGAAACTCTTCTAGAAACACATCTTCGAACTCACAGACAACTGTCACATCCTGGATACTTGGAATCCTTACCTTGGTATCCACCACATGAGCTAAGAATGCATCACAACCCTGTCTCATCACTGCTGACACCAAACACGTCGGAAGAATCTTCCTCTCTCCTTGGAAGACCCACAACACATCACCATCAACAAACGTTGCCACTTTGGAACTATAGTCCAAAACCACCTGATACTTATCCAAAGTATCCATTTCAAGGATCACATTGAATCCATGTATATCAAGTGGTATAAGATCCACTTGAATGCTATGTCCTAAAAAAAGGACATAAGAAGGACACACCTCCAACAACTCGGCAGAACCAACCAATAGGGTTTCTAAACAAAGACTACCACATCTACGACTAACAAGCAAAGAACAACTAGCAATCACTTCTCTAGTGATAAAAGAGTGTGTAGCACTCGAGTAAAACAAAATAGATATAAAGCAAGAAGAAGACAAATCATAATAAATAACTCCATCTGACATGTCACAACTTGCGGGTTGACCACTCTTTTTGGCTGACTCATCACATAGAATCGAGTCTTTGCCTGCTGTCATCCCCTTCCTATGATGGCTTGCCCACAAGAACTAGCATGTGACACCTATCCACGTCCTCTATCACTGCCACTATTGAAATGTTGTCACTGCTCTGACCCTTTCTGACTGTGTCTCAATTGTTGGGTAACCCACTTCGTATGCCCAACCTGTCCACACTTGTAGTAGGTATTTCTCTCATACCATGGCCTAGACAGCCTTGTCATTGAAACTGATGTATCATTATGGGCTCCTGCCTCTACTCGGTGACCATTGAGACTGACTTGTCAATCTCAATTGTGACGACAATGTAGTAAACCTAGGCTTCTTAAAGCCTCCTGATGATTGTCCTTGATACTGAGTAGGTCTCTTCTTTGACTTCGTCTCTCGCTTCTCCACCATAGATTGCTCTACCCTTCTGACTGACTCCACAAATGTGGTGAACTTCTCTCTATTCTCTAGGGATGACACCAACATTGTCAACTCTGTACTTGAACCCTTATTGAACTGTATGATCCTCTCCTTATTCATCGATGTCATATGAGGACAAAATCTCAGAAGCTCCATGAACTTAGCTTCATACTTGTTGATCATCATAGATCCCTGCCAGATACTCTCAAACTGCATGATCTTTTTGTCCAAGTAGGTCTCTGTAAAGTAGCGACTCACAAATTCCCATCAGAATTCTTACCAACTGATCACGACACCATGCCCTTTCTCCTCCTCAAATGGACCACCAATAGACACTACTCCCTTTCAAAAGATACACAACATGCTTCACTTTATCCTCCTCGGAGATGTTGAGGATCTTGAAGGACTTCTCCAGCTCAGTCAACCAAAGATCTGCATTGGCCGGATCAGCTGTACCCGCATACTCCACCGCTCCTACATGTCTCAACCTTTCAAAGGTCTTCCAAGAACCTGAAGATTCCACATTAGGGACTGCCGCTCTAGGTTGGGGTGGGGCATTATGTCTGCCATATGCATCATTGTGACCATAAATTGTCCAAACATGGACTGAACAATAGGAATGGCCACCACAGTTGGGTCAAACTGGGGCATCTCATGCATGGAATCAACCCTCTCTTACCTCCTGGCACCACCACATGGTGCAGCAACACTGCTCTCAGTAGCATGTTGTTCATGTTCTCCATCCAACTTCACTTCTCTTCTTCTTCTGCATAAGCAGAAGTTACCATAAGACAAACTGGAGGACATTAGAATAGACACAACCCTAGTCATATGTCCTTGTAGACTCATCAAACCTAAAGCTTTGATACCAACCAACTGTGATGCCCCAACGTGCCACAAGGCAAGACTACTAAAAAAAAGCACAGATTTATCACTAATGACCACATTACCATAACATAAGGTAAATGAAAACTGATATCACATATCCACCTCAAGTGGAAACATATACATCTGAGTCCACAAAGGTCACATGTATTACATATCTCATGCCAAAGGATCATATACGTACATGCCATATATGTACAACAAAAGCATATGGTCAAAAACCTTGTATCGATGTACACACCACAAAAGCCTCCCCAAGGACCTGAGAGTACATGGATGACACATAGGACCCTACTACAGACGCTAGAAGAATGTTTGACCTTTCAACAACTACTATTACTCTTGCTGCTCAGCCTCAACCGTACGATCTCTACCACTTCATGCACGAGCACCTAAAAGATGTAGAAACCCACGGGGTGAGACCGAATGTCCCACTGACAGATATAACTCTCTGCCAACATCTATTATAAGCACAAATAGATAATACATAGCATATTAACCATTTTAAGCATATTTAGCTCAATGATATGTATAAAACCATTATCACAGAATAAGTAGTTAGGTAGATATAATTGAGCAGTAGAACATCTTATGAATTTAGAAGGAATATGTAGAACATGTATAACAGTTGATTTATCTTACCAAATTATAATTCAAGAAATGAGTACAAAGATAAGGCAAGGGGTCATCCAATGTGAAGCGTCTTTGACCCTAAGAAAATTATACTACATGGTTGTATTACGTCTTTTAGTATGCCCTGAGTATTTGAGTCTTACCACCCAAATCCAACCCACAACTGCAAAGTCAAAATCGGTGCCATACAAGATCAACGGAAGAGTCAGTCTCCATGGTATTCTCATGTACTACTCGATCAGTTTGAGTCTGCACCATAGTGACATGTAGTCAAACTGCAAAGACAACAACTTATAGTCTAAGCTATAGTCATGTAGAGACAACAACTTATAGTCAAGGCTATGGTCCTGTAAAGTACTTAGCCCACCTTGGTATTGGTCATGGTGCTAGAAACTAGGATATATAACCCAATCACTAAGGTACAACCGTAGTTTCCCTCTATCACATCATATCACATACTCATCAACAAGATCCAACAATAGTCATTCTCAAAACACTTGGGATCAAAATGTCAAGGACATGTAGTCATTTGCACTTTGCATACTCAATAGTATGGGCTATGGGTTTCCATTGGGAATACCCATTTCACCATCCAACAAAGTACTGACACTGAAGATGGATCTATGGCATAGGGTATCTACATGATTAGAGTTTCACTTGATTAGTTAAGCCTATTGTGTGTCTTTTAGCATCAATCAAGTTACAACATATAATCCCTAAACAAACTCTATAAATATAAGGGCATGATACAACTCCATAAGATATAAAATGTGTAAGATACAAATTTGTCACTCTATCACTTGATGTCACTGCCATTCAAGGCTATCAACATATCATACTGCCATACAAGGCTATCACCACAAATGCACTGCCATGTGATATCAATTCCTCATCACAACTATAATGACCCCGCCTCCTGGTAACCCCCAATTAAGGGAGACCAAGAGGTCAGAGATGTTATCCCAATTTCATGATCACATGTTCGACAAATAATCAATAACAATTATCAAATTCTACCAGACTAAACTGAAAGTGGGAATAAAATAAAAATTTGCATACCTTTTTCAAAAACTTGGATATCTAACTTCTATCCACATCTGGACTCTAATCTAACTAATCCTCCTTGCACTTTATTTCTTAATTTCATAATATGCCACTTTATTGTTGGTCCTTTTCAATTTGTTCCTAAAACGCTGACAAATAAAACATCAGTCAGCATATAGGAATATGCTGGTATGTGGGGACAACCAAAATTTCACAGATATGGCTAACAATCTAAATATCGCAATCAAGTTAATTAACAAGCCAAATTATGCTTTCATTGTGACATTCTCTACCACTTTTTCCCTAACCATGGCATACCCACCTTAGGGTTTCTCTTTTTCCTATGACTGAAGGCTACCTTCTCAATCCTGAGCTTGGTGCCTAGGGTCACCTCTCATAGTGCCCATTAGGCATTCTATAAAGACCACCTTCTCAATCTCGAGCTTGGTATCTAGGGTCACCACTCATAATGCACATTGGTCTTCCCTCTTGGGCTTGACCTTTTGGCATCATCCATCAGGGTAGCATGTAGGTGTGAGAATACACACTTCTATTATTATTGTGATAATCATAGTGAATTTATGATTTGCAAGTATGAACATCCAAGTTGATAGGTTGCATTCAATGCGATGAACCATCTGGGAAACTCTTTGGGAAACTAATGAGATTAACCATAATTAACCACATACCTGTCAGGATGATTTGAGACAGAATTAATCCAATCAATGTAAGAAATCCAATAAGCAAGCAAGCACACAAAGAGATCTTAAAATATGCATACAATTTCCTATCATTGATCATTCCATCAAGATCTATTAAACCTAGCTCGCTTCCTAGGGTTTCTAGTCCACTTTTAGGGTTTCTATTGCAATTAGGGTTCCTCTTCATTTTTACTCTTTTAAACCATAATTTTATACAATTACTCACAAACCCTAATTATCTCATCTATTCTTCATGAAAGATATTAAGGTTACCTTTTAACAACATATAACCTTAATTTCAGATTAAATGCACAATTAACCATCAATTAAGTCCATTATGCTATTTTACAGTAAAACTACCATTTTTATCCTTTTAATTCATGACAAGATCATTAGGCCTAATTATCATCTTTGGTTCCTTCCGGATTAACAACTTATAGTTCATTATGATCTAATTCACATATGAACTCTATTTATCATTAATTCCACCTTTATCCATTAGAAAACCCTAATTACTATATTAAGGGTATTTATCCACAATTAGGAACTTTTATACTCAAATTAGGTTAGAACCATCATATCTCAGCTTTATTCATGAATTTGAATAATTAAAGCCATTAAGAGTCACAATTACTAACATTAGGGTTTCAAGGCCCATTAAAGCTCGTTTATGTACATGGAACTCCAAATTAAACCAATTACATGCAAAGTTCATTCTTTTTGTTCTTAATGTAGCTTTTTATAATTAACAAGCTAATATCAACTCTAATCATCCATAAAACCCTTCTTAATACATTAATCATCTCAATTTAGGGTTTCTTAATCATTAAAGCATTTAAGTTGATAACTTCCACTACTTTTCGAATTGCAAGAGGAATTAGCTTTTAAATTTATTTTTAATGGATTCGTCGCATTTTTCTGAGCAAGATTCATATTTTGTACGCATCCATCTGAGCAACCAATAAAAAGATATGAATTTTGCATTATTTACTTACTTGGACCAATCACTGAGCACCACGTCATCCCTTGCATGCAATGTAGCTTGTTTTGGAAATATAATTGAATTACGGTTTTGTCCTCATTTAAGTGATTATTCCTTCAACCCACGGAGGGGCATATTGGTCCAATGTCCTGGTCTTCTTCTTCCTCGTGGATGCCTTCCGCTGCCGCTAGGTCAGGGTTTAAATGCGGCCCGACCATTGCTTCCCGGACCTCGATGACAACCAAGTGTGGTTCCCCTGCCTCTGATGTGCCTCTACGCATAGGGAGGTGCCCTTGGGTCATAGTTAGGGTGGCCGAGTCGAGCCTGCTTGGTCTACAACCGCAGCCGGCCTGCAACCCTACTGCCGGCATTGCGCAGGTCCTAGGGCCAAGAGATGGTGGTCGGGCTTCTCTCCAGTGACATGGGAGCATCATGCCCCCATCATACTCCCGTCCAAGGCTCCACATCACCCCGGGGTCGCATTATCCCCCATGGTTAGGGTTTTGAACAAAAAGAATAAGATGAAGAAGGAGAAGAGAGAGATAGACGTGTGGGATATCCTCGGGCTTGGCCATGGGCTCTACCCTTATATAGGGGAGGGTAACAAAGCCCTAGGATGGCTATGCACGAGTTAACAAGTCCTTTTCCCAATAGGAACCCAAGTTCATTCATTAGGAAGCAAACTTCTCTCTCCTAATTATCCCCTTAATAAATCATGTTCATTGGATATTTAGGAATTTGAAAATTCTCTCTCTTATTCTCGTTATGCTTGACTTTTAATCCATTGACACGAATTTATACTTTCTTTTAGTAGAAAATACCTCCTTTTTAACAATACCACAAAATTCATTAATTATGTATCACATTATCCTTTTTTGTATTATTGGTATTTTCTCTTTCTTTTTCTCCATTGGGGCTCCTTGAACCCCAAGAAACTCTAATATTTCGAAATCCTTTTTAGTGGATACTTATTATCCTTCTAGATGCATTTATATCCATTATTTCTCATTACCCTTTTTATTTCTTTATTAAAATATCTCTTTTTGAGGATTTCTATTTATCTCTCTTTTTATTTTCCTTATTGGAATTCCTTTTAATGTTAGAAACCTTATGGATACGAAAATCCATCAAGGATGACTCAATCTTACCTCTTTCCACTTATTTCCCACATTTTATCATTATTTTCAATTCTTTCTTAATAAGGAAATATTTGATTGATCTTTTCTTTTCTTGTTGCATTATCTTTGTAACTTTGGACTCCTTGGAACCCAAGAGGCATGAAATCCAACTTTCGATAACATTCCTTTGCCTTCTAGAGGTTTATACATCTTTCTTTTCTCCATTTTCTTATTTACTCATTTAATAATGGAGTTTCCTTTATCCTTTCCTTGTTATTGGGCCCAATAGCCAATAAAGCCCACAAAACAACCAACAAGGCTATTGTGAACGAAATCCTTTTATTCAAAACAAATTATATCATTATTTGTTCAAATATCTTTAATAGGAGAAATTACATTTTTCACCCAAAGAACCCAAAAATTGCGGTTGTAACATTCTTCCCCTCTTATAGGAATTTTGCCCTCAAAATTCCACCAGGCACACAAACAAATAGGATAAGCCTTTCTTATGTCCATCACGACTCCCATGTGGCCTCACCCTTTCCATGGTGCTTCCCAAGAACCTTCATCATCTCATATTCTTCCATATGAGTTCTCTCTCACCTTGGTATATCGTACCCTCATAGGCGACTCAGGACATTTCAACCTCTCATAAAGTTGAATAGGTTCATGGCTCAACACATGACTTGGGTACCTCACATAGTGCTCTATATCGGACGCATGGAACACATTATACATCATGTTATCCTAAGGGGTAAGGCTAAACACAAGCATCTCCACCAATCCATATCAAATGGACCATGCAGCCGGGACTCATCTCTCTTAGCTATAACTTAGAGAGGTCATAGTTCACATCACATATTCTCCCACAGTGAGTTGCATGTCAGTCTTCTTTGCATCATCTCATGACTTATGTCACCCCTGGGCTCTCTCTCAGCCATTGCATGATCAAAGCGACTTCATTTGCACACACTATAGTTCTTTCTTGACCTTCGTGAGGTCCCTTCACCAACATCATCTCAATAAAGTGGTGACCAACACAACCTCCCTTACAGAGCTTCTTTACATCCCGACACTTTCTATGGTGGTTATCATCACATCTTATAGAGGACAAGAATTGTCTCTAGATATCACCCTGAACGAGCACACATGCTCTCATCAGACCCTCTAGTCCGGATCATACTAACCATTAGTTAGGGGTGATAAACTATACTAGCATCGAGTTCGTCTACTTCCACCTCATGGAAGTGAATCTTTAGGTTAAACTCAAGAACTTTTGAACTCGTATCATGGTGTAGTTGAACCATCTTTCTCTCATATGTAGTTCAACCAGATCTGCTCCTTGACAACATTCTTTCTTTCTCATGCCATCTAGGTAAGGCGATCTACCATAACCCATATTGCATCTTGACCTTCCTTGGTCTAGGGGAGACTTACCACAACATCCATAGTGATGAACTCCCATTCCCTCTCGGGGACTCTTTATCCTCTCTATCAATACACTGGGTTACTGGTGTTCGTCCTTCACCTCCTGGCTTGCATGGTGACAAGCCACGTGTAACTTTAACTTAAGCATCCAAAGTACTACTGTCACTTACTATCTTCGTAGTACCACAATGTATGGTGATCTTAAAATCATTATCTCATGTATGTCATGATTCCCTAAGATTGATTCCTTGGATATCCTAAACCACTCTAATCAGGGTTTCATCACCTTCTTTTCTAGAGAAGTGCATCTGAGGTTCTACCACCATCCTTTTATTGCATCAAGGCCTAGGATGGCTAACCAAACAACTACTAAATTGATCAACAATCTAGTTACATCTGAGTGTTAGCCCAAAGATATCTCACAAACTTAGGGTTAACCTAACAACCTTTTCTATCCTCTAGCTAAACTAGGCAGTTGCATCTCAACCAGAGCATCCATTACTACCTCATATCCTTATGTGTAAGGTAATTTTGAAGACATACACCTCCATGTATTCCACTTATCATCTCATCTAGGATTGTAGGTCTATCTTGAACAAGAAAACCTAGAGCTCATCTCCTTGGTTATCGAACTCGACCTTGTATATCTTGCAAATTCCACATAGCTCATGATACAAGCATCCTCATAAGATGACTACCTTAGTTCTCTTGATGTTTGTAAACCATCCACATATCATTTACTCCACAAGGGTATTTTATCATCTATGTCCTCATACCTAATAGAAACATTCCAAATCACATCATCTTTATCCTTGGTGTATGGCATGCATACTGTCTTATCTCTCACTCCCATAATAAGAGGAAATAAGCATTTGGCGGTTGTCCAAACACAAAGTTCTTCCTATTCCAAGAGTAGAGATGGTACATCCCACATTGCCCGTACACCTTCAAAACTAAGTTGAAATGTGCAACTTATGTCTCTACATCACAGTCATCTCGATATCAAAGTTACTTCCATGGAAAACTGGTATCGAACCTACTTGGTTCACCACACAATCCTTGGTCATCTCCTCTAGGTTTGTAGGGTGCTGGCACTTTTGGGGTCATCCCTCTTCCCTTATGCATCTAGAGAGTTCCCTCCTCATCTGCCCTTTGGGTCCCATGAGTTCATGAAGGTGATCAATCTCCTAACCCATGGCCCTCAGACAATGATAGTTGTTACCTCCCGACCCTACGGTCATATGCAACTAGAGAATTAGGTAACTCCTACTTCCATCGGTCTTATCCCTACCTGACCCTAGGATAGACTTAGGATTCTAACATAGTACATGTCCAACTTAGAACCTTACCCAAGCCTTCATCATCTCTCTTTGCATTCCTGGGCTTACTTTCATCCTTTCATAGGGGTCATGGCGACCTGCTTACCTTGGTCAGGCCCCATATTGTAGTACATGTCCAACTTAGAACCTTACCCAAGCCTTCATCATCTCTCTCTCTGCATTCCTGGGATGTCTTTCATCCTTTCATAGGGGTCATGGTGACCTTCTTACCTTGGTCAGGCCCCATACAGGTTACCTCCATGGTAACACACGCACATGCACTTAGAGATTGTTATCTATGGGGCTATAGGTTCATTCTCTTACTATGTACTTTTCACTTAGCTTCACAAGATCCTATGAGACCTCCTTAGGTTACTTCAAAACCAACAGAAACTGGTATACACCCTACAAAAGGGTCCCTTTCCTAGGATGGGAGGAAACTATCTCTTGATAACAACAAAGGTCACAAATGTCCTTATGTCTAGGGTTTACATCATGCTTAACCCTAGCAAGCTACTAAGGCACAAGAAGACCACCTACTAAACCATGCTAGGTCATACTTGTTCTCATTCCTCAACATTGGACCAAGAACAAACCTTCCCATGTCACCAACTTAGCTGTGAGGGGTTCATCAAACATACCTTAAACTTAAGGGGTTCCCCTTTCCTCTAAACATGAGGAGTACCCTTCTCGAATCTATAAAAACTCAAATCTCATCATGATCATCAGGTATACCACTTCCCTTCTTAGTCCTAGGAACCCTAGGTTCACTTTTTGGGTGTCCAACTGCATGCTCAACCTCTTAACCAAGAACCAAACATGTACAAGGTATGACATGCACTTCCTGTCATCCTTCTACTCGAGCAACACTTTAGATTGGAGTCCTCCTCAAGGAAAACCAACTAGGTATAAGGCCTCACAACCTATTACTAAACCTCTTTAGGTCTAAGGAACTCTTCTTCCTAGCTCAGAAGGTAAGCACCTATTTGCATATAGGTACTAGCAACCTCATCCTCTTTCTAGGGTTTGGTTCTTCTAAAGGCAACCAAGATATCATCATCCTCCATAGATCAACCATGAGGCAACCACTATCATCCACTTAGGTCGCATCATCCTCAAGTCCCCACTGTTCCTTATATCTCAGAGTCTAAGCTTCCAACCTTCTTGCTTGGGTCCTGCTCTCTCTCTATAGCTAACCCTACAAACAACCTTACCTCTAGATGTCCTCTCTCCATGAAGGTGGATCAAGCTCACAAGCATACCCCTACATGGGTGAAGCCTATGTTCAATCTTATATTCTCTCAAGATTATATTTATGCTTATCTCATAAGCCCTCCAACATACTCTCCTGGCCAGGGTTTCAACCTACTACCGCACTACTGACGTACTCTAGGTGCATGATATGCCCTACTCGCATAAGACCATAGGGTTTCTATAGGTTCTTTACTAACCTCATCATTGAAGGAGCTATCCTTCGCTCTAACATACACGACCCTTTCCAGGGTTGGGTCGCCAAAGGTACTAGGTCATTCAACCTCACATGGCTCATAATGTCATGGGCATCCAAAATCATGTCCACCCACACACCTGGTCTATCATGACATCTAACTAATTATGTCATCTCTCTCTCTAACCAACACTTAGGGTTAGGGTTAGCATCATCCTCAGAGGATGTGCCAGATCTCTACTTATAATGGAGGTCTCTACTTCCAAGACTAACTCTCTCTACTCATCCTCCTGATAAGAAGGTCTAGCCTCAAGTCTCTCCTGAGGGCATGACAACTCATGTCACACGACCTAAGCATGCAGCTATTCTTTAGTTTATGCTTAAACTATTAAGCTTATGTCCATGACATCTTATTTACATACTTTTCATTAATTTGGTGGAGGATTCCTTAAACCTTATCAACTTTACCCATACCTTGAGAGGGTGAGGAAAGAAAGAAAACCCTAATCCTTATAATCCTTAGCAACATTTGAGTTGAGAAGGTATTAACAAGATGAGAGAGTCCTAAAGGTATCTTATTTAGAGTCAGATCCTAAGACATCAGCCAAGAACTCACACAGATCTGGAAGCCCTCGTATTCTGACTAGCGGTGCGGAGGAAAATCTTGCCAGCCCTCGGGCGTGATCCTTTTCTAGACACCTTTGTCTTTCAAAAAATTCTCTAATAACTCCCTTGGGTTCTATAGAGTTTGTAAAATTTAATAATTATTAAAGATTAAATGAGGAACCTATGCTCTGATATCAAATGTAATGATCCCACCTCCCGGTAACCCCCAATTAAGGGAGACCAAGAGGTCAGAGCTGTTATCCTTATTTCCGGATCAAAGGTTTGACAAACAATCGATAACAATTATTAAATTCTACCAGACTAAACTAAAAACTGGAATAAAATAAAACTTTTCATACCTTTTTCAAAAACTTAGATATCTAACTTCTATCCAAATCTGGACTCTAATCTAACTAATCCTCCTTGCACTTTATTTCTTAATTTCACAATATGCCACTTTACTGTTTGTCCTTTTCAATTTGTACCTAAAACGCCAACAAACAAAATGTCAGTCAGCATATAGGAATATGCCAGTATGTGGGGACAACCAAAATTTTGCAGATATGGATAACAATCTAAATATCACAATAAAGTTAATTAACAAGCCAAATTATGCTTTCAGTGTGACATTCTCCACTTCTTTTGCCCAAACCCTGGCATACCCACCTTAGGGTTTCTCATTTGCCAATGACTGAAGGCCACCTTCTCAATCTCGAGCTTGGTGCCTGGGGTCACCTCTCATAGTGCCCATTAGTCATTCTATAAAGACCACCTTCTCAATCCCGAGCTTGGTGTCTGGGGTCACCACTCATGGTGCCCATTGGTCTTCCCTCCTAGGCTTGACCATTTGGCATCATCCATCAGGGTGGCATGTAGGTGTGAGAATACACACTTCTATTATTATTGTGATAATCATAGTGACTTAATGATTTGCAAGTATGAACATCCAAACTGATAGGTTGCATTCAATGCGATGAATTATCTGGGAAACTCTTCAAGAAACTAATGTGATTAACCATGATTAACCACATACCTGTCAGGCTAATTTGAGATAGAATTAATCCAATCAATGTAAGAAATCCAATAGGCAAGCAAGCACACAAAGAGATCCTAAAATATGCATACAATTTCCTATCATTTATCATGCCATCAAGATCTATTAAATCTAGCTCGCTTCCTAGGGTTTCTAGTCCACTTTTAGGGTTTCTGTTGCAATTAGGGTTCCTCTTCATTTTTACTCTTTTAAACCCTAATTTTATACAATTACTCACAAGCCCTAATTATCTCATCTATTCTTCACGAAAGATATTAAGGTTACCTTTTAACAACATATAACCTTAATTTCGAATTAAAGGCACAATTAACCATCAATTAAGTCCATTATGCTCTTTTACATTAAAACTACCATTTTTATCCTTTTAATTCATGACAAGATCATTAGGCCTAATTATCATCTTTGGTTCCTTTCGGATTAACAACTTATAGTTCATTATGTTCTAATTCACATATGAACTCTATTTATCATTAATTCCACCTTTATCCATTAGAAAACCCTAATTATTATATTAAGGGTATTTATCCACAATTAGGAACTTTTATACTCGAATTAGCTTAGAACCATCATATCTCAGCTTTATTCATGAATTTGAATAATTAAAGCCATTAAGAGTCACAATTACTAACATTAGGGTTTCAAGGCCCATTAAAGCTTGTTTATGTACATGGAACTCCAAATTAAACCAATTACGTGCAAAGTTCATTCTTTTTGTTCTTAATGTACCTTTTTATAATTAACAAGCTAATATCAACTCTAATCATCCATAAAACCCTTCTTAATACATTAATAATCTCAATTAAGGGTCTCTTAATCATTAAAGCATTTAAGTTGATAACTTCCACTACTTTTCGAACTGCAAGAGGAATTAGCTTTTAAATCTATTTTTAGTGGATTCCTCGCATTTTTTTGAGCAAGATTCATATTTTATACACATCCATCCAAGCTACCAATAAAAAGATATGAATTTTGCATTATTTACTTGGACCAATCATTGAGCGCCACATCATCCCTTGCATGCAACGTAGCTTGTTTTGGAAATATAACCAAATTACAGTTTTGCCCTCATTTAAGTGATTATTCCTTCAGCCCATGGAGGGGCATATCAGTCCAACACCCTGGTCTTCTTCTTCCTCGCGGATGCCTTCCGCTGCCGCTAGGGCAGGGGTTGAATGCGGTCCGGCCGCTGATTCCCGGACCTCGACGACCTCCAGGGGTGGTTCCCATGCCTCCGTCGTGCCTCTACGCATAGGGAGGTGCCCTTGGGTCGCGGCAAGGGTAACCAAGTCAAGCCTGTTTGGTCTGCAATCGCGGCCGGCCTGCAACCCTCCTACTGGCATTGTGTAGGTCCTAGGGCCAAGAGATGGTGGCTGAGCTTCTATCCAGTGACATGGGAGCATCGTGCCCCCATCATACTCCCGGCCAAGGCTCCACATCACCCCAGGGTCGCATTATCCCCCATGGTTAGGGTTTTGAACAAAAAGAAGAAGAAGGAGAAGAGGGTGAGAGAGACGTGTGGGATCTCCTTGGGCTTGGCCATGGGCATTAAAATTCTATCACACTGGAGGATAATACCTCACACTGGAGGAAAATACCTCACTCTAAGCATTAAAATTCTATCAGGTCATGCGACCCATCACATCAACAAAACTCATCGGGCTCATAGCCATTACCTTGTGACACATGATTACCACCAAAGAATTCACAAGATATGACATTCATTGAACCTACAATGTTAGATTTACAAAAGTAGGAGAGAGGAAATATAATCATGTGCCATACATCCAAGGAAAAATCAACAAGCATAGGACACCCTAGAATTAGGGTTAAGGTTTCACACATTTCACCGAGTAGGGTTCCATATCATCATTCAACTACCAACTCTAGATACATCATCTCCCACTTTCTTGGAGTGTATTAAGGTTACACATCATTGATGTGATTACCATTCATCTTCACATCAACATGTAGGGATTAACACATGGTGTATTGAATTCTTTAGGTGAGGGAGTGTAGAGACCATGGTCCACTTGTAGTGGACATGTGTTGCGACCCACCTAGGTAAGCATGTGTCTCAACCCATTAACAAACATGGGTCTCGATCAACCATTAAAACATATGTCTTGACCGAAACATAACATCGACTGAAAGCATGTGTAACAATCCTCAACACGTCACTAAGATGTCGACCCCATCCAAGGTTGATCATGTAACAACCAAAACACAAACAAGAGTAGAGACCAACTCAACTAAAATAGGCGTGCAACCAACATGACACAAGTGTAATGGCCTATTTACACAAGGACATGTGTTTTGACTGAAACCAAAACCAAGCACAACAACCATCACCCAAGATGAAGGTGTGTCAATCGAAACTAGATCAAAGGTGCAACAACCAACAAGGTCAAGCTACCTCAATTACACACTATCATATTCAAGACAGATGAAACCATGATCAAAATAGATGGTGAATGTCAAAACACTAAGCACCATAAAGGAGGATAAACTCCATACAATATGAACATCAAAATCCTAAAACCAATCTCCAACATAATCAACCAAGAAACCAAACTAGGAGAAAGAAGACCAAGATTCAACCTCAAGAAAACCAATCCAAAACCTCAAGAAAGACATAAGGACCAAACCATAGCATGTAGATAGAAAATCATAAACAAGAACAAGAGAAAACTATCCATCTTATAGTCACCACAATATCGGGTAAGAAGAATTAGGGTTAGAAGTATAAGCAAATCACATGTGATTATCACCATGATTAAAGTTCTAGATTATGATAACACCATCTAGCATACTAGGATCACATATTAGAGATATAAACAACAACATGCATGCAAGAAAATGGTGCAAATAATAGAAGGAGGAAAATAGTTATATAACCCACATTATGGAGAGACCAAGCTCCAACGATCACGACCTCCAAGAGAGAAGAAAGATCCAACCAAGAGCAACTCCATGGCCAAAAGATCACCTCAAAAGAGAAGAACACCATGGTAAAAGGAGAGCTCAAGAAAGAGATGAAACACTCTAGGATGAACCAAATAAGAAGAAAGGATAAAGAGAAGAAAGCTTCCCCCCACTTGGGTACCACCATGTCAAACATAATGTATGACTTTTGTGAAGGGAAGTTTCTCTCAAGATGACCACCATGGTAGAACCATAGTCTCATGGATGAGAAGGAAGAGGAAGAGTCAGGGTAGAGAAACAAAAGTAATGAAATCAAAGGTTCAAAACTACTTACCAAGGAAGAATATCACCAAGGATCAGCACAAAAGAGACGATCAAGCTCAAAAGCACCACATGCAAGGTTGCTCAGCCTCCAAATCTCCAAGATCAGTCCTTCTTTTCTCCAGAATGCTTCAAGGACGAGCATAAGAGAGTGGAGTAGGAGGAGAATGGAAAGAACACTTGCAAGAAAAAGAGAGGGGTTATATACACAAGGGAGGAGGGAGATAAGGGGGATATGAGGTGTCAACACCTAAAGGCATCAAAAGGACATGTTCCATCAAGTAAACAATAATGCAACCACTTAGCACCAACATGCAACAAAGGGTGATACAAACAAGGTAGGGTATCTACCACCTTTCCTACAAACCCAACTTGGTCAAAATAAAACAAAGGGTGGCAGTCACGACACTACATTATATACATGTATCGACCGCAACACACCCTCACACAAGCAACCCTAGTGACCCAAAAGATCCTAGGTTGAAAACAACTCACACAAAGAAGGTGTGTCAGTCAAAACATGCTCAAGACACACCAACTTGATCAAAACACATGTCGCAACACTCAACCAAGCTCAACATGGTTGACACTAGGCTCCACCAAGAAAAACCCTAGAAACCCTAGCATCACCACAAGATGCCACATCATCAACCATGGCCCAAGCAAGTTGCCCCATAGCATCACTTTCTCCCTCATGATGCTAAGGCACAAGAAACACACTCTACATGTGACAAATTGAAAGATAACTCCTCAAATTGGGTAAATTGCAACTTGGTCCAAAACAAGGATACATAGCTCAAACATCATCCAAACATGACCAAACTGAAAACACAAGATTGTCATGTGTTATTAAGGAACCTCAAAGGATTATATTAAGGTTTTAAGCATCTCATCAAGCAAAGCAACCACACCCAAGAACTAAGCTTGTTTAGGGGTCTTACATCAAGGAACGTGGATTGAACGTTGAGA
Organism: Alisma plantago-aquatica; assembly: GCA_963693085.1. Lineage (NCBI taxonomy): Eukaryota > Viridiplantae > Streptophyta > Magnoliopsida > Alismatales > Alismataceae > Alisma > Alisma plantago-aquatica. Next base: position 218,935,678 of record OY856415.1, read on the forward strand.
GGATGACATTTCCATGGCTTGAGTTCAATCTAGATATCTATAACAAAGGAATTATACAATCATTGTAACACCAAATAGAGATTGTAGGTTGACAATGTTCTCCAACTTTCCACATTACTTGGGTAGCAATAATGTGTTTCTAGATACCGCTCATTTCTTGTGATGTCATGAATTGGTTATGGACATTCACTGCCAACATAACTTGGAACCTATAGGGTGACACACATAGGATACACTTGTAATAGGATTTTACTCATGAATATGTTTAAATTTGATTAATAAAGAGTTATGTATTCAATTTAAATAGCAATTGTTAATTGTTGATTGACTGGACTATGAACCGACTGGTCAAATGTTGAACTAATCATTTTAGAGTGTTAGGTCAATTGAACCAAAACTAGCAATCAAGTCCATGATATGATCAGTTTAGGAAGTGAACTAATCAATCTCAAGTCCATGAACTAATTGGTTCAGGTTGTGAATCAACCATCTGGTTGATCAATTCGATTGAATCAAGGATTAGTGTTGAAGTCATGTTGTGCATTAATTGAATATTAATTGTCAATACAATTGTGATTGGGAAACATGTTGAACCCATCAGTTCAAGAGTTGAAATGACAACTCACATGACAACCAATCGGTTCACTGGAAAACCAACCATTTCATCGCTCACACGATGAAAAAAAATCATGAAATTCCATCTCCTTCGACTCCCGCTCATATGGGAACCCTGGCCCTCCTATAAATAGAGGGGTACTAGGGGCTTCTCAAAATCATCAATCACTCTGACAATTGCTGTCTTCTCTTATTGTGGTAACCAAGAGAACTCAAGCAAGTCCTACCTGTCAAAGGAAGGGATAGCAAGGGAGACCAGTTGTGGGAGAGAAAGTAGGTGCTAGTACACTGACTAGAAGGGACAACTCCTTCATGTTTGTTATTGCAGATTGATAAGAGTTCTTGGTGGACTGTTTGGACTACTATATAGGTGGGGAGGTTGTTTCCTACCGCTAGGAGGATGAGGTCAACTATTGTCCATGGTGATCAACCAGGAAGACATTCCTAATGCATTTCGAGTGCAACTTGAGGAAAGGCGCATGCTACTACGAGGGAACTGTCACTGGACTTGCTCCAGGACCAGGTATAACCTCATGAACCATCCTTCCCATTACATAGTTATTGTCACGATCAACTATTTAAAGAGGAATATGGTAGTTACATTTTGTTTCCATTGCCTACTTTGTGGCCATATTTCCCTACATGGAAAACAAGGAACAAAAGGAGAACCCCACACGGGGACAAACCATAAAAATCCCACACATAATCTATAGTCAATTCAACCCACGAAGGGGGCACAATGATAATATTTTCAAAAGGCAATCCGGACAACATGGCCTTAGCACAAAATATTTGAAATGAGTTGTAACTCCAACCCCACAATGTAACCTTCACAGGAACATGAGTAAGTTGAGTATAAAAGACCCAAGATACCTAACCAAGTGACATAGGCGATGAGGACCATTTTAAGCCCAAAAGGGAAATAACAAAGGACTCCAAAAGCATGGAATCAAATTGAGGTTTGAAGAATTTCCATTGAGACTAATAGTGGGAAGGGAACTATGAGAACCATCCCTAGTCCTAATAGGTAAATAGTGATTTATGTATTTTTTTGTGTGTTTGTATGTTAACTTATCTAAATTAATCCTTTGGATCCTTGTTAGTCACAATAGACTTTCTTAAGAAGTTTGTTTGAATAATCTATCATTAAGTTCTAACAAATAGCCTTAGACGTGATCCTCACAATTAATTATATGAATTTTAATATTGAGTGTTCTCCAAACTACTAATTAGTGTTACTTATAATATGACTGTATTTACTCACTCTTAGTAGGATGTTTGGGGTTCTTTTCAACTATAAAATGTATGCATACAACCTTGGTTGATTTAAAAATTGAATGAGAATGGTTATAGGGGATTTGAACCTTATTTTGGCCATCTAAACACTATGAATGATTTACTTCAGGTTGATTCCAAGTGGCATTAATCCCTAAGGTCATTGCAAGTGGACAACATATATATTTTTTATCTAGAACCAAACTGCTAACATCTTTTTTTGGATTGTACAAAACTAATGTTTTGTATGCATTTTGAATATGGATTCAAGCATTCTGGCATGTATCTCCATATTATATTGAATTAACTACTAATTTCTTGAACTAGAACATATTGAGCTATAAAATATGATGTCACTTTAAAATGGTTGTGTAGCACTAACATTTCATTAGAATGCAAAATAAAATAAGATCCTATTGAGTCCTTGAGTTACATCAGGAGGGATGTCAATAAAGAACCATTCAGATCATGATCACTAGGTTTTTGGACTAAGGTTGTCTAGAACATCAGTTCTGGAACACTATCATCAAGATTCCTATTATTGTTACTTTTAATTATATTTTCTTTTATAACTATCATGTTTATTAAATATTGAGTGTATATAGAAAGTAGGGTATGACATGGATACAAGTCTTCTTTAACTTTCAATATAAAGGGTCTCTTAAGTTGGACATATATACAAATTTTAGCCAAGAAAATTAATTAATTTGTGTCTGACTACCAAGCCATTATCTATGAACTATTAGATATATTAGGGTTAGGGTGTAAAATTGGGTTTTTTAACATCCATGTTCTACCATTCATACTTAATCAATTTAGTGTATTGCAAGCTAGTAATGAACTAACCATCCATGTTTTAGGAAACATAATAAGTTACATATGTTGTGATTAAGGTATAATTAGTTCATTTTTGCTTCATTTTATTATGATCATATGGGAATGATATACGTTCATAAATTCCATCATCCTTAGAGTATTCAACCTATCCTCTTGTGTAAGTTGACATTTCCATTCAATTACTAACAAATTTGGGTATGGGGCATTAATTCAAGCTTTTAGAAGCAATTCATTTTTTAAACCTAACTTATTATCTGTCTTGAGTTCATGTTTCAAAGGCAACTAAAGGTAAATTAATTTGTTATCAAAGCAACAATTATGGTGATATAATTAGCATGGATCACTCCCTAGTCTTGGTTAGGTGGTATCTACATACCTATGCCTTTAATACTAGATGTTACTCATGTATTACTTACTGTAACCACTATTTACCTCATATAGTCCTAAGTTAAGTTACATTCCTACATAATAAAGTGTGTGTACTCCAACCTTAAAAGGGTTATCTATATCTTATCTAATTACCAAGAGGGGATAAAAGGGCGAATCTAGGTCTTACATATCCAAAATTGCTTCACACTCTCTACACCACACTTAGGCCTGGGGTCTCAGATTGATCGTGCTAGTCAAGAGCTTCTTCATTAAAGGTTTATGTACTACTCAAACTTTCTTGTGGTGGGGACTTGGTTCGAACCATCTATAAAATCTAATAACTTTTCTTTTTATGTGTGTCATTTAATAATGAAAATAAGTTTGAAGATGAAAAACCATGCGTGAAAATTCCAAAATTGGCACCAAAATCGATATGAGAGCCAAGTTAGCCACCATCTTGAACACAACAGTTATTCTATCATCACTTGATTCCACTAAGAGGGTCTAATTATTCAAACATAAAAAAGGACATGTGAATGCATCTCTAATACATAAGCATAGGAGGGAGAAGGGTTCCTTATCAAATATGCTCAACTTATACCAAACCTTAGTAAGGATCGATAACCACAATTACACATGTCACTATTAACCTAATTCAAACTGCCTCATCTTGACACCTAAGGGAGTCATCATATTATCCAACATTATAGGAAGAGATAGGGTTCTCCCAATACTAATTCGTTTGCTACCATAGTGCCTTCATAAGATAAGTAACCTATATAGTCAACCTACTCATCTCAATTGCTAGATAAACTAAGTACACTATTGGAGATGGGAGAGGTGAAAACTTAAGGATATCTACTAAAACTTATAGTTTTCCTTAACCAATCTCATGTATGAGGCTTAACAAGCTCAATCAGGATGGCATTCATCCCTTGGATGGATTTGGGTAGAGATATGTTGAGATACTCATTGTCAAAGGTAATGCATGCCTAACCACAACATAGCTAATTTAGTTCATTGCGCAATATCAAGGAAATCATCACCATGCTACCACTTATGTCATAGTTCTATATTTTTCATCAATACATGCTTCCATACATGCTCAGTCCTCCTAGTGAGCATATTTAAGGAATGCTAGACACAAAAAGGAAAGGGTCCCGACAGGAATTCGGGTTAAGCCTATATATGAGTGTTTTAAGTCAACCTACATTTTAGTCATGTATTATTATCACTTAACGAGGGGAATTAGAATCTAATGACCAAGAGAGTACCCCATGTAGGGAATATTTGTACTTCATAAAGGGTGTAGGGTCCACTAGGATATCAAAAGTTAAGTCTTGACAACATAGTGGTTTGGGAAGTAGAAAGCACCAAATTAGGTAGGGTTTGAAACCTTGTTTGGAATCCCAATACTCAACATTAGGTACATAAACTACATCTAAATGGACACATAACTACCTAATTAAGGAACAATATAGGATAACTTGAAATAATCAAGTTACCTACTACTTTTCTCTTTGATACCATTTTGTAAAGAGTGGGACCCAATAGGGGATCCACTCAAATGGTATGATACAAGAGTCGTGTAATAATAAAGCCATGGAAACAAAAACTATTACAAAGTTATGTGATGATTCATCTACAATTGTTCCTTACTATAAAAGGTTGTATAACAAAGTAAAAAGACATACATATAATAAATCTTTTCACATGCAACATCTATTTCATAGGGCAACTCGGTCATTCCAAGCTATCCTTAGGTCCATTATCTTGTATACAATCTTCATGCATCCTTTTCTTCTAATGTGTATATACCTAGATTGTAGGAACATCACCTAGAAAATAGGAAAAAAATAAAGGTCTGCAAAAGCTGAGTGTGTACATGTAATAAACACTTTGGGAATTATATTTGGTTAAAAGTACAAAAAGAGATGTTCCCACAAGAAGCGGCTAATCGCAAATAGGTAAGTTCAAAAGAATCATGTCAAAGGAAATGAGGCATTATAAATTTTAGACTACAAGAATGAGAATAAAAGTGTCTTGCCATAATACTTAACTGCAATTCCATTTTTAAAATTATAAACATTTGCATGCATAACAATGTAGACTAAATATACCTAAAATAGGGTCATAACACCATAGGATGAGGGTCTAAAATATATAACGATGGAAACACACACCCCAAGCAGAATACACACGCCCTTTATAAGTATGGTTGGACATAAGTACCACTATTCTAGATATTCTATTCAAACATGTAGCATGCACAAAAAAGAGAGACAAGACTAGCATTTTAGTCAATTTCTCATAAAAAGGAAAACACAACAAGTGGGGTCTAAGAACCCATATAAACAAAGTATTTCAACAATCATACGGATATATTGAGTCAAAATCAGGATAAATAAATGTATGAGAAATTGGATTTTTTTATTAGTAATAACAGTTCAAGATATGCCTCATCAAAAGAATGTAACTTTTAGTCAGATAATGCCAAAAATAAAATAGAGAATTACATAACTTATGATCAGACCTAAGCATTCAGTAACACTTCCTAAGATCTGGTTCAGGGATCCTAATCACAATATTTGTGCATTTGATTAATGTAAAGTCAATTGATTATCTTACTTAAAAAATGACCCAATTATAAGTTTGAAATTTAGGCTCAAAACCTATCGCATTAAATCCATCGTATTTATTTGATCTCAAAATATATTTATATGTATTATTTGGATACACCAATAAATACTAATGAATTTTAAAACTAAATTCATTTATGAATAAAATGAATTGATCAATCATGAAAAGACCAAAATACCCTTTAATGAAAGTGGATATAAAGCATCAGCATGACACTGGACTATAGTTGTATATTACTGATGAACCTTCAGTCAAATGTGGGTCAAAGCTGGCAAAAACCTGATATGCCCCTTGCATGTACTATTGACAAATCAGTCATCATGGGCAATGTGGGGACATGTGTCCCAGAGAATAAATCCCTCCTTCTCATGCACCATGGGATCACAACTACGGTGAAGCTTTCCTGGACTATTCTCAATCCCTTCCCTCTAATCTTTAAGCATGAGGACTAGGTCTCAAATGCATTACTAGAGACATGGAAGGCTCAAAGAGTCTAGTTTGGGGCTCCAAGGTACTGGGTCAAGAGGGAGGGGTCGTCCAGGAATATAAGGAACCAAAAGAACTCAATTGAGGTAGAGGAGTGACTGCAAGACTTTGTGACCACTAGAACCTCTTCAGAAAACATCGAGGTTGATAACCATCTAAGCTCTACCTCCAAGACAAGGATAGAACATTAGTGAGAGCTTGATTATAGGTGTATGAATCTCAGATGAAAATTGTCTAAATAGTGTGTTGTTTGTCTGACCAAGCCCTCTTGATGCTCTTATAAGATTCTCCCACTGAATCCAGTAGGACTTTTAGAGTCTAGGAGCAACTGATTGCTCAAGTTAGTGACTAACCAAGAACTAAGGGAAGCAGAGCTTAAGGGTTGATCAAACAAGTACATAGCACAACATAACACAAATTCAAAAAGGACGGAGGGGGCCATGGTGAACTTCACTGTGAGACAAATTTGGAGACAAAAGGTCTATGCAAGAAAGATCGAGACATTGTTGTTGGGGAAGAAGATTTTCTCCACGATGGCATTCCTATGGGTGTGCGATAGTATTGAGGGATTCTTGGGGAAAAGAGTAGATGGGCTCCATATTTGAGTAGGTGAGAGGCAATGTGGTCTGTCATAGAGGAGATGATAGCAACGGTCGTAGAAGGGGAAGAAGGGCGTATTAGGAATTTTGTATCTAGGTTTTGAGAGAGAGAAAGAGAGAGTTAGGGATCAATGGAACATATGTGGTAGGACAAACCTAAAGGCAAATAAATCACGAGAAAAAGTCATGTATAGAGGGAGAACGATGAGGAGGGATTTTGATGTAGTAAACTAGACATCCATGAACAGGGAGTCAGAGGTAGAAGACAGAGTCGACTAGCCCAACCCTATTGGCCCATGTGAAGAGTTAATTGACTATAGTGAGATGTGCACGACACGTAAATAATCAATAACTTAGAGAAAAGGGTGTGACATCAAATTAAATATTATAAGTATCATTTGAACTAAAGTACTAACTTCTAAATGGCTATAAGAGGTGTATTTGGTAACTAATTAATCCCAACATTGGTATATTGACTAATTATGGTGAAAGGATATGAATTTGGGATTAGATATGCAATTTGAGATTCATAGTGTTGTATTTATCTAGTATACACTTAATCATTTAATTAGAATTTTAAGCTCACCCTAATGGTGTAATTGGCTAAATACTTTTGAATTATCTCAAATTCTCTCAGTCTAGATCCTAGGGTCATACTAGGGTATTCAATTATGAATGAGACTATAATTTATTATTATTATTCATTAATTTCCCATAACTCAATTAATAGGATTATTACACCTGAAGATTTTGTGTCGAAGTGATACTAGTGAGTCAATTAGGGTCAAAATATCTCGAAAAGGTCTATTATACCCTAAATTAGGGAATTATGGGTGTTTAGAGGTGTCTAATTGAAAATGGTCAAGGAAAGGGAATAAGGAAATTGGATACCAACATAGTCGAGTAGTGGTCTAGAAGAACGGAGGATCAACCTATATACCTAGGATTGAGTATGTTATAGGAGTCCAAAATACCATCGAAGACACCTTTAGACCTCTAAATAGGAATCAAGAATCCAAGTGATGCAAAAGGACTCCTACATGAATAAGTTAATGATACAATTTTTGCTCAAAACCCTCAAAATGGTCATGATTTATAATGATTGTTTGAAGGAAACAAGATTTGACAAAGTTGACATAGGATGCTCTCCTTCAAGATTATAGAATTGTGGAAAATAGTGGCCAAAACAACCATTTTACTTTGCCATAGTCATTATAGCAATATCTAATCTCCTTGAATCCCTATTACTTATACTCATTTCACCATGGTAATTCTTCCTTAGAATGGATGTTCCACCATAAAGCCATAACGGTCGTTCCACTCAACCCATACTACATCATCCTATTCCAGAATGGATGTGTTGCTTACAACAATTCTCTAGTCATTTACTTCCACCATAACAATTTTTGGTTGCCACAACTGTGCCACCTCCTAGGCATAGTAGTTGTGTTGGGGCATAACAATCATTTCCCCCCCAATCCCTAATGTTTCCTATCGACTAGATTATCCATTTTACCCCACTTAACCCTAGTCCCTATAAAATTCTTAGTGGTGCCCAAGGTGAATAGGTTGACATTCATTTCGCTCACCAATCACCACCTACCACACCCACCTACTCTCATTCACTCACCTCCACAGTTATACTAAAAAAGTCCTAGTTTTTCTAGGGCATTCACCATCATTCCACTCGATTCTTTGTGTCCTCTATCTTGAAGGGAGGTGATCTTGTTGCCACCAGATGGAGGTGAAAAGAAGGATCTTCTTCATCTACATTCCATGACCTCCTACTCTTATTTCCCTTATTTCTATATCTTGTTTTTCTATGACTAGCAAAGTCATTTTTGTGAGTTGTTTTGGTGTGAAATATAGGAGTTTGACCCCATGGCATTGGGAATATTCATGTACAATATTTTATTTTGTTGATTAGTTCTATGTTCTTGTTTTTATCACTTCCTATATCTTTTTTGTGTTGAGATATGGAACCACTAAGGTATAGAGAAAAAATAAATTTGGAGGCTTGGAAGGGAAAAACTCCTAAATCCATGTGTAAACACTCAGTTGGTTTTCTTCACTGCCCTTTATACATCTATTTCACCAACCCTATGTTAGAGATCTAAGTTTCTAGGTGTTTCACTCCTTATACACTTGGAAAAGAGCAAGTTAGAGTTTGGATAGGGGTAATATGAGGTGAAAATACTTCTCCTACACCCTACATCAACTCTTGCCTCCAGGTGCACTAGGAGAACTGATGCATGTCGTTTTGTCCACCAAACACTAGGACAAGTCCTAGAGTTTAACCTTATGTAGTAAGGTATCTAATCCCAAGGAATGGCAAGAAAATAGTTGAAATTTGAATCGATCACAAGAAAGAAAGAAAGGAATTTTCGATTGTTGATAGTTTGGTTAAACTAAGAATAGAAATAAAGTGCGTAAATAAAAATTAACTAATCAATAATGGAAAGATTGGGAGTCCAAAGGATTGCCACCAATAACCACATCTTTATTCAATAAATCAACTCTTTGTTCCAATGATCAATTCAGGACCATGTGGATGTATCCTTACAGATCCCAGTCGCACAAGGGTCAGACTTCTCATAAAATCATTGGTCCCAACATTTACAAATCCTTTCCCAACCATCCAATGTATCTCTGTCTGACATCTCATTGAGAAATAGATGAATTCCACAGTGGGGTTTGAGATTATGGGTCAGATGATCATGTCACCATAAATTGTAACAAATGAGTTAAAACAGCTAAACAGATTAAGAAATCTATCAGCATATGTCATCAAGAAATCGTAGTTCTTTCTTGTGGGAACCTGGGTTCTCAGTACCCCTCATAAGAGTATAATCCTTCTAACAGAGAAATAAGTATAAGATTAAATGGATAAAGTCATAACGGTTGTAATACAGGGACTATGGGTTCATTCTTATGGCAACCCAAGGTCTCAACATCACCACAAGAGTATATAAAAATACCAAGAATCACATGGATCGGTTGGAAAACATCTTATCATTGAAACAACTTGAATCAATTACATTGAATAGAAATAGACTATGGGGCTAGCCCCTATGTCCCAGTATGAAACTACTCAAACATAATAAAAATGGAAGCTAAACTAGATAACTAGAGATAATATAAGTGATTACAAGATGATTTTTTCTTGGAAGCCCCCTGCTTTCATAGGGAGAAAGGAGGGAGAAAAAACCAAGAAGAATGGCTTGCTTCATCTTCAAGTCACATGCGTCAAACTTTAATGGCTTTGATGGCTTTCTAATTTTGGAATTTGACTAGTATTATCTTACATTTTTTATTTCATAAATAATATACAATTTGCCAACTTTTCTAGTCAATATAGTGAACCATTACAACATTAATTGTTTGCCTACAAATAAAGGGATTTATTGAGGTGTCCTCTTTAATATTTGACCATGTGACTTTCTTTAATTTAGATTTCCACGATAGAGATTTTGTTTAGATTGTTCTCTCATAAAAGGATCAAAAGTAGTCCAAATAAAATAAATTTCTTTTAGTAAATTAAATTTCCTTTCCAATGAGTATTTGTACACTCAATATGGATTTTGGACACAAAAGTTATGGCACTTTTGGTGTCATGTATACATGAATTTCTGGCATTGCGGAAAATTGTGCGAACAATCTTCTAAGAGAAATTTTGGAAATTTTTGTACATTGAAATAATTAATCTATTTTCTTACAAAATACACAATAAACAATTATAAACTCTAATTTAAGAAAGAAGAGATAAACAAAGATAATTTATATTAAAATTATTTAATAGCTAACAATTTATTATTAATTCAAGATTAAAAATGTACAAAAACGTTGAGGAGTTTGCACTCATCAAGAACTACACTTAGAACCTTGATTAGGGTTTATCTTAATTTAGGTTCACCTATGACATGGTGAAATGAGCCTCATAAGGGTGGATAGATTGTGATTTTGGGGCTAGTTCTCCTTAATACAGTCTATAGCATCAATGGCCCATTAGTGTGTTGGGACTCCTAAGCAACATCTCCATTTGTTGTTTGGTGTGGTAGCACTATCATTGGATATGTTCATTTAACACATCCCTAATTCTTGATGGGTTTTCCCTTATCTCCTAAACCTCTCACTCTTCTAATCAATTTCTAGAAATCCTAATTGCATTGTATTTATTAGATTATCCCCCCTTCTTTATTATTAATGATAATTAGATAGATAATGGTAATCTACATTTGTTAGTGTAATTATTGATTCATTTGGGTACCTTTTCTTGGTTCATTAGTGATAGAATATTGTGGTTCTTGCTTGCATTAATCAGTTGAGCTAGATTAGTTGTTAATTGCTTCTCTTATAAGCTTGCGAGGCCTCATCACTAGTGATAATTTAGTTTCCCGCTTTCTCTCTTTTAGTTGCATGTCCCTTGGTCTTAGAAACCAAAACTAAGTGAATCCCCAATATCCTATATGAAACATAATAATCATATTAGATTTAGTGCCTTCATATGTCCCTACAACTGGAACCTGACTTGATACTCTTATACTACATCCAAAGCCCTTACATGGATCTTTTATAATAGTGTGTGTCTATCAGGTTACAAATTGTAATCTCGATGTGCAAAGGTGCATCAAATTTTTTGGCACCATTTCTGGATATGATAGTTGCAGACATATCTAGTTGCTTCCGTATGAGTTTTTAGTTGCAGTTGCCATTATTTATTTTTTAATTCTATTTTTTTTCATTCTTAGTTATCAAATACTCTTCTTTGTTGATTGTGACTTGAATATAATAATGCAAGTTTTGTTTTCATGCTTTGTCATTTGATACATTCTTTGAATATCTCAATATAGGGCGTATACGGTGAAGAAATCATCACAATTTTCAAGAGGAAGAGGAAGAGATGATCAATCCACATGGAGGACCACCTTCCCACAATATTCAAGATCAAAGACCACTGCTACATGGTGAGAACCATGAAAAAGAAAAATCCTTGCGGAAAAGAGCCTCCACCACTTCCAAGGCCATTGCAAGATTATTTCCATCCTACAAATTACAAATTCAACTATTGTTAATCGAGTGGGACAACTTCTGGTACAAACATTATAAATCCCACCCACTCTAGTGCAACTTCATCATAGAACCATTTATTACCTGAATCCAACTCCAAATGACTAGTAAGTCAATGGATAACGGAACCAAGCATTCATACTTAGCATGGTAATATGAAAGCATAAATGTGGAACTGTAAAAGCTTAAATACATGAACAACCACACGATTGGAAAACCAACATAATCTTGGCATTCAACAAGTATATTAGACCACATAAATTATTACATAGTCTATATTGCACATTGAGAGTACATTATACAAGTCTAATCATGTAAAGTAGCTAGGATCTTATAATCGGTACAACTTGAAAACTTTCTCACAATCCAAATTATATGAATCTATCTCTAAACCTAAAACATATGAGAAACAAGAAGGTCAACATAGAAGGTGATGAGTATAGGGCATAAATATACATATAAGATATTCATAACTTTATAAAGATTTTCAAAAGTAAATGAACAAGAGTAAAAGAGTTAAGTACTTCAAAAAAATAGAAACCCATGTGTTGATCATTTTACTCCACTATATTGAAAATATCATGTATCATAAGGACTTTGACCAACTTCCCATCAGAAGGGATCTATGAGAGTGCTTAAGACTCAAATTGATTAGCTAACTATATTATCAGCATGGTCCACCTTTGATTGACAATGCAAGTAGGATGTCCAACCTTGTTTCATTACCCAAAACCTACAGGTTGGTGTACAAGGTTTGTATAATGGAGGTCTATAATATGTGTTCAAGTTGTAAAATCAATGAGACAAAGCATCGAGTAGAATATTATAATACTACATGGAAATATTTGCAAGTAAATAAGCATACATACATATAAAGGTTCAAGCAATAAATCCATAATCATATGATTATTAAAATATGTACCTAATGCAGAGATTCATAACATATCCTACAAGGGATTGATGAGGAATAAGATCACATGCATGTAGTATATTCTCATCATTAACCCTAGATAGCTTCATTTTAGGGTTTAGGATTTTGATCAATTCAAGTTCCAAGCTGATTAGATTTGATGATCATTACTAATTTAAGGTTCATCATGATGGCGTGGTTTGCATTTTAAGTCATTTTGAGGTTGCATTCATTTTATATGATTATTTCAAGATTTAAGGCATTGACTTGCATTTTATGGTTAAAATGCTCCTAATAGGACAACAAAACTAAGGTTCATCAAATCATGAGGTCAAAACATGAAAGAGAGTATAGATTACCAAGATAAGGTTGTAGGAAGCATATTCAAATATAGGTGAATGTCCCATTGGGTCTAGGCATCAATGTCCAATCTCGATATCAGCATATCAATATATATTGAATTATCAAGACAATTTACATATGCCATTAGGGGTCAACAAAAGATTTAGTTGGACATCCACATAAAAGGGGCCAAAAGGATTAGAGTGCACTCTCATTTGAGAGGGTATAGTATAATATTAAGATCCATAATGATATTAGGACACAAGGAAGATAAACAAGCTACAAATGTCACATTAGGTCATTCCTAGTGAATTTGAGTCATGTATACTCATCGCACAAAAGATGAATATCATAAACATTAGTGTCCCCAAACATCATAAGAATATTGATCTTAAGGATCTAAGAGGGGTTGGACGCTTAACATAGGACCAAACAAACATTTAACTTAGGTGTAAAAGTGTATCATCCAAAGGAGTCACACTCATACATTTCTTGTCACATGGAAAAAACATACCAACAAGGTAGTTAGGGGCTGGTCCTAGGCATCTAGTTCATAACATATCATAATTTTGCTATTTTCAAGGATATAAGAGGGTCTTATATAGAGGAATATCAAAGTCTCCATTTGATCAAAGTATGACATTCAATCACATAAAGGGCACAAAAATGCAAAATCCATATGAACTAAGGCAAGAGTAATAGAGGTTAAGGCACGAGTAATAGAGGTTAGTGCTATTATTAGTGTCATGGAGAGCACAAGTTTGTGATTTTAAAGTCAAGATGAGTTTGGATGACATTTAGAAGCAAGGTTACAACTTTGATTGAGGTTCATCATATAAAGTTTGAAATAAGACATAATAATGCATTAGAGGCATCAAGGGTACATTAAAGGTGATTAGTATCCTCAATATTTTCAAATGTTTAAATTCAACGGATTTGATGATTAGGAAAGTAGAAATGCATTAAAGATTGCAGTGTTTTCATGATCATGCACTAAATATGATTAAACATAGTCAAAGTTCATCTTTTTCTAAAAATAGGAATACTATAAGGGGTTTTAGGTTCTTCAAGTGTGTCCATTGCATATATCTCATCTAGTTGATGAATTCGATATATAGGTTCATCATGTTTGGCCAAGGGATAAGTAATATATGATTTTTAGAAAGATTGCATTAAGAATTGTAGGCAAAGGATGTGCATTACCCTTTTATCATGTGGTTGATCATAGTCGTTGCTTGGAGATCATGTAGACGGTGAAGCCTTGTTGGGCCTCAAGAGGACATGGATAGGCCACCTATGCAACACGTCCTTGATGATCTAGTGCTTGTGTTTGAGGTTAAAGTGTCTCTTGTGATGTGAACATGACCATTGGGTCCTAAGTAGTCGTGCCATAGCCGACCCAAAAGCCAAGGGTCATTCCCCTCGCATCACCAACATTGAGCTAGAGGGACAACCTCGTTGGTAGCATTACCAGAGAAGATCAAGAGAATTGAAAGAAGGTTGTGACGTAGCCTAGAAATCCATTGTCCATCCTTGTCTAGACCAGGAAAATCCTACGGTGTCCTCACCTTGGCATAAGGAAGCCCAAGGGTAGAAACCCCACAATGATAGAGATGGCAGGTGCCATTGAAACAATGGTAAGGTGGAGGATTGAAGGAGGCAGCTTCATGGAGTGAAAAGAAGCAAAAACAAGGCAAAAAGAGAGGGGAAGTGAAGAGGAAGGTGAACTGGATCAAAAGGGGGCATCAATTGAGGGCAAGGAGGTCCAAATTGGACATGGCAAAAGTGGTTGTAAAGCTACTACGCTTTCCCTAACATGAGGTAGAAGACACGTTCTACACATGATCACATTGACCTAGCCCAAGCGGGCCACATCGTTGGCATGACATATCATAATATAATGACCCAAGTTATAAAATGTGTTTCTTAGACAAACTTGTAAAGATCATATCTTTTGATCTTATATCTGATTAAGGTGAAATATTCACTATTAGTTCAAAGTTCATCCTATACATGTATAATAAGTTTGATGATAAATTAGGATGTTGAAGGGTCTCAAAATTTAAAATCCATTCTAATAGTTGATTTGAACACTCAATGTTATGACCGCATCTGAGCTTAATTGGTAAACCAGGGTTTACCTGGATGATTATATGCTTAATTGGATTGATCATTGCTTAAATCTAATTAATGATGATAATTCAATTATGACATTTTAAACCTAGTAAGAAATTTAAGTGTTCTATTGTTTGAGAAATTAGGGTTTGAGAAATGTAAACCATAATCGCTAAAAATTAGGGTTTTGATAGTACATGAATATGGAATTTGATCAAGATAGCAATGCGGCAAATGATTTTTCATATTTTCTACAAATTTTGTATTTAATTGAATTTTGAATATGATATGTATAACTCAATCTTCCATATTGTAGAAAAAAATTCAGAATATTTGAGTGTTCTTTGAATGTGGTTCTCGATCGAACTATACTTCGACCAAAATGCTGACAGAGTGCTTTTCAGCAGTGTAGTATTTTATTTTAGTTATTTATTGGTAACTCCAAATGATCTAAAATTTTAACTGGAGATCTGAAACTCAATAATATATAACATGTAAATTTTTCATAATTTTTGGATGCGTATAGACCTTATCAGTACATGAATTACAGCAGATGACATTTATGCATAATTCTAGATAGCAGTGCACTATTCGATTTTTTGTTATTTAATGGAAGTTTGTAATTATCTCAAATTTTAACTGAAGCTTTTTCACTTAATTATACACAATATGATAAATTATCATAATTTTTGGAAAAGGTTTGATCAATGAAATTCACGAATTCACAGAGACCTTTGTATGACAGAAAAATCTGCTAAAATAAGAAAACGTTTAGTGAGGGGTCAATGTGCAATTAACCCAATCAGCTCAATTGGTCTATATGGTCAACCTAACACACAAGGATCTCTCATAATTCATGATTCAATCTAGAGAAATGAAATCCTATAGAGAGAGAGTTAGGGTTTGAAAGAAGAAATTGATGGAGATGCTGACCTAGGGTTTTGCGGTCGGAGGAATGATGAAATCATGTAAGTTTAACTTCTTTGGATATAGTTTCATGGTGAATCTTATATCATATGTCAAAATTACGTCCCTCCTCTGATTTGATCCAAAATGGTATCAAAACTTCCCCTTTTCTCACTCTTTTTTCATAATCCCTCATTTTTAGGGTTTTCGAGTTGAAAGGAAGAAGAATTGGGTGAATTGCTAGGGATTTGATATGAGATCGAGATTTTTAGGGATGAGCTACGTTTTTAAGGTGTTTTCACACCTTAGGGTGAGTGGGAACTTCCTTTAAACAGTATATTGCACGAAAATTGGTTAATTCATCCATAATCTTTAATTGCTAGTATGCGACTACAAACCCTGAATTGTCTGTTTGTTCTAAGTTGTTGCAAAATGATATGAAATGGATTCTTCCTCCGTTTGGATGAAGTTCAGATGATAAAATCATATTATAAATGTATACAATACATCCTAATGAGAATTCCCTAAGTATTCGCAGAGGTTATAAGAGTAAACTAAAATATAGGGAATTTGTCTATGACTGAAATTTGTTGTATAAGTAAATAGAGAAAATTGCTTATCTAGATCCCCTTGGTTATGAATGATTGTTTATCTAAATTCATAGTACATATATGTCAGATACTATCTTGGATTTTTTTCAAAGTAAATAGTGTTTGTTTGATATCTCAGTAAAGAGGGTGAAACCCAAGATGCGAGGAAAGTTGGATATTTGTGAATAGATATCGTGAAATCCATTTGAAGGGATTTTCTTGACATGATAGACTTTATTTATTCAATGTTATTATTGATGCATGATATTCTAGTGAATGGCATGGAAACCCAAATTCAACTCAGTTCCAAGGTTTCATACATATATTGATTTTATATGATTTGTTGATAGTAGTTTTTATTCATTGAATGTTTACATCACATGAAATCTTTATGGGAGCCATGTGAATAAGTTGTTGCTTAGTGAGAGGTGACAAGATGTGTGATGGCCTTGTGAGACATGAGAATAATCGTAAAACTAGTGAAATGAATACCTTGGTCTAAGGACCTAGAGGTAATGGTTACCTGTTATAGAGGTAACAATGCTATGTGATGATATAAGGGTTTGAATACCCAAATCCAGTAATCATGATAATGATGTGAAGGGATGAGAATTCCCAGTAATGTGATAAGGGATTGAGATCCCAGGTATTATGTATTTTAAGAATTTGAAAAGTACATGATAGATGTATAAAACCTTTCTTTGTAGCATTTGTGGTGATCAAATGAAACCCTAAGGGTAGGGTGTTCAATGAATCAAGTATTGTGATATCAATGTTCTCAGATATTATTAATAATTCTTGTCATGATAAGTAATTAATTCTTAATTGAGTTATGAGATGCACAACTCAAAATTTGGGTTGATATGCACGATTCTAGTGTGTATGTGCCAAGTGGACATGAAATCAATGTATGTAAGAATTTTAGTCTACCTGCAAGTATAGTATGTTGATTACTCAATATATTACAGTGTTTTGAATGTACTACTCTGCCAAGTTCAGAATGATATACATGTTGTATTATAACTTCAAATAAGTAGACGCGACACCATAGAGATACCAGAGTCAAGTATAAGTAAGAGAAGGGTACAATGTAGAAAGAGCTTTATAGGAATAATAAAATAATAGACTTAGGAGCCCTGAATACTGTAGAACCCCTTTGTGAGGTCTGCGCCTTAGAGGTGAAATGACCTAAGCCTGGCAATGTCCAGTATACGAGGGTCAGAACGTGCTATCAGGTGGCACGGGGGACAAAGCCCTAGTGGAAGTCTCCGTAAATTATAGTTTGCAGAGAAAAGCCAAGAGGTGGCTTGACTCTCTGCTTGTGTGCTCACGTTAGAGGAGGAGTCCAGTTTAGGCCAGAGAGCCATTTCCCTATTGCAGACCAGGAGAGTAGTCAAACTTAGCATTTCCCGGGTGTGTCCGCTAAGTCTTGTCTGGTGTGATCGTAGTGCACTATGAGTCTTCATATGTAGAGTACACTGCATATGATCAGGGCATAATAAAATGAATGAGAGGTCAAACAAGTGTATATAATTATTCAATTATTCTTTGTATGTTTCTGAATTATTAGTTCTCTTTATGATCAATCAAGCATTTCATATATTGATTCACTCTTATAGATATTTAGATTATCCAGCCGTATTTATGATTGTCAATTATTAGACTCTCTAAAGCTTTCTGCTGTTATAATTGATATCAATTGCTCAAAAGTATATTTGTAATTATATCAGTGCTTTAGACTATTTCTTTGAAGTACTCATTCACTGAGCGAGTAGGATCACCCCTCTACTCAAAATGTTTAGGGAAATCACATGGACTTGAAGAAAATATCATTGCATCAGAGTAGATCTACCACAAGAGTTAAGTCTGAGTATAGTTAAGCTCAGTCGGTCCTTGTCACTCTAGGTCCTTATATAGATCTGAGAGAGAGTTGTAAATGATGTTTTGTATGTTTGTTTCCTTAATAGGAGAGAATGCAAATGATTTCCATGTCGTATGTACATGGAAGTGTGAGAAACATAATGAATGTATGGATGTGTATCATTAATGCTGAGATTATATTAGAGAAATAAAAGTTTAATTCTCTTGTAAAGTTAGTTTATGTGGTTCAATGCGAGAAAATAAAGAGTTTGAAAAAGTTAAGGGTGATCTTTGTATTACATTAAATCCTCAATTTATTCCCTAATCTCATGATCAATGGTAATTGTGAGATCTGGGTGTAACATATTTGGCATCAGAGCTTAGGCTGAGTCATCGGGGACCATTAAGTTAGTAAGTTAGAGTCATAAGAGTAGCAGATAGGAGATGTTATGATGTTAGCTCTGGGGATTTGAGTATTTGGATATCCTGGACCGGTATTTCAGTACTTGGATCAACCAGTATCAAGCTACTTTGTCTATTCTTTCATGTATACCTTGTCCAGGTATACAGTGGAAGGATGGGCTAGAGAGCAACCCTAGAAATATTAGGGTTAGAAATAAGATAACTAACATGAATTAAGAGCATAAATATAAAATGATATAGAACTTGCATTTCATATTGTTGTTTTATTGGAGATGAGTAGAAAAGCTCTTATATGTTAAAATTCAGATATTCAGTATTTTGAAATATATATGGGTCTTTAAGATTTGTTGTACACTATGTAGTTGTAACATTTATTGATTACATTCTTTGTATCAAGTAGACTAGAAATGATCTTTGAATGAGATTTCCTAAGTGGATAAGTTTTCTTCCACACATTTGAGATGAATAGGATTTGAGTAATCCTGAGTAGCTCTTGGCTTCAGGACTTCAGGTTCAGCCTGGTCCGGATGGCAGGATGCATTACTGGGATCTAATGACTCCTATTAGTAACATAACAAGAGTAAATTCTAGATAGATTAGATCCAAATTCTAGTATGAATGTATATATTGTAAGATTTTGAAGTATAAGGGAAAGACTGGGATAACTAAGAATCAGTTGGAACTGATATCTGAGATCCAACTTTAGGGCCTCATATGAGAAACCCTTAATTGGGAATAAAGGAACATGACATAAGATTCTGATTAAGTTTAATCATTAGTATTATATGAACTCTAAATATGAAATATGGAAAAGATATGAGAAAAGTATGTAAGTGCCAAGATAGTAAGAATCAATCATGAGGAATGGATTATATAATCAAGTACAATGTTTTTATGTACTCCAAAACAAAGGGACAATAGAAGAAAAGAGTTAAGTATTCGATAAGTACATAGAAGTGAAGAGTCTTCAGAAAATTTAAAGTGGAGAGAACTAGATGAGCATTTAAATCATAAAACTAGGATAAGAAACTTAGTTGAAACAAAGAGAAATGTTGGAAATAATGAGCTTGATTAAGGAATGAGGGTTATGATATAATTGAGAGCATGGAATGTATACATTTATTGTGAAGTTAATACATTCATCCTACTACGTTTGGATTCTAAGTCTCTATAGAACAACAAACTAATTTCTAAAAGAAGAACAAAAGTGTAGCTTAACCAATGAATAAGTCATACAAAGGTAGACTATATTCAAGAGGTAAAAACTTGATTAAAAGAGATACTAAGTTTGACCCATGCATGAACCGTTTGATTTAAAATGAAGGATATGTAATGTATTAAACATGAGGTGAAACTAGTATAGAGATTATTGATTTGGAATATCAACTTCACATTAGTAGAAGGATAAAAAGAAATATATGCAACATGGTATACATGATCATACACACAAAAGAAGCAACGTGATCATAAGAGAAAACTAGAAGTTAAAGATGACAGGTGGAATAGTAGTATATGGTAAGGGGATTATGGAAAGTAAAGAAGGGTTTGAAACTTAATGGAGTAATATAGATTATAAAAGAAAGAGGTTGTGAGATTCAAGAAAGTGCTAATTAGTCAAGTATCCCTGTTGATAATTAATTAAACCTACATATGAGAAATGTATTATTGAATGTTTGAAGATAAGAATTCTAAGTCTCAAAATCATCTTCTCTTTCATATCTTCCTTAATGAGAGCAATGTGGGAATGAAGTGATAAGAAAATGAATCATATATGATGCATAAATACCATGGTAGAGACATCTAGTGAATGTAGTAATGACACACAATATGATGATGAAACCCTAGTAGGGTAATTGAGAATGTAATCTATCTGAATGGACAAGTAAGAGAAAGGAAATTCAATCGATAAGATAAAGAAGATTTTAGTAAAACTTGTGAGATCCAAAGTTTGAATTTCAAATTAAGGGAGCAAAGTCACATCACAATAACGTCATGCTACTGATAAGGACCAAACCCTAGAATGTTTATAGTTGTAGTAGTTCAAGGGTTGTCACTAGTGATTTGACCTTGAATACTAGCATCTCTATAAAACAAGATCATGCGATTTGCACTATGAGAAGTAAACTAGCACTGATAGTAATCCTAGCTAATCTGAAAGGTTGATGAACAATATGAAAAATATTCAGAGCAAAGGATAAGAAATATATTTGAAATATAAGAGGTGTGTTTTGAATAAAAGGAGAAATACAATATGAGTGAAGTGTGATATGAAATAAATTCTTACAGTAATAGCAAGAATGATGAATAATCTATTCATACCTTGTATGTTTCAATTTTAGGGATGTTTAATCTACATGATTAAAATGAGGAGGATAAGTAGCAAAAGGCAAGCAGTAATGAATGAGGAGAGAGATAAGAGAAAATAATGGCTTTTAGTAATATGTGAATTTCTTTAGAAGTATAATTTGTTGAAGGTATAATAAGGGATGTAAATTGGTTCTATGTATGATTTCAGTGTACATGTGCAAGCAATATGTTAATTAAAGGTGTCTGATAGTTTAAGTCATTCATACCAGTAATCCATCTTAGTATTGTACAATTGTGGTATGGTGATATGGGTTGAATGATGATGGAACAAATAGAGGGTTACCCTAAATAAGGTAGTCTTACCTATTCACTCATTGGAACAAATGGAGGGTTACCCTGAATAAAGTAGTCTTACCTATTCACTCATATGAATAGAAGGGATGATAACCATATTGTATTGATATGTAACCCTAATGAGGTGTAGCTTTTTATACCTAGTTTTAATATAACTAAGTGATGGTAATTGGGTATGAATAGTCCTTGAATGACTAATACAATTATGGAGTACTCTGTTACTATTGTTGAAACCCGAGTGTGCTATAACCCGATGGTTACACCTTGAATTATGTGTGGGTTCATACATGAGAATAATATGGAATGGGATGGTAATGCTTCACCTTATGCATGCATGATGTAATGGGGATGCTGTGAGTAGTATTGTACAATTGATGTTGAATCTAGTCTTCCAACTCAAGACTATTTTGCTATTTGAGTAGCACAATAGTAAAATTCAAAAGAACATGATGAACTCTCTTTTGTGACTTAGAGGTAGCATGGAACAATAGTACATATTTAGTAGTATGAATTGAGATAGTTGGCTCAGATTATCGATGTTGAGGTAACACCTCAAGAGTATAAAAATATTGAAATGGTTGTTTCTCTCTATCCTATGATTGATTGTGGCATAGAGAATTTGTTTGTTATCATTGAGAACTATCAAACGTGTTGTGATTTAGTAAAGGAATAAAGGACTTACTGTTGAAAACTGCATTCAAGTATGAAATACAAGAATATAATGACATGTAATATTTTAGAATCTTAAAATAAACCTTGAATGCACTTTACTTGCATATTTATGTTTCGGGGACGAAACCTTTTTAGGGGGGGAAATTGTTATGATTGCATATGAGCTTAATTGGTAAACTAGGGTTTACCTGGATGATTATATGCTTAATTGGATTGATCATTACTTCAATATAATTAATGTTGATAATTCAATTATGATGTTTTAAACCTAATAAAAACGTTAAGTGTTCTATTATTTGAGAAATTAGGGTTTAAGAAATGTAAACCCTAATCGGCAAAAATTAGGTTTTTGATAGTACATGAATATGGAATTTGATCAGGCTAGCAGTGCGGTAAATGATTTTTCATATTTTCTACAAATTTTTTATTTAATTAAATTTTGGATATGATATGTATAACGCAATCATTCATATTGGAAAAAAAATTCAGAATATTTGAGTATTCTTTGAATTTGGTTCTCGCTCGAACTATACTTCGACCAAAATGCTGACAGAGTACTTTTTAGTAGTGGAGTATTTTATTTTTAATTATTTATTGGTAACCTAAAATGATATGAAATTTTAAAAGTAGATATAAAACTCAATAATAAATAACATGTAAAATTTTCATAATTTGTGTATGTGTTTAGACCTTATCAGTACATGAATTACAGTAATTGACATTTCTGTAGAATTCTAGATAGTAGTGTACTATTCGATTTTTAATTATTTAAAGGAAGCTTGGAATTATCTAAAATTTTAAATAGAAATTTTTAAATCACTTATAAATAACATTTTAAATTATCATAATTTTTGTAGAAGGTTTGATCTCTAAAATACACGAATTCATAGAAACCTTTTTATGATAGAAAAATCTGATGAAATAAGAAAAAGTTTAGTGAGGGGTCAATGTGCAATTAACTCAATCAGATCAACTGATCTATATGGTAAACCTAACACAAAAGGAGATCTCATAATTCATTATTCAATCCAGAGAAACGAAATCCTAGAGAGAGAGAGAGAGAGTTAGGGTTTGAAAGGAGAAATTGATGGAAATGCTGACCTAGGGTTTTGCGGTCCGAGGAATGATGAAATCATGTAAGTTTAACTTCTTTGGATATAGTTTCATGGTGCATATTCTCTCACATGTCAAAATTCCATCCCTCCTTTGATTTGATCCAAAATGGTATCAAAACTTCCCCTTTTCTCACTCTTTCTTCATAATCCCTCATTTTTAGGATTTCTGAGTTGAAAGAAAGAAGAATTGGGTGAATTGCTAGGGATTTGATATGAGATCGAGATTTTCAGGGATGAGCTACGTTTTTAAGGTGTTTTCACACCTTAGGGTGAGTGGGAACTTCCTTTAAATAGTATATTGCCCGAAAATTGGTTGATTCATCCATAATCTTTAATTGCTAGTATGCGACTACAAACCATGAATTGTCTATTTGTTCTAAGTTGTTGCAAAATGATATTGAATGGATTATTCCTCTATTTGGATGAAGTTCAGATGATAAAGTCATATTAGAAATGTATAAAATACATCCTAATGAGAATTCCCTAAGTATTCACAGAGGTCATAAGAGTAAACTAAAATATAGGGAATTTGTCTATGACTAAAATTGGTTGTATAAGTAAATAGAGAAAATTTCTTATCTAGATCCCCTTGGTTATGAATGATTATTTATCTAAATTCATAGTACATATATGTTAGATACTATCTTGGATTTCATTCAAAGTGAATAGTGTTTGTTTGATGTCTCAGTAAAGAGGGTGAAACCCTAGATGTGAGGAAAGTTGGATATTTGCGAATAGATATCGTGAAATCCATTTGAAGGAATTTTATTGACATGATAGACTTTATTTATTCAATGTTATTATTGATGCATGATATCCTAGTGAATGGCATGGAAACGATCCAAAGAAGGCCCCAAGATCTCCCTCAACCTACCCCAATGGCCAAGAGTTGACATCAAACAAAGAAGTCCTTTGATAATGAAGTTTGAAGCTATTTTAACACTTGAAGATCCCAACACGGCTGTGGTGCCAAAGAACGTTCGTGCTGGCAATTACACAAAAATCACAGGTTGATTGACAAATCTCAAAGTTTCAGCAACTCAGCCACCGCGACCATGCTACCCAGCACGGTCGTACCACAGAGACCGCACCACGGCCGCGCTACCCAGCACGACCGAGCTAGATGAAGATCAGAACGTGCATGCTTTGGGGAACTACCTCCTAGAAACTCCTCCACCACGACCATGCTGCCCAGCACGGTCGTGCTACCTAGCCACCACCGCGGGCGTGTTTCCCAGCACGACTGTGCTACCAGCCTTCATTTTCACGCATCCAACATGTAATTTCACACTTCACCGGAATGACCATTTTCCACCACCATGGTTGTTCTCACCTCTACCCACCACGGCCGTGCTACCCAGCACGACCGTGCTGCCACCTAAAACCTAACACTTTTCACATTGTTTTTCCCACAATACCCCTACTTACCCTAGTGCTTCCACCACCACCTATATATACATAGGTGGCGGCCACAACACTAGGTTAGCTTCCCTAGCTGCTCCTAGCCTCCATTACTCCCCCCTTGAGCATTTAGTGCACTTCCTTTGTATTTATGCTCTCCATCCACCATTTCCACCTCAATTTCACCTTGGAAACCTAGTTTTCTAGGTTTTCATCCATAATCCCCCATATTTTCATGCTCACACGCACCCTTGGAGGAGAGAGGTTGTCCACAGCAGCAAGGAGGTGAAGAAGTAGGCTACTTCCCCGAGCTCCATGGAGTTTCTTCCCCTTCTTCCCATCTCTTTTACTATTTATTTGACTATGTGTAGCTAAGCCCCTTGTAGTGGGCTGTTTGGGGTTAAAATGTGACTTTGATACCATGTTGTGGAAAAGTAGCTTGTAATGAACATAATTTCTATCAATGATGATTGCCTCTTGCTTCTATCTCATTTCCTATTTTATTGCATGTGGTTTGTGCTTATAACATGAATTGCTTGCTTTGAGATGTTTGTTGACACTTAGCTTCTAGGGGGAATTGGAGTGTATGTGGCAATCTTAGGAATGGCTCCTAGGTCCAATTAGTGGATCCCTAGCTAGTTCCCTTTATTCCTACATACACATCCCTCCTCCTAAAAGTGAGTGTGAGATCTAAGTAGCTAGTGTAAGTGTGATTGGTATAATTGCCTAGGGCTTTCTAAAGGCTAGAATGGCTAGTGGCATGAGGTCAAATATCTTCATCTCTGCTCCCATCTCTACCCTTGGCTCTCAATTGACCTAATACCACTTACCCTAGAAACCTAGACTTGACAAGTCCTACTAGAATTACACCTAACCCTAGTTTCCCAACTAGTAGTATATGGTATATTCTGTTAGCACTTGCCGTGTTGTTTGGTTTGGTAATCTAGATAGAATTGTGATGGTTGCTTCCAATGTTGAGATCCCCCAACTAATATCAAACCACATCCCCCAAACGACCCACCTACCCTAATCATCTTGCTTAAAATCCATCTTGCTCTGATTGCTTGTTCATGCTAGTCTAGTTTAGTAGCTTTTGCTTAATCTAGTTAATTGCTTAGTTTTGCTCTTTAGTGTTAACTTAGGTTCTTGCTCTTGCTAGTGGTTAGTTTAGTTCTTAATTTCTTCTTGCCTTGCTAGAGTAGTGTAGCTCCTCTTATTCTTGCTTAGTTAGTTTGTTAACCTAGTTTCCTAGATTTGCTTGTTCAAGATAACTTAGGTTTAATTTCACTTTTCTTGCTTATTTGCTTAGTGTAATCACAACCAAACCCCTTTTAAAACCCTTAAACCCTAATCTCCGCACTAGGAACATAGAAAACACTACCCTAGCTCTAGTGCCCCCTCTATCCCTGAGGACCGACCCCTTTTCTTGCCAATCACCTATACTACAACAGTACCGTGTGCGCTTGCGGGCGACCTATTTTAGTTTTGTGATCAACTTGGTTAGGTTCAATATAAATTTCGAAAGTTTTCCCACACGTGTGTTCTGATCTCATAGGGTGCATCTAGTCGAGTCAAATCGGCTAGCGTGTAGCACCTCTAGCGGACGCATCAAGCTTTCTGGCACCGTTTCCGGGGATAGAGGCACTCGACCTAGCTAGATAGTATAGCTTAGCCTTTCCTTTTGCCCTCACCATTGCTAGTATTCATTCTTTGTGTTACTTTTACATCTTGGTTTGCTAACTTGGTTTCTTGTTGTTTGTTTGTGTATTGTGCAGGTAACAGTTGTGCATGCGCCAGAAACATTCTACTTGTACTGACTTGGTGTTGTACAACCTCGAGATTGGTAGAAGGAGGCACCAAGCTCACTGCGATCAGCACTCAGAGGCTGAGATGGCTGAAAACAACCCGCATCCGGATGCTCAACCGCCTCCACCGCAGCACCGCCCACTCCACGAATACTTCACCCCGGGGAACTACAACTCCCCCATCGCCACCTTGGTTGACCAGATGTCAGGTCAACAGTTCTCCATTCTGCCAACACTCCTAGGACTCCTCCCTACTTACTATGGGATGGAGAATGAGAATCCCTATCACCACATTGATGCTTTCCTGGAGACGTGCTCCACTTTTTGCACTCCCACCGCCACTAACGACTCCATCCGTAGAACCCTCTTTCCTTTCTCCCTAAAAGAGAAAGCTAAGGAGTGGTATGTGTCAAAGCCATATCTGGTTACATGGAATGTAGTTAAAAAAAAATTCTCAAGAAGTTCTTTCCTATTGCAAAGTTGTCCTACATGAGGAGGTGCATCACTTCTTTTACTCAGAAGGAGAATGAACCCTTCTAGAAGGCATGGGAGAGGTTCCAAAAACTGCTATGTGACTGCCCTCACCATGAAGTGGCTTTGTGGCAACTTGTTCAAGCCTTCTACACCGGACTTGAAGAGAAAAGCTAAAACAACATCAACTCCTCCTGCGGAGGTACTTTCATGGCGAAGTCGCCCGAAGAATCGTGGCCCTTGTTCGAACACCTCATTGAAAACTCACGCCATTGCATTTCTACAAAAGGGGAGCATTGTGGTAGAAGCTACATCCCTCCACCTTCCTTCGCGACTCCAACCGCAATGCTACCGACCCCGATATGATGAAAATGATGGCAGACATGATGAGAATGATGAAGAATCAAGCTGGTAGCTCTCCTATCCAACCCACCATGGCAGTCGACTCTGTGGATGAGGAAGTGAATGCTTTGCACTCCTTTGGCGGCCGCAACAATCAAGGTCCCATGTCCAACACCTACATTCCCGAGTGGAGGAACCATCTGAATTTTTCTTGGAAACAACAGAAAGAGGATGGAAATGGACAAGGACAAGGACAACCGATGCCACGTTACATCTCCAAGTTTGAAGAGGAGGTGCTTGGGAGGTTAAGAAGTTTAGATGATGTGAAGAAGGATGTGACATCACATGGGCAGTCCATCGACCACCTAGAGCAAAGATTGGATCAGATTTCTCTCTCTCTTACAAGGAGGGAAGAAGGAAGACTTCCATCTCAACTGATGCCCAACCCGAATAATGATGGTACTTTCTAAGTGAACACTCCAAGTTCATATGCTCTACCGTCATACTAAGAACCGCCGAACCCCTATGCTCTACCACCTCCCCAAGCACCTCTTAACTACCAATATGTTCCACCTCATTCATACCAGCAACCACACCCATAATACCACCCCCATCCACAACAACAACAACCACCACAACAACCACAACCACAATTCATCCTCCAAAATCCAAATTCACCTCACCAAAGGCCACCACCACACTAACAGCCACAACCGCCACCACAAGCCTCTTCTTCCACTACACATGAGCATGTGAAGGTCGTGACTGTACTGAGGAGTTATCGGACGTTAGAGCACCCCACTCATACCGTTGTTGATAGAGGTGATAATGAGACTGGGCAGGTTGATACTGAGATGTAGCCTGAGGATACCGTGATGAGATCCAGAGTTGATACCGTGATACCAAGTGATGATACTGTGATTCCTATGATACATGTTGATGATATTGTTGATCTGCACCATATGGGGTCCCAACTTCCCCCATTTCCTGAGGCTCTTAAGGAGCCATCTGCTGAGAGGAGAAGGAAGGAGCACACTGAAGACATCCTTAAAACCTTCAAATAAGTGAAAATCAATATCCCTTTGCTTGATGCAATCAAGCAAATCCCTTCTTATGCTAAGTTCTTGAAAGATCTATGCACCTTCAAGAGAAGGACTACGGGAAGAACACCAAAGAAAGTGATGCTCACCGAGCAAGTGAGCTCAATCTTACAACACACCATGCCAAGGAAAAGAAAGGACCCCAGTTCTCCTATCATCTCATGCTACATTGGATCACACTGCATAGACCAAGCTCTCCTAGACTTGGGCTCCAGTGTCAACCTAATGTCGTATGATGTGTTTGTAGAGCTACAAATGGGGCAGTTGAGTCCATCTCAATGTACTTTACAGTTGGTCGACAGATCGGTAAAGATGCCTAGAGGGTGTGTGGATGACGTGCTTGTGAGACTTGATGATGAGACGTCCGCCTTCTTCCCTGCTGATTTCATTGTCTTAGACATGGAAAAGGATGCAAGGAGGGTTCCTATAATCTTGGGAAGACCTTTCCTAGCCATGGCGGATGCAGTTATTCATGTGAGGACCAGTACAATGTATGTGACATTCATGCACATGAAGATTCGGCTGAACATATTTAAATCGTTAGCCACGGCCGAGGTGATAGGGGACACTGAAAAAGATTGTTATCTCCTTGAGTGCCTAGATGAAATTGTGGAGGAATGCCTACCTGTGTGGATTCAAACTGCCACTCAGGGTAGAGGTCTGGAGTTGATAGTTGAGTTTCCTGATGATAATGAGGAAGATGATGAAGAGAATGAGCTAGCCCTGGTGGCTGCAAGTGAATACCTCCCATCTATCTCTGAACCATTAAAGAACTCTCTTGAAGAACCTTCCAATCTTGAGATGAAACCACTTCCAGAAGGACTAAAGTATGCTTTTATAGGGACAAATGACACCCTCCCGGTGATCATTTCTTCCATTTTTTCATTAGAACAAGAAGAGGCTTTGATGAAAGTCTTGAAGAAGAACATCTAAGCCATTGGATGGTCTATAACTGACTTGAGGGGAATTGACCCCTCCATCTGTGTACACATGATCTATCTAGAGGATGATGCAAGGCCGACCCACCAAATGCAAAGACGGTTGAATCCAAAGTTGAAAGAGGTTGTGACCCAAGAAGTTGTGAAATTGCTTGATTCTAGGATAATCTACCCCATTTCTGACAGTACATGGGTGAGTCCCATCCAAGTTATACCCAAAATGGGTGAGATCACTGTGGAAAAGAATGCAGATGGTGAGCTAATTTTGGTAAGAGAATAATCCAAATGGAGAATGTGTGTTAACCACTACAAAAAAAAGATGATTTAGCTACAATTATTCTAACTACATATATTATGTTTGTAGTTAAAGACTACCTTTCCCTATAAATTATAAACATGTAAATAAAGCAAACGTAGTTAATTGTATTAGCTACAAAATTAGTTACATATCATAGTGACTACAAAATAATGCTCATTCGTAACTCATCTCCCCCTCACTCCCCGCCCCTCCAAATAACCAAAATACTTGAAATATTCAAAATTTCCGCACATTACCCTCTGTTGGCGTGGTATCACGCAGAGTGCTAGCATCTCCCTCGGTAGTTCCACCCCCACTTATCACGCCTGTTCTTCCTCCCTCACTCTTCTCCCCTGCCAAAGCTACCCATATGATAGCCCTCTCCCCGTCTCTCCCTCTTCTCCCTACCAATACCCACCCACCTCCTCCTTACGTTAGCGCTCGACCTCATGCACCGTCGGAGAAGAGGCGATGATCGAGGATAATGAAAGGTGGTGAGCAGACGCACGAGATGGCAGGGAAAAACTGAGGTATGCTCTGACTCCTCTAATTCCTGTATTTATGTTATCTTCTCCAGTTGCTGAATGTAAATCCGAATAACTAGAACGCGTGTCATCTTTGTTCGTAAATCAGAATAACCAGAAAGCAACGCCGGTCTTTGTTCGTGAAGAGCGGCTCCTGTATTCCTCACTCAATTATAAGTCATGGACGAGGGGGAAGATTCGTGAAGGCTTTGCTCCATTCATTTGTCTGTAGTTTGTTTCTTTAATATCTAATACAACAGACACTTACGGCCTACCAAGAAGAACACGATGTGTCTCGTTCCCCCATTGATATATGACTCGGCCGTCAGCAATACGCGTGAAAGATTTTTTCTGAATGATGTATGGCTCGCAGAGAGTGATAATGCTGACGGAGACTTGTTTATTCTAATCTCTTCTTCTACTCCCACTTCCCGTCATTTGCATCCATCGTTCCAGGTTTATTTAAGAAAGACATCAGTCCTTTTATTGCTTTGTATCATTGATGTCTTAAAGCTGTTTGATATAATGCCAAAGACATTTTGTATCAAGTTCGATGTAATATGAAAGTCAATTTTTGAAACAAACTCAAGTTTCAAACCAATCACCGGGAACTCATTTTCTCGAAACTCAATTTCAGTTCCCAGAAAATGAGTTCCTAGAAAGTTACAGTTACACCAAACCAGTCAGACCCTAAGTGTGTGAGAAAGAACAATGCATAATTGAAATTGCTTCATTCCCAACCTACCCATCACTCCAAGCCTCCATTATAATCTAAATCTCATGCTGGAATCTAGTTCGTGAACTGACATTATTGCCTTTCTACTAAAGAAAGCCCTTAATAGGAACACTGATTGATTGTATTCAGGCTACTGATGTAACAATTTTGATAGGACTATTTCTTCTTCCTATATTCAGTTGACTTTTTATCAGGAAGTTTACTGATTATCACTAGAAAGATACTACTAGAATGTAAAGAATTCGTTTGGTTTAGTACAACAGAATACCTTACAAAACACACCAAAATCAATGTGAAAAGAAGGCCTTCATGAGAAGGTAGTATTCCTATTACATCGATCAATTAAAATTAATTTTAGTGGTTGTTTATTGTATGTTCAAGAAGTGAAAAACATGTTCTGTTTTTCATATCAACTAAATTCACGGTTCAACTCTCATATGCCTAAACTATTAGGAATGTGAATCTATAATGCCATGAAGTCGTTCTAGACAAATATCTCTATTGTCTCTGCCTAGAGATCTTGCTGCATTCATTTCTACAGGCAGTTGGAATTTATAATGGAAGTAAAAGCATATTCATACATGTGTTACAAAAGTTTTAGTTCAAAGATCTTTTTTCGATATAGTCAGTGACATTTCCGACTTGAAAATTCAATAAAAATGAATTACATCATGCTAATTGGACATTGACACCTAAAAGTGCAGATCTGTTAATTTTCTCAAGCAACATCTAACTAGTTGTCAACTAATATAAAGACAATCATTATCAATTATATTTGTCTCGCTTGATTTGCAATATGCATCTAGTACCTAAATGCAAGTTAGGAGGTTGAATTTGAACATCCAATTCATTTATACATGTTTTATTACAGTTGCATGAACTTGCTCTTCAATTTGTCCTACATATTGAAATCATGATTGGCCTTGTGATCAGATATTCTTGGTGCGTGTGGTGCATGTGACCTTTCCCTTCCCACTCTAATGTAACTAACTTCTTTGCATTCCCAATTCATATAGATCCGTCTTATTCCCAACAAGATCCAATCTTGGTGCTTTATCAACAAGACTCTCTCTGTTAGCTGCAGATCACATCGGAATCAAAGTAAGTATAAGAAGAAAGATGTTTGTCCAGACTTACAAATGGTGCATCAGAATGAAAGGATCTGCCACCATTGGAGGTATGTCATATTCTGAAGACATGGACTTACAAATGGTGCATCATGTGCTAGTTCAGTGCAGCATCAACACATTAGAAGAGTTCTAATCGACATCACAAGGTTTGAATACTCAGGTATGTCTTATTATGAAGACCTGGACTACAATTAAAAATTTGTTTCTACTTATCTATGATCCATATGTGAAGTGACTAAAGATAATATACTCCAATAGAAATATGTGGCAATGCATAATAAAACAATGAATTTGGTTGTTTATTCTAGGATAGGGGGGTTTAGACTTGACCTTCAATTGGATGTGGTCTCCAACTATGCATTATTTAATATATCTCATGGTATCTTTGACAAGCAATTTCATGTTTAATCACATTATGGATCTTATTTTATTTGAAAATTACACACCAATTTTTCCTACAACTCATAGTGCAACTCTTCTTGTTGTAATAAACTAGGATTCTACCCCTTGTAGCATGATGGTTCTCAGTAAGCTATGATCTCCAATGAAGTTTGACAAAGCTTTGTTGTATGGATCCCACAATTGATGTTGGATAATACAACAGTAATCACAATCACCAAACCAGTAACTTGTCTAACATCAATGATAGAAAAATCGAAAGCAAGCCAAAATTCTTCTATTATCATCTGCTACCAATTGTTTTAGAATTTGTGATTAATATATTGCATGAGGTGACGACGAAAATTAGTTTTGAGAGTGGAACATCAAAATTGAGGGAACAATTCCACACTTGTAGATGAAATGCACATAGAAAGGGAAATTCATGTGCAGCATGCAAGCATTTGTCAGCCTGGTGCTATTGGGATAGTTGTCAGAGTCCCATATATTGTTGTCTATTCAGGCTATGAGGACAAGAAACCTTTAGATGAGCCTTTAGGTCTATGTGCTCACTCAAGTGTGTTACTTCCTTTATTCAGAACCATAGGTGGGTAAATACCACACCAAAGTTTAGGACAAAGTCCATATACAAGTAAAGCAAGACAGGGGCTTCACAGAAAAACTGTACAAAAAATAAGACTGCATAAGAGACAAAGGGAAAGTTGTATAAGAGAGAAAACATAAGATGTGCAACAGCCCATCCTCCAAACATAACCTCGGAAATCAAGACAGAATAAAAAGAATGTTAGACTTCAAGTCAACCTAGAATTTTCTGCAATCCCATGTCCAATCACAAAAAAATGATTTTATCATGGGCTTCCAGATATGGTATAAAGCAATGATACTAACACGACAATGGGTCTTATTCTTCAAATGAATGATGTCATTGATACTTGAAGAAATGAACGGAATAAGCTTCATGACTTTGATAAAGCTCCAAACAGCAGTAGCTACTTTGCACTGAAAGAAAATATGAGAGCATGACTCATCAGAAGATCTGCACATCATAGAAATGGATGGGAACATGAAGCCTCTTCTACTCAGATGATTAAGAATCGACAAATGGTTCCAACCATATTTCCAAAACAACATCCTGAAATTCTCAAGGATGTTGAGCCTCCATAACCAAATAGCCGAATCTATATCAGGGGAAATGGTTCTACACACCTCCTAGACATCTTTAAGATTGATATTAGCTTTCCCATTGAAAAGGATTCTATCTTCATTAGGATATGTTGAAGATGAGCATTTAGGTTTAGCATCAATATGTTTAATCCAGTTATATACATGATATACACCAACATAGCAAGTTAAACCTCGCTCTCCACCAGAGGTTGCCTTGGTGGAGGAAGTTCCTTTGCCCCAGTTTGACCTATATCTCTCTACCATTCTTGCTACGCAACCATGTATACATTTAAAATATCACTGTCATCCATATTTTGTATCCAAACAATGAAACTTCTACTGCTTACAATTTGACATAGTAGTATATTTTAGCATTAATACAAACCACATTTCAAGGATTATGGTTTTTTATTTTTGTTTCACATTTATTGAGCAATGCGCTTCTAATTTTCCAAAGAACTATAAAAGTCTGATTCAAAATCTATGACAAGAGTATGTACCTGCTATGTTTAAGATATTGTGGTTTCAAATGACCAAACTGAAGTGGTAAGTTTGTGTAGGCATGATTTTTCTTCTTAAAAAAAACATGTGCATAAACTCTTCAAAACAATACACAAAATAAGAAATAAGGCCTTGCCATCTTCATATATAATTGAGTTTCTAGTTTTTCCTTGGATTTATGCTTTCAGTTTGAGTCTCCACAGGGGTTGTGTTTTTCCAACATTGGAATGAAATTTCTTTATGAGGCTGCATAGCGGTTATAGGGCTTGTTGCTCATGGTTGTTGATATAAAAATTTGGTCTTCTTGGATATTTTTCATGCTACATCAAACTAAAACATTAATAGATGTGTGGGTTCATGCCCTATAACTGTTCGTATGCAGACTTTGGATTCTCTATCAAGGGTGTTATTCCGGCCCATATAGCTCACTTAAAAGATGATCATAAGATGGATATATAAATGATGGATGTACTTTTAATCTTTAGTTGTCAAATCCAATTCACACAAGGTTGAAAATTCCACATGGATGCTTACAGTAAGATATTACTCAATCCAAAGCTTTTTTGAAGCTAAATATAAATTCAGAAGTATGATCTAACTTTTCTTGGCGATTCTTGTTGTCTAAGTTCATGGGTAGTGTTGGTAAATATTTCCCACTGGCTTGTTTCTCTGGACTTCCCTATTAACTCTGGTCTTGGATCTAATCTTTCTCTGTCAGGATATGGGCCTTCTTGTTCTGATATGGAACTGTAGCTGTCTCTCAATTGCTAAGCACTCAGAGAGTTGGGATGTGAGGCAAGTAATGATTTTGAAGTGAAAAGATTCTTAATTTTCCTAAAATAATATCTTGTTCACCTGATAGTAATATGTTATATGCAACACGATTCACTCATCGTACTATGTGTAATTTGGCTATATATGTGCACACCACCTGATAAGCTTTGCTAGCATGTGAACCAATTAGTAATTAGTGTTCTCGTGTTTATCATTGTAGTTGCTCCATTATGTTTAGTGATTGTTTCATGATCTGGTCATTGCTCTCGTATTGAGTCTGGATTTTTGCTGATTCATATTTCCTCATGTGATACCAGCTAGTGGTGAAGGCATAGATATATAAATATGAAGATTAGAGTTTTAGTTGAATATTCAGAATTCTTTTAATGAGTTGACGGCTTGATAGTTTGTTTAATAATTTCCAGTTCAGTAATTTGATGTATTACTGCCTTACATAGTATTGAATTTCTTGGGAGGAATGCCAATGGAAGGCTAAGGAATTCACATAACAACAAAAACTCTTAAGTTGTGAGCACACATTCTGATACTTTGTGAGCCATGTGTGTTTTGTGAAATGTGTATTTGGACAAAACATCATAAGTGAACAACGTAATTGGGTGATAAGTGAAGGAAATAGAAATTTCTTTTAACCCTATAATAGCACAGTAGAATAGAAAACTAATTAATGACTATAAAAAGTTTCTAGAACAAAAATTTCTTTTACCCGTTGTAGGCACCATGAATTCAAAAAAATTCTATAAACTTGTTCATATTATCTACTCATTAGCTGAAAATTAAATTTCTATTAGATTAAATCTGGCCTAAACCTCCGCCCTTACTTATGCATCATTTAAAACTGTGGGATTGTGATTTAAGAGATATTTATAATTTTACCATAAACATATCAGTGATTTATCTGTCAGGAAGTTGCAGCTCTTAGTATCATCATCTTTAGCTGGACTGGAAGTTATTATTTGGTTTACAAAAATTGCCAAAGCATTATAGTGAAACACAAGGTGAGAGAATTTGTGGTAGTTGTGAACAGACAGATATAGTTTACCTTAAATTCGTTGGAGTCTTTAGGGGAGATCTCTGTTATGGAGTCCCATATTTTCTTGAAAATCCTCTTCTGCTTTTTCCACTGGTTGATTTTTTTAGAAAACATCATCACTATTTCCTTTTTGTGTTCTGGCTTTACCAACACAGATCTCTCCCGTAATTGTCCTGCTTAGGTATCCTGCTATTACTTATGCATTTACTCTTCTCTATCATTTAGGAGTCAGGGTTTTTAGTAGACACAAGGGCGTGTGCATCTAGGTTCCTTCCTGGATATCCACATATACCTTAAATGCATTTGGGTATTCTAGTCCGTGTAATGTTGCCATAAAAGGCCTTCACAATAATTTAGTCTATATAAACAAATAGAATAGGATTGCTTGTAGGAATACAACGGAGCCCCATATGTCTCTATCTATTTGTGCAAATATTCATTTAGAAATGGATGTCGATATGCATTTCCATATCTCTCAGAATTTTGACACATTCTGTTTCATGGGATATTTTATACATTCAGATATGAAAAATCCATTCTATCTATATTATCAATATAATCTATGCTTATTTCTTATTTAACATTTAAGGAATCTTCATGGTCATAGTCATCATTTCAATTTTAATGAGGTATATGCTAGTGAATCTTTAACATCCAAATGATATCCATATCCATATCCATATTCATGCCATTGAT
The DNA here is from genome assembly GCA_963693085.1 of Alisma plantago-aquatica. Taxonomy (NCBI): domain Eukaryota; kingdom Viridiplantae; phylum Streptophyta; class Magnoliopsida; order Alismatales; family Alismataceae; genus Alisma; species Alisma plantago-aquatica. The sequence continues at coordinate 218,972,490 of OY856415.1, forward strand.
CTGAAAACGGATAGCATTCATTACTTATCTTGTTTTTAAGCTGCTGAAAATCTGAATGGTTTATTGAGACTGATTCACTATAATAATGTGCTAGTACGTACTATAGAGCTGAACTACTCATTCTAGTTGTAGCCATGATACTAAAATTATATATATTGTGAAACACTCTTGCTGACTGAATCATTTTTTGTATAGATTTAACATGCAGCACCAGTGGTCAAGTGGTAGAATACATACCCTACCACGGTATTCCTGGCTGGTGCATATAGATTTTTAGTTCCCTTTTCTATTAGAACCATATTTTTGCCTTGTTTCTTTTCCTCTCTATCTTTTCATGTAAATGACCGATTTACTATGTTGATGTGTCATGTATGAGTACAGAGATGAACATGTACTAACTGTAGTATGATAGCGATTATATAAATTGTGAATTACTCTTTGTTTGCTGAAATAATTTTATTCTTTCAGCTTTCAAAAGAAGCACCAGTGGTCTGGTGGTAGAATAGTACCCTGTCACGGTACAGACCCGGCTTCAATTCGCGGCTAGTGCATATGGATTTTTGGCTTCCTTTTCTATTGGAAGCTATATTCTTGTCATCTTTTTTTCCCCTCTACCTTTTAAATTATACCTTTTTCCAGTTTTTCTTGATGGGCATAGTAGTAGTTCTAACTGAGAAGTTCCTAGTGAATAATTCTTGAGCTGCAGAATTTCTGAATGGTTTATTGAGACTGATTTACTATATTAATGTGCTAGTACGGACTGCAAAGCTGAACAACTCACTCTAGCTGTAGCCATGATACTTAAATTATATGTATTATGAAACACTCTTGATGACTGAACCATTGTTTTGTCCAAATTTAACATGCAGCACCAGTGGTCTAGTGGTAGAATAGTACCCTGCCACGGTACAGACCCGGGTTCAATTCCCGGCTGGTGCATATGTATTTTTAGTTTCCTTTTCTATTAGAGTTGTATTCATGACTTGTTTCTTTTCCTCTGTATCTTTACATGTAAATGACTTTATATCAGTTTTACATAATGGACAAAGGAGTTTCTGAGTGCTAGTTTTTAAGCTGCTGAAAATCTGAATGGTTTATTGAGACTGATTTTCTATATTAATGTGCTAGTACAGACTATAGAGCTGAACAACTCACTCTAGTTGTAGCCATGATACTAAAATTATGTATATTGTCGAACACTCTTGCTGACCGAATAATTTTTTGTCCAGATTTAACATGCAGCACCAGTGGTCTAGTGGTAGAATAGTACCGTACCACGGTATTCCTGGCTGGTGCATAGAGATTGTTAGTTCCCTTTTCTATTAGAACTATATTCTGCCTTGTTTATTTTCCTCTGTATCTTTTAATGTAAATGGCCGATTTGCTATATTGGTGTGTCGTGTACGGGGTACAGAGATGAGCATCTCTTAACTGTAGTAATGATACTGATTATATAAATTGTGAATTACTCTTTGCTTGGTGAAACAATTCTATTCTTTCAGCCTTCACAAGAAGCACCAGTGGTCTAGTGGTAGAATAGTACCCTGCCACGGTACAGACCAAGGTTCAATTCCCTGCTGCTGCATATGGATTTTTGGCTTCCTTTTCTATCGGAAACTATATTTTTGTCATCTTTTTTCCCCTCTTTACCTTTTAAACTATACCTTTTTCTAGTTTTTTCTTGATGAGCATAGAAGTAGTTCTAACTTAGAAGTTCCTAGTGAATAGTTCTTAAGCTGCAGAATTTCTGAATGATTTATTGGGACTCATTTACTATATTAATGTGCTTGCACGGACTACAAAGCTGAACAACTCACTCTAGCTATAGCCATGAAACTTAAATCATATATATTATGAAACACTCCTCAAGACTGAACCATTTTTTGGGTCCAAATTTAACATGCAGCACCAGTGGTCTAGTGGTAGAATAGTACCCTGCCACGATACAGACCCGGTTCAATTCCCGGCTGGTGCATATGGATTTTTTGCTTCCTTTTCTGTTGGAATTACATTTTTGTCATGTTTTCCCCGTCCTCTGTACCTTTTAAACTATTACCTTTTTTTTAGTTGTACTTAATGGGCCACAAAAGTTGTTCTAAATGAGAACTTCTCAGTGATAGTTCTTAAGTTGCGGAATTCTGAATGGTTTTCTTTTGGCTGATTTACTATATTGACGTGCTTGTACAGAGTTGAATAACTCACTCTAGCTGTAGGTATGATATTGAAATTATACCCCCTTTTCAAAACTATACTTTTTATTAAGTTTTACTTGATGATCATGGAAGTTGTTCTAAATAAGAACCTTCTATAGTTGCTAAGCTGTAGAATTTCTGATTGTGACTAATTTACTAATTGACGTGCTAGTACTGAGATGAACAACTTGTTCTAGCTGTAGTAAAGATACTGAATTATGCTAATTGTGAAAGACTCTCACTGAATGAACCATTTTTTTCTTCAGATTTCACATGAAGCACCAGTGGTCTAGTGGTAGAAATAGTACCCTGCCACTGAAGTGACGAAACATACCTGGGTCAATATCCGGCTGGTGCATATGAACTTTTGGTTTCCTTTTCCTTTGCTTGGATGTCTTAATGGCTCTTTTTTTTGTCTCTGACTGCCAATGACCCAGTAATCAGTCTTCTATATAATTGCTTTTCTTGAATTATAAAGTTGTACAACTCTAACTTTGCTAACATTTTTTGTATGCAGCTGGGAGTTTCTTCATGTTTTCTAGTTGTGCAAGCATATGTCATTGATCACATTTACAATTGATAGTTGAGGATGAATATGGTTGATTTGCAGGAATGGGTCATATATGCAGGTATCTATAGAAATTTCAGTTCATAAAGACATCAATATGAACAAGTAATAACTCATTCCAAAGCTTCCTTAAGTTTATAAGTAGTTGGCTTAGTTAATTCTTGAGAGGTTATAGACTATACACTATTGTAGGCTCGACTTAGGTCTATGCAGATGGGGAGGAAATTCATATGTGAAATCGTTCTGAGTAGTTTCCCTGATACCTATTATAACAAAATTACAAAACAAGTTTACATGCTTCGCATGTCACCTTAATCATGCAGCTTTCCTTATGTGGAAAACATGCTATATATTTGCTAGAAAATCTACTGTAAATTTTGTACTTTGAAATCAGCAACTTGAAGTTATGAAATTTCATTTATGATTGATACTTCTCCATGCATCTTTTAGAATCACTCTTTAGGAAAGAGTTATGCAGTGTTACGTATGGAGATGCAACTGCATAGAGAATATGCAGTATGTGGGAGCGTGCAAGTTTCTTATATATGATTTGCTTAGTTGGACGTGCTCAAATTTCCAGTTTGACAAATGGCTGTGCAACATCATTCAACCGTCAATTTCTTGAGAAAAACTCCAGTTTTTTGCCCAAGAGTACTTGGTGTTATCTGACATAGACGCATGTTAACTAGTATCGATATCTCAGATTCCCTAATTGTGTTCCTTGTCTGCAATTGGCACTGCAGTTCTCACTGCTGTCACCTTTTAAATATAGTTCAGGTTCTTAAGTATTTATCTATTTTTTTGTTAGGTTCCTTCTCTGCAACTTGAATTCTTATCTAGTTATATAGCAGAGTTGACACTCTTGGATTACGGTTTTCTTTCTTATGCTCCATCGTTAATAGCTTCCTCAGCAGTCTTCCTTACAAAATTTATACTACAGTCAATGAGGAAACCTCGGGTAAACAGTGAAAACAGGTCCAGCCATCAGCTTGGTAGCATTGTGCAGATCAATGAGAATGACAAAATGTAATATAAAGGTCATCATGTATAGGTAGGAGCTTATTCTTAAATGCACTGGGAGAAGAAAGCTTATGGAATACGTAAGTTATGAGTAGGAGAAACTATGTTTTCTAGTTTCTTTCGGGAGCTATATCTCAAAACTTGTATGTTTCTTTGTAGGTATCCATGGTGGTTCGCACAAAGTGGATGCTACCATCAACTTGATGGCGCTTGATCCACAAATACAAAAGTACAGAACGTATAGATTATGAGAAGAAATGCCAATATGTTCTGATCTAGGGGATTCACCAACCAAAACTAACCATACATGAACCTCTACATGAGTTGCCAACAGGAAAGGTTGCAACTCGAGCCCTGGGAGTTGATGAGGACATGTCACATACCTCTATCATGTTTGGGATTGGAAGATTCACCACTAAAGCTGAGATTCATAGGGCTGTTAAACTCACTGTGAATTATGTGAACGAACTAAGGGAGATGAGCCCTCTTTATATTGTGCTTTGTAGTCTGCAGTGGATAGATGTAGTCAGAAGAAGATATTGTATACATGTGTCTTTTTTCCATACATATTGTAAAACAGGGGCCAGGTTAATGTCCTCCCCATGTGTACTCATTTTCCAAATATAAATAAAAGTATCATTGGTGACATTGTAAGCACAACTTGATCTTGAATAACATTCATCTGTTTTCTTATTGAAAACCACTCTATATTGGCAAGCGACTGACTGGATACATAATGTCTCTCACTACATATGTATGTATAGTACATGGTGTCTTTCACTACACACTAGCTATAATTACATGTGTAGCAAGTGCTAATTTTTGCTATACATGAACTACAAATACAAATTGTAACCAATGCCATCTCTCCCTACATATCATAGGTACAAATTGAATTGTAGTCATACATTTGGCTACAATTGAAGCTACATGTTTATGTGTAAGGACATTTTTGCCTACAATTAGGGTTACATATGAATTTGTAGCGAGAGGAATAACTAACTACAACTTTAAAAAATGTAGCCTAAACAATTAGCTACACGGGTATTAGCTATATATTATAAATGTAAGGATAAATGTAGCCAAAGCTTTTAGCTACAAATTTTGGGGTTTTCGCTACGATTTTTTTTGTAGTCAAAGACCATATTTTTCGTAGTGAACTATCGAAAGCTAAATGAAAAAACCAAGAAGGACCACTATCCTCTCCCATTTCTTGATCAGATTCTGGAAAGGCTAGTGGGATAAAGCTTCTATTGTTTCCTTGATGGATATTCTAGATATTTCCAAATTGTCATGCACCCTACAGATCAAGAGAAGACAACATTCACTTGCCCGAGTGGCACCTTTGCCTATCGGAGAATGCCATTTGGGTTTTGTAATGCCCCTTCTACTTTTCAGAGGTGTGTGACCTCGATCTTTGCAGATATGCTTGATTCGTCTTTGGAAGTGTTCATGGATGATTTCTTAGTTTTTGGTAAGACGTTTGATGAGTGCTTGCTACATTTGGATGCTGTTCTTGAGAGGTGTGTGAAGGTTCACCTCATTCTATCTTGGGAAAAGAGTCACTTCATAGTACTTGAAGGCATAGTCTTAGGTCACCGAGTTTCAAAGGACGGGATTGAAGTTGACAAGGCCAAAGTGGGCCTCATTTCTACTCTCACCATTCCTTCCACTGTAAGACATGTCCGGTCTTTCTTGGGACATGCCGGTTTCTATCGTCGCTTCATCAAGGATTTCAGTAAAATCTCAAGACCTCTATGTCACTTACTTGAAAAGGATGTTGAATTTCATTTTGATGATAAGTGTATTGAAGCTTTCAATCACTTAAAGGAAAGACTCGTTTCTACTCCGATTATGTAGCCCCCAGATTTCTCCTTGCCATTCGAGATTATGACCGATGCATCTGATATGGCAGTGGGGGATGTGTTGGGCCAAAGAATTGGCTGGGTTCCTCATGCTATATACTACATGATCAAGACTTTAGACGGAGTCTGAAGAAATTACACGACGACTGAGAAAGAGTTGCTTGCCATCATCTTTGCTCTTGACAAATTCTGATCATATCTCTTGCAAAACAAAGTAGTGATATACACTAACCACGCTGCACTAAAGTACCTCATGTCAATGAAAGACTCAAAGCCAAGGTTGATCAGATGGATTCTATTGCTTCAAGAGTTTGATGTGGAGATTGTAGACAAGAAGGGAGTGGAAAATGGTGATGCCGACCATCTCTCCCAAATTGATTACCCCTTTGATGATACAAATCGAATCAAGGAAATGATGCCACATGAACAACTCTTCCTTCTTTCATCCACTCAAAGGCCATGGTATCAACACATAACCAATTTCTTGGCTAGTGGGAGGATACCTAGCACATGGACAAGAGAGGAAAGCAAAAGACTATTTTCCATGGTCAAGAATTATGCTTGGGATGACCCTCACCTCTTCAAATATTGCCTCGATCAGCTCATAAGAAGATGTGTTCCAGAAATAAAACAGTAAGAAATCTTATCCATGTGCCATTCCGGAGTATGTGGAGGCCATTTTGGAGGGAAACGCACAGCTGCAAAGGCTCTTCAATGTGGGTTTTATTGGCCATCCTTATACAAATATTCACATGAGTTTTGCAAAATTTGCTTGAAATGCCAAAAAGTGGGCACTATCTCAAAAAGGGACATGATACCTCTATCACCCATTCATGTGGTGGAGGTGTTTGATGTATGGGGGATTGACTTCATGGGTCCTTTCCCACCTTCCTTTGGGTATGTCTACATTTTAGTCACTGTCGACTACGTGTCAAAGTGGATAGAAGTTGTTGCGACCCAGAAAAATGACCACAAGGTTGTGTGTGACTTTGTGAAATCAAACATTTTTAGCCATGTTGGCATCCCTAGAGCCATGATTAGTGACGGGGGAAGTCACTTCATTCACTGTACTTTTGAAGGGTTGCTCAAGAAGCATGGAGTAAACCATCGAGTAGCCACTCCATATCATCCTCAAACTAGTGGCCAAGTTGAGTTGGCCAATCGGGAGATAAAGCTCATCTTAGAGAAAATGGTGAGACCAGACTGTAAGGATTGGTCACTCCGTCTCAATGAAGCTTTATGGGCATATCGGACTGCATACAAAGCCTCGATTGGCACTACCCCCATTCAAGCTCATCTATGGAAAAAGTTGCCATTTTCCTGTTGAAATGCAACATAATGCATTATGGGCTTTGAAGACTATGGATCTTGATGGAGAACACGTCACAATGAAGAGGAAGTTTCAACTCAATGAGCTGGAGGAAATGTGCCATGAGGCGTATGACATGTCCAAGAGATATAAGGAGAGAACCAAGTTCCTTCATAATAAGATGATTAAAAAGAAGGAGTTTGAGCCCGGCAAATGGGTATGGTTGTACAACTCAAGAATGAAGTTCTTTCCCAGAAAACTCCGGTCTAGATGGGAAGGTCCCTATCTTATCAAGAAAGTATATCCATTCGGGGCTGTTGTGATATGTGAGAAAGAAGGTGTGAAAGAGTTTGCCGTCAATGGGCAAAGATTGAAACCAGTTGTTGAAGTCATCCCAGATAAGGCCAATCAAAGTTTTGATATTGTTATTCTTGTAGAAGAACAATTCGATGAAGAAATGTGCTTGGAAGAAGATGAGAAAGGAATCTACTACAAGGATGCCTTGAGGATCCTAAAGAAATTAAAGAAGTAAAAGATCAATAAGCCTGGCTGAAGGCATAAAATTTAGCGCTAGTGGGAGGCACCCACGCGGTTTGAGATTCTCGAACCTTACTTTTTGATACTTTTGTTTTATTTTACACAAAACACACACATGAACACTTGTGCTTGATAGTTTTTGCTTTTAGTTTTGATGAAATGACATGTCATACATGATCATGTTGAGGATTGAGGCACATTCAATTAGGGTGGTGAATATTCCATCAAGAAAAATCATTCAAGAAGATTAAATATTGTGTTTCTAAAAGTGTTGATGAAATTGGGAGTTTTTGAACTGATAGAGGGTAGCACGGATGTGTTGACCAGAATGGTTGTACTGGCATCCAGCCAAAACGGTTGTGCTGACATGGAACGACTGTGCTGGTTAAATTAAAACAATAGTTTGTTTCGAGATTTTGGCCACTGGCAGCACGACTGTGCTGACCAGAACGGCCATGCCAGCTCCCCGCCAACACGGTCGTGTTGGCCATAACGGTCATGCTGGCCCAGAAAAACCACATAAATAACCTGATTCAACTCGACTCATCACGACCCTTATTTCATTTTTGCATCCCAAAACGGTCGTGCCGCGACTCCAGACGGCTAGGGTGAGTTCCCAACATCCCCAAATCACCTCCTCTTGCTCCCAAACTCCAGATTTGAGTTTCCTTTGGTCCCTAATCACTTTCCCTAACCTCTAGCTTAGATTTCCACCGTCCAACACCACTGATTTCTCCACCATCAAGTAGATTTTTCCCCTACAGGCCGGAGCTGCATTTTTCCAGTTCTAACTCCATTTTCCACCAAAGAGCCTTGCAAGAATGAAGGGCATGGGCAAGGCCATCAAGAGGGGAGTAGAGAAGACTACAAGCATCCTCACTGGAAGCAAAAGACAATCCAAACAGGTGCCTAGTTCACAACAGTCCGGTAGTGCCTCCTCACTGTCCAACTCAATTTCACATTCTTTTGTACGAACGACGTCGGTGAGCACCTCTCGACTCCACTCCTCCTCCAGTGAGCACTTCTCGTATCCAAACTACAGCAACCCCGGGGAAGAGGAGGAAGAAGAAGAGCTGGAAAACATTGTGGAGACAATTGAAGTCAATGCACCGGCTTGTGAGCGAAGAACCAAGAAGACTAATGAGGTATCTTCCTCATGCTTTCCGCCACGACCAGCTCCAGTAAGGCATTCAACATCATCAGCCCGACTCAGTGGAAGAAATGAAAGATTGCCCTTGAACTTGGACACAAGTTCATGGTCACACACCTATGAAGAAGAAAAGGTGGATGACACTGAGAGCGAGGAATTGGAGGATGAACCAGTGGACATCTTGTCGAGGCTAGAGGAGGACAGAATTACACGGGTGGGAGAGCAACTAGAAGGAACCACTTATGGCAGAGGAATAGCAAGAAAGGAGGCAATGAGACCTCTTCACCCCGAGTGCATGACAAGAAGGGTGATTCCCACCAGATATGCATGTGTGCCCATAATGGAAGCCATAGAGGTCAACTTTGCATTTGGTAGTCATTTACGACGTTGTGGACTGTACAAGATTTTAACTACAGTTGAAGAAACATACTTGGAGATTACTCATGAGTTCTTTGCAACCTTAGATAAGGTTAAGTACCAAGGAGAGGATGTTATTAGATTCAAGTTGAACTGCTCAACACATGTCCTCAAGGCTTCTCAAATCAATGCCATCTTTGCCCCCAATCCAGAAATTGCAAAGAAATTCGATGAGGGAAGATTTGAAAAGAATGATAGAGTAGATTAATCCAAGATGTGTAAGATGATCATGGGCCAATCTACTTTTTCTACAGGGAAATCCAAAACGAGCAAGATCTACAACCCTTTCTTGAGATACTTGCAAAAGGTGCTAGCAAACACCTTGTTTGGCTGCTACGATAATCAAGGATCAAGTTGTCAGAAAGACTTGTTTCTTATGGCCACATTTGTAAGTCAGGGGTTTGTGAACATTGGTGCCATGGTGATTTATCACTTGAAGACAATCCCATCCAAGAGTAAAAATCCATTCATCATGGGAGGGATTGTCACCACTTTGGCAAGGGCAGTGGGATGCACTCTAGAGGGACTTACCAAGGTATATGGAAACAAATATGTGGATCTAAACTATCTTGCAAGGTCCCAAATGAAATCCCTTAAAGATGACAAAATTTTCTATGTTCTAAACCCTGGTTACCCTGGTGTCACCCTGGAACTCCCATACCACACCGCCCTTCTTCTCAGAGATGCAGGGCCTCCAGATGACTTTTTAGATTTGTTATCACATTATGAGGAAAGGACCCCTAGAGAGTGGTACAAAGCACCAAGTGTGGCCTTACTTGAAGAAGAGGGGGAGACAAATGTGCCAGAGCAGCAACGGTCACTTGAGCAGCCACGCCGCACTAGACTGAGAATGGAAGATTTAGATGCGTATCTGCCTCTGACAAATTCATATGACATGTCATCTATCCATGCACAGTTGGAGGGGATTCAAAAGGTGCAACATGACATGTGGTTGGATCAGCAGTAGATGCATCATCAAATCAACCACATGTACAACTACCAGTAGGCGTAGACGCAAAGAAACCCCCAATGGGGAGAGGATTTTTTGGGTTCAATTTTTGGCTACCGGGAGACATACCCACCTCCACAGGAGGACTACTGGGGCCATTACTACCAGCAACCTCCTCCACAGTCTGGCCCATCGCAGGACCCCGCACCACCAAAGCCTTGACTTCTACCCTATCATCCCAACGCTTTAGTTTCATGCCGAGGAAAGCATGGTTTAAAAGTTTGGGGTGGTAGGGCAGTAAGCCCTCGGTTTTTAGCTTATTTTGACAAGTTGCATGTTCCACCTGATCGTGTTTGTTTGATTTTTTTACTCACTTAGTGTAGATTTTCTTTTTCTTGCATTCATGCATACATGTAGTCTAATTTCATGCATTTTTGTGTAATTTTTCAAAAAATTTGCTCTTTTTTCTCTTCCATATTATGCATTGCACTCTCATGTAGTTTTTGGTAATTTCTTGTGCATTTTTAATTAGGATTTACTGTTTTATGTTTTAAATTTCCCTAGAGTAGGTTTAGATGTGATTTAATGCAAATTGGCACCATTTTGGCCAATTTTGCCCAAATTTGAGATTTCTTGCCTAGAAAGTATGTTTTGACCAAATCTCTACTATTTTGAGTAAATTTGACGACCTTTGACAAGTGCAAGTGAAATATCATGCTTTATTGTTAAGTGGTATCAATGTTTGACTTTTTACATGGGCATCACCTCTCTTATGATTGTGATGGATCTAGTTGAATTGTGAAGTTGAGCAAGCTTTGAACGCTTAGTGTTTGTGGAATCACTTGATTGATATATCAATTTCATCTTGTTCATTCATGTGGTGTGATATCTAGGATGAAGTATTGGATTAATTTTCATGCAGGATGTCTTATGTGGAGAATCATACCTATAACCCCTCTTTGACCCGACTTTTCACTCACCATCTCCTTACCCCTCCTCCTCATGAAAGGATGCCAAAGTGCACATGTCAGTCGTGGCCACCTCCAAAAGTTTGGGGGTGGCCACACCCCCATCCCCCCGCTTCACTCCATTCACCATATGCCCTACATACTCCAAGGGCAAAGAAAAAGAAAAGCAAAAATAAAATAAAAGGATGCTCCTATTTAAGAACATTCAAATAAAGAAAAGATGAGTGTGAAAAAGCACTCCAAAATCTTACCACAATCTTTTCTTCCTTTTTCATACCCATTGAGCTAGAAAACATCAAACCTAGCTCATTTTTCCCCTTTTCGCAGCCACATGCATCATTTGATGCGATTTGAAACAAAAGATTAAATGCATGAATGTGAAACAATACTCCTAGTCGTCCTTGATTAACACCATCATGATACGGTTTACCCAAAACTTGATGGATGAAATTTGGATAACTTGTGTATTCTATGTGCTATATTTGAAGTTCATATGTTGTGTGCTCTTTTCATGATTGGTTTGTGAAAGTAGGAGAGGATAGAGGTGAAATGCATGTACTCAGTTATCTTTGATCCCATTCAGCAATAATTATCTTTTACATTGCACTTGTCATTTCTTGTTTGTGGAAAATTTGAAGAGAGATTGAGTTGGAGCATACTTGAGGACAAGTATGTTTTCAGTTTTGGGTGGTGATGTAGCCCTATTCTAGGGCTCCATCTTGTGCCATTTTGTACTTAAATCACATCTAAACATGTTAGATTACAAGTTGTTTCCCCTAATTTGTTTATCATTGCCAAATGCACCTATGGACGTTCTTTGCATTATTTTCAGGTACTTGGACCATACTTTGGATGGACGAGAGAGAAGGGAGGAGTCCTAAGGTCCCTCCACTCAAGGAGGGGTCCAAAGAAAGCCCTAAGAGCTCCCTCAACCTACCCCAATGGCCAAGAGTCGACATCAAGCAAAGAAGTCCTTTGATAATGAAGTTTGAAGCTATTTTATCACTTGAAGACCCCAACATGGCCGTGGTGTCAAGGAACGGTCGTGCTAGCAATTACACAAAAATCACAGGTCGATTGACAAATCTTGAAGTTTCAGCAACTCAGCTACCACAGCCATGCTACCCAGCACGGGCATGCCACGAAGACCCCACCACAGTCGTCTTGCCCAACATGGTTGTGCTAGATGAAGATCAGAATGGGCATGCTATGGGAACGACCTCCTCGAAACTCCTCCACCACGGCCGTGCTGCCCAGCACGGCCGTGCTACCTAGCCACCACCACGGCTGTGCTGCCCAGCACGGCCGTGCTACCAGCCTTTATTTTCACCCATCCAACCAGTAATTTCACACTTCACCAAAATGACCATTCTCCACCACCACGGCCGTTCTCACCTCTACCCACCATGGTCATGCTACCCAACACGGTCGTGTTGCCACCTAAAACCTAACACTTTTCACACTATTTTTCCCACAATACCCCTTCTTACCCTAGTGCTTCCACCACCACCTATATATACATAGGTGACGGCCACAACACTAGGTTAGCTTCCCTAGATGCTCCTAGCCTCCATTACTCCTCCCCTTGAGCATTTAGTGCACTTCCTTTGCATTTATGCTCTCCATCCACCATTTCCACCTCCATTTCGCCTTGGAAACCTAGTTTTGTAGGTTTTCATCCATAATCCCCCATATTTTCATGCTCACCTACACCCTTGGAGGAGAGAGCTCGTCCACAACATCAAGGAGGTGAAGAAGTAGGCTACTTCCTCAAGCTCCATGGCGTTTCTTCCCATCTCTTTTACTATTTCTTTGACTATGTGTAGCTAAGCCCCTTGTGGTGGGCTATTTGGGGTTAAAATGTGACTTTGATACCATGTTGGGGAAAAGTAGCTTGTAATGAACATAATTTCTATCTATGATGATTGCATCTTGCTTCTATCTCATTTCCTATTTTATTACATGTGGTTTGTGCTTATAACATGAATTTCTTGCTTTGAGATGTTTGATGACACTTAGCTTCTAGGGGGAATTGGAGTGTATGTGGCAATCTTAGGAATGGCTCCTAGGTCTAATTAGTGGATCCCTAGCTAGTTCCCTTTGTTCCTACATACACATCCCTCCTCCTACAAGTGAGTGTGAGATCTAAGTAGCTAGTGTAAGTGTGATTGGTACAATTGCCTAGGGCTTTCTAAAGGCTAGAATAGCTAGTGGCATGAGGTCAAATATCCTCATCTTTTCTCCCATCTCTACCCTTGGTTCTCAATTGACCTAATACCACTTACCCTAGAAACCTAGACTTGACAAGTCCTACTAGAATTACACCTAACCCTAGTTACCCAACTAGTAGTATAGGGTATATTATGTTAGCACTTGCCTTGTTGTTTGGTTTGGTAATCTAGATAGAATTGTGATGGTTGCTTGCTATGTTGAGATCCCCCAACTAATATCAAACCACATCCCCCAAATGACCCACCTACCCTAATCATCTTACTTAAAACCCATCTTGCTCTCCTTGCTTGTTCATGCTAGTCTAGTTTAGTCACTTTTGCTTAATCTAGTTAATTGCTTAGTTTTGCTCTTTAGTGTTAACTTAGGTTCTTGCTCTTGCTAGTAGTTAGTTTAGTTCTTAATTGCTTCTTGCCTTGCTAGAGTAGTGTATCTCCTCTTTCTCTTGCTAAGTCAGTTTGTTAACCTAGTTTGCTAGATTTGCTTGTTCAAGATAACTTAGGTTTAATTTCACTTTTCTTGCTTATTTGCTTAGTGTAATCACAACCAAACCCCTTTTAAAACCCTTAAACCATAATCTATGCACTAGGAACATAGAAAACACTACCCTAGTTCTAGTGCCCCCTCTATCCCTGAGGACCGACCCCTTTTCTTGCCCATCACCTATACTACAACAGTACCCCATGCGCTTGCGGGTGACCTGTTTTAGATTTGTGATTGACTTGGTTAGGGCCAATATAAATTTTGAAAGTTTTCCCGCACGTGTGTTCCGATCTTGTGGGGTGCATCTAGTCGAGTCAAATCAGCTAGCATGCATCATTTCTAGCAGACGCATCAATATACTGCTCTGCCAAGTTTAGAATGATATATATGTTGTATTATAACTTCAAATAAGTAGACACGACACCATAGAGATACCAAAGTCAAGTATAAGTAAGAGAAGGGTACAATGTAGAAAGAGATTTCTAGGAATAATAAAATAATAGACTTAGGAGCCCTTAACACCGTAGAACCCCTATGTGAGGTATGCGCCTTAGGGTGAAACGACCTAACCGTAGCAGCATCCAGTATATGGGGATCGGAACGTGCTATCAGGTGGCACGGGGGACAAAGCCCTAGTGGAAGTCTCCTTAAATTATAATTTACAGTGTCCAACATCAACCAGAACTCCTGGTGGCACTAGATTACAGAAAATCCAAGAGGTGGCTTGACTCTCTTCCTGTGTGCTCAGGTTAGAGGAGGAGTCCAGTTTAGGCCAGAGAGCCATTTCCCTATTGCAGACTAGGAGAGTAGTCAGACTTAGCTTTTCCCGGGTGTGTCCGCTAAGTATTGTACAATGTGATCGTAGTGCACTACGAGTCTTCATATGTAGAGTACACTGCATATCACCAGGGCATAATAAAATGAATGAGAGGTCAAACAAGTGTGTACAGTTATTCAATTATTCTTTGTATGTTTCTGAATTATTAGTTCTCTTTATGATCAATCAAGCATTTCATATATTGATTCACTCTTATAGATATTTATAGTATCCTACCATATTTATGATTGTCACTTATTAGACTCTCTAAAGCTTTCTGTTGTTATAATTGATATCAATTGCTCAAAAGTATATCTGTAATTATATCAGTGCTTTAGATTGTTTCTTTGAAGTACTCATTCACTGAGCGAGTAGGCTCACCCCTATACTCAAAATTTTTAGGGAAATCACATGGACTTGAAAAAGATATCATTGGATCAGAGTACATCTACCACAAGAGTTAAGTATGAGTATAGTTAAGCTCAGTCGGTCCCTGTCACTCTAGGTCCTTGTATAGATCTGAGAGAGAGTTGTAAATGATGTTTTGTATATTTGTTTCCTTAATAGGAGAGAATGCAAATGATTGGCATGTCGTATGTACATGGAAGTGTGAGAAACATAATGAATGTATGGATGTGTATCCTTAATGCTGAGATTATATTAGAGAAATAAAAGTTTAATTCTCTTGTAAAGTTAGTTTATGTGGTTCAATGCGAGAAAACAAAGAGTTTGAAAAAGAAGAAAAAGTTAAGGGTGATCTTTGTATTACGTTAAATCCTCAATTTATGCCCTAATCTCATGATTAATGGTAATTGTGAGATCGGGGTGTAACACTCAAACTAGAATATTTGATTATCAAAATGAAAATTTTTAGTTTCAATACAATAATCTAGCATCAAGAGGTTTGAAAACATCTAATAAGTCAAATGAGGGGTCATTGATTCGAAAAGGTAATGAATTGAGTGAATATATGTGTTGTTGAATGATATAGAAAAGTCACTTTGTCACATCCTTCCTTCTTAAAAGAAAATTTCATCCTCAAAATTTGTACATGATGAAAATCAAAGGTCAAGTCAAAATTCCATTACGTTTAGGTATCCAGCCCTAGATTTCAAGGTATCCACCATCATGGGGTGCACACACTTAGGTTGTGGTCATGACCATCTTGATTATATGTATTACACTTGGTGTATATTTACCACATGGCATATTTTAACATTAGGGTTCCAAAACCCTTATTACCACTATATTAAGGTTTTGTTCATATATATACATATGAATTCGAGATGGGGCATCAACATACATGTAATTTAATTACTAGAACAAAAATACTCATTATCATGTCTTTCCATTAGGATTATCATCACACTTACAATTATTCTATAGAATGTATAACTTACATGGTTTGATTTTTCTTGGAGGTTCAACTAGTTATAATAATATGGTTATCACTCTTCATTTATATATGAAATTAAAAAATTTATACATCATGTTTATTCATGCTAGGACCCTAAGGTATCATCATATAGAGCTCATCATATATATATATATATATATATATATATATATATATATCTGTGTGTATATATATATATATATATAGTTTTAACTCAAGTGAGATTCTTTCATGTATCATGCATTATCTTGAGGGACAACATTATTATCAATGTTGAGGACTTATAATTATCTCATTGTAGTAAAACGAGCTTCACAAGCCTAGGTCACTCAAGATAAGACCTATTGATGTCAAGGAAAAATATACTAACCACCATAGTTACACGTACTAAACTTTTACCCAACTTTCACAAACAAGGGCAATCACTAGATTTCTTCACATGTAACCACTAACTCGAGTATGAGGCTCATCATCATAGTCATATAGCATATATGTCATCTTAGGGTTTTGAGACATCTCCATCACCTAGATGGAAAACATAAATATATGTAAATGTCTCCATATCTAGGGTTAGATCTTTTCATGGGAAATATTGGTTCAAAATTATCAAAGGAACGAAACTCTAGGTGACTCAGGCCATATACTTAGAAGTAGTCTCGCTAGAGACTCATTAACATTTATTTTTTCATGCACATTTCTCAATATTTCACATATTTTTGAGGTTAGGTACTCTAACCTTCTCTCATGTCGGGTTTACCCACATCAAGATATCACCCTTCTTGTATGTCCCATACTAGAGGCCCTTCTTTGTAAGGAGATTAAGGCCTATGTTGGTCCCTAATCATATCTCAACATACACAATACAAGGCACATGCTATCATGACAACCTAGTAGCTATGTATAGCACATCATTCAAGCCATATACATCAAATATGGTGCTAGATTAGCTAGGGTTCATGGTTAAATATGTCTCATGTCATCAACTTATAATTGAATCCTATAAAATAAACAAACTCATATCATCAACTTTACTTAGATCATCTAGGATACTTACTATCATAACCTTTATCATGGCTCTAGAAAACTCTAGAGACTACAAATTTCATCTAAACAATCCCATCGAGAGTGATGTTACATCTCGTTCTCTTAGGTTGCATTGGCAGTCAATTTCTTTCTACATGTGATAACATTTTTAATATGTACATATATGCTAATACTTGAAATAAGTTTTCTCCAATGTTTAAATGTGAAATGGTAAGCCACTATAATGATTTTAAATAAAAGTAAAATCAAAATGAGTTGCTACACTCATTAGGAAGTCTAGTACTATGACACCTAGCGAACAAGTAAGAACATGGTGCACACTTGTGTACCTACCTTAAGCACATGCCACAAACATATGTTTAGGGTTTTTTGTCTATAGTATCTCCCTCTTCTCACTTTCCTAGACCCAAAACCCATACTACTGGACTAAAGGATGAGGAAAGAAAGTTTTCAAGAATTACATGAGTCTACACTTTGTTGTAGAACATATATGTAACATCCCAAGATTTGAGGGTTGGGATAAAATGATCTTAAAAGGAATGATTGGACTACCTATATCACCAAGGTGCACCTTCTTTTCAGGGATCCCATCACTAAAGAACTCTATTTGTTAAGCATTCTCATTACAGAATAGTACTAGGATGGGTGATCAGTCGGGAAGTGATCCTGGCTTGCACGTGAGTGAGAACAAAGCATGCAGTTAAGGCTAGTGGTGGTATGTGGGGCCAGTCATCATTCTTAAAACTCTACTAGAGCCATGGGTAGTGTGCCCAAACATTACAAATGGTATCAGAGCTAATTCCCCTCCAGTAGGTGGGGCCCACATGGGCCTGTGGGATTCTAGTCTTTGAGTCATGCGGTCCATGCATGTTGGAAAGGGTTATCTGAGTTGATGAAGACACCCTTACACTTGTAGTATCTCGACATGTTAAAAAGGGTTATCCAAAATGATGGGTCCACCTTTGTGTTGGTAACTATGATCGGGAGCTGGGTGTACATGGACCATTTGTATCTACACTAAAATGAGGAAAAGATTATGAGGCCATATAGTTGAGCCTTGATGAGGACGTAAATAGTCTAAGTGGGGGAGAGTTTAACATCCCAATATTTGAGGCCTTGAATAAGATAATCTTAAAGGGAATGATTGGACTAACCATATCACCAAGGCACACCTCCTTTTCAGGGATCCCATCACTAAAGAACTCTATGGTTAAGTTGCTTAGCCTAGAATAGTATAAGGATGGTTGACCAATCGGGAAGTTAATCCTAGCTTGCATGTGAGTGAGGAAAGTGTGCGTAGTTAAGGCTACTGGTGGTCTGTGGGACCAATTGTCATTGTTGAAACTTTACTAGAGCCGTAGGCATCATGCCCGAGCATTACAATATATGTTCTAACCTAGAGGCTAAGTCAACTTAGTCCATAAAGGACAACTCATTTTGTAAAAGAGTGAAATCACCCCTTTACTAAAAATTTGAAAAATAAAACATCCATTCCAAACACACTCAAAGGTATGTTGGAATAGGTATAAATTTTCCAAATTTATTATAATGATAATCAAAAGACCAATAGTGAGGCAACGTAATATAATGTCATGACTGTATTCAATTTTATAAAAGTGTACATCATCATTCTCTCATATAGTGTTTACAACAACAACATGATATAGATAGAGGGAAGTCTAAACTACTTCAAGTCTTATCTCCAAAGCAACATCTCCAAGAGCTAGGTCCATGCCAAATGCTAAGTTCTCCTTGACTTGTTCAACTCCTTGATCTAACCCTGGGTGGTTCGGAAAGCACCCAACAAAAGGGAAAGAAAACAAGGTATGTGTCAATAATATGAACAAGAAACAAAGATAAGAACAATAATGAAACTTAAGGTATAGATTCATCATAATATGAGAAGGCCAAGAGAATGAGGCATAAACAAAAGATTCTTGCCATAAAAAATAAATAATAAGAAGTAGCATGCATGATATCAATTGGACTACATTAACTAAGTAGGGTTGAGGCACCTACCGGACCCCTAACTATAGATGAGGGGGGGGAGTAATCACATTCCCAATCACTTATAATATATTTTATATTTAGGAGAAATAACACATTCCCCAGGGGAAGAGTAAACACATTCCCCAAGGTGTCCCCAGGGGAAGAGTAAACACATTCCCCAAGGTGAAATAACACATGCCCTAAACTATGGGTGGTTGTACATAAGTACCACTACTATAGATAAATAGCCAAATAAACCATCTTTCTCAAAAAATAGTAAAGTGTCAAGATAAATCATCATATAATTTCAACATGGCAGTGGGGTTCTAAGACCCAAGAAATAATATATCAAATCTGATTTTGAGGCAATTAGAACAAGAGAAATAACAATAAAGGAAATAGGGTTCTTTTGAAGCCTCATTATGAAAATTAGGGTTATAGATGCAAATATCCCAACTAAGGGGTTAGATATGCACATACCTCTCTTATGATTTCAACTACCAACTTTCATCACTTTATTGAGTCCAAGATCTATCTTTTCCTATTTCCAATGTATAACCATGTATAGAGTATGTTATATGCATTAATGTAAAGAAACCCCATATTTTGAAATGTTTACACAAAACCTTGATTTAGACTCTAAAAACATCACCATCAATATAGATAGGTTCTCCAAATTAAGAAAATATATAATTTTTTAAATTTTGGAGTTATAAGGATTAAAGTGCATTTTTGGTGATTTTTAAGTAATTAAATCATTTTCTAGAAAATCACCTTGGATAAAACTCAAAACCAAACCATGAAATTATTTCTATTAGAAATAACATCTTTCTATGAGTTCAAAACATATTTTATTTTTATTTTTGGAAAAGGGAATCAAAAGATATGATTTGTTGAAATTTGACCAATGAGAAATTGCCATGTCAGCAAGTAACCTGAGAAAAGCAAAGAGAGAGGGAGAGAGGACGGTCTGTGACTTGGCCCAATCACACGCGGCTAAGTCAGGGGTCCATGCCCAGTCATCAGATCGTTTGACTCGATTCAAACCAAAAGATTATGCTACCAAAAGACCAAAATATCCCTAAGCGAGAAATAAAGGAGAACAAGAAACACGAGGGACAAAAGTGTACTTTCATGAAGGGGATTCTCCCCTCCCTAGCAGCTAGCCATGGCTGCTTGAAGCAGCTCAGTCGTAGCTTGGATAATTGGAGGAATCCAAGTTTCTCAACCAAAAATAAAAGCAGAAGAACTGAAAAAAAGAGGGGGAAGAATAGGACCTACTGCAGCAAGAAATTGGGTCAGAGATGCCATAAGGTTTGAGAAGAAAAGCTACTCGTCGAAGGCACACACTCAATGAACATAGAAAATTGGGAGAAGAGGGTAGTTGGGTAAGAGGAGATGAAGGATTTGCGGGGATTATATATAGGTATGGGCATGTATCTAGGGTTTTTCCAAGGTCACTGAGGTATCTTAGGGCCCAATAATTAGGCTTTTCTCAAACTAGGGAAAGTAGGTAGATATTTTAGGGTTAAACAATGCAGAATTGTATTTGGAATGTAACAGAACAAATTTCGTGAGATTTGGTGGAGAAAAGACTGAGAAAAGAACGCTTGATCCTCTCCCAAACTCGGCGGCACTATAGCAGCTGGCCTTCTCCTACTCGAGGTAGGAGATGGGTCACAAATGCATGATGCAGATCTGACAACCATGGGAGGGGGGCGCATCCACTAAAGTCAGATAGTAATGTGTGACAAATTGAAATCCAAATCAAAATTGAATAGTGACATGTATATTAATTCAACTTTTATCTCTCCTCAATTGAGGGTGCAAACAAACTCCAAACTAATTTAAACTTGACACCTATCCTATTTTTGACATGTAGAATCTGAATATAAAATTATATTTACCTTTTGAGAAAGTTAAATTAGTCAATTAAGCCAATTACTATTTTCTCTTTCTTATCTCATTAATGATTATTCGATTCTCCAAATTTTATGAAAGTTCACCCATAAGTCACGTTTAATGAGTTGGATACAATTTCAACATTATTTCTTCAAGTTGAAGTTATTTGATTAATTAATTAACATATTGAAGGTTCTACACACTTTCTTTCTCCTGTTTCCACCTTTTATTCAAATATTCTTCAAATTGAGTGAAAATTCACCCAAAGGCATATTTTAATGTGTAGATCACAAATCCAAGATTATTTTCCACTTTTGGAGTTATTAAGTATTTTATTTCATATTTTGAGGAAAACTCACCTTTTCTTTTCAAAATAAAAGACATATGGTTATTATCATTCCAAAATTATGAAACTTGGCCTCCAAGCCAAACAAATCCCAAGGAAAATGAATCTCAACTTATCTTTAACCAATTAGTCTTCCTTTTATGAGTTTTATCCCATTATACAATATTACCAATATTTCCCATATTAATTAATCCAATATCACATTAACATGTTTAAAGCAATATTATTCATTCCTTTTTTCTTCATTGCTCCATAAGGCTAAGGAATGATGTAGAATGAATTTATTTTATCATTATCTCACATAAGTGGTAAATCTACATATTAGACCCTTATTAAAAATATTTATTGAGGTATTTGTTCATAAACTCATATGTTGGCAATAATAATGAAAAAATGTTCACCAAACCACTATTATTTCCATAAATTTAACATAAAGGCCAAAAAGGATAGAAATGAAATGAAAAGTTTAGAAAGAGGGTCAAAAAGATAATATGTCCAAGTTTCGGTATGTTACACATTTTGTTTCTAGAATTGAGATAAAAAATGGAGTTAATTTGTGTTTCATGTGAGAAAATATTTAGTGTACCTATTTTTCAAGCTTTGATGCCATTTATTAGAAAATTGTTTATTGATTAGATTCAAACTACAAATGACTAGTAAGTCAGTGGTAAATGGACCAGAGCATCTTTATGTGGCTTGGTATATCAAAGTGTCAATGTGGAAGCATAAAATCTTAGGATACATGAACCATAAGATTAAAGCACAAAAATAATCTTAACATTCAAAAAGTATATTAGACAACATCAATTATTATGTAGTTTCAATTACACATTGAGAGTACCTTGTATAAGTCTAATCATGTACACTAACTAGGATCTTACAATAGGTACAACCATAACACTTGCTCACAAGACAACTTCTACCAAACTATATTTAAACCTACAACTTACAACAAACAAGTGATTCAACACACAAGTTTCTAAGTACAAGGCATAAAGTTTCATATATTTAAGGTTATCATAACTTTGAAATGATTTGCATAGGAGTAATTGAATAAGAGTAGAAGATTTAAGTGCTTAGCATAATAAAAACCAATGTTTTAGTCATTTTTCTCCATTATACCGAAAACATGATGTATCATAAGTCCTTTGACCAACTTCCCATTGAAAGGGGTATGTGTTGGTTGTTACACTAATGAGTTCAATCTTAGGAAAGATCTTTTACTCAACTAACCAATTCCTGCATGTATATGGAAGTAGTTGTAGTCGATATTGAACACAAGGAGCATTAGCAATCAATTAAACACAATAGTGCTAAGGTTCAACAATCTAGACCATTTTAAAGTTGTGATTTGGTTGATTAAGCTAAAATTTCAGAATTAAGCAAAACAGTAAATGGATTGCTAAAAGAGGTTAAATTTTAGATATGGAAGTATCTTGGACTTAGGATTTCACCCACATATCATAGCATAAAATAGGATCATGAAATTTAAACATACTAAGCACTTATTTTAAAGGAGAGTTGTATGTTGCACTTCACCTCTTGGTGCAAGTACAATGATCCTAACCCAATTCAACATTCTCATGTATGGATTTCATTTTGGATCACAAACTTACTCCTCAACTCCATAATTTCCACTCTTTTGGTAAAGAAGGAGTTTCTAAGAGAGTACCTTCTTACTCTCCTACCTATCTTCTCATATCAAGCAAGAAAGCATAAAACATGCACATAAAGTGGCCAGCCATACATGCAAGAAGAAAGAAACCAGTACTCACAAGGTGGAAAAATAAGCAACTTAGCATTTAGTATGAAATTATCATGTTCCATACATGCTATGACATGGGAGCTACTCTCCCATGTCCAAGAAAAGGATTCTACTCGTCCATGATGAAGTACAACATAAAATATGCAAAAAATTTAGAGTTCAACATGGTTTGGAGAAGGAAAAGCTAAGAGAACCAAAGGTGTAACCCAAGAAGAGTAGAATTTTGGCTTGGGGATAAAATTCCACTCCTACAACTACTCCAAATCGGACAAACTTCCCTCCCGAGAAGCCTTGTGAAGTGAAGAAGCTCTGTTGCACCTCCGAAAAAGAAAATAGAGAAGAAGAGAAGAAGAATGGGGGTTCTTTGGCAAGAAACCACCTTCTTCCACCCCAAAATTGCCCTCCTTAGCTCTAGACCTGCTCTTGGATGAAAGACTTTTGAAATATGACCAAAGTTAACTGCTCCATATGGTGGTCTTCTCTTTAAAAAAGAGAGGAGTTGTATTTTGAAATTGTTGAAACTGACAAGGACACGACATGTCTTCCTTTGGACACGTCATGTCCTGGTCTCTGATAGTTATTCTGAGTGTAAAGCACACGACGTGTATGAATTAATACATGCCATGTATGTTACCAGAAAGGCAAGAATCAGTTCTGAATTCCCAGGTACACATCGTGTCTATGGAGGATACACCGTGTACTTTTCCTCTGCGTCTGAAGTATATGGCCATCTGGAAATATGCACGCCATGTCTTAAATAAGACATGTCGTGTGCTTTGCTATTTTAGTAGAATTAGAAATCTGAACATCTGCAAAGCTTGGAGAAGTTCCTATGATGGTGAATTTGAGTTGGGATATCTTCAATTTGATCCTTTTGAAGAATATCTGCAATACACATCATGTGATAAGCAAAATAACAATAAAGTAGCAAGAATAATATATATAGAGGCTAAATGAGAATGAAATGAACTCAAATTGTGTGTGAAATCATGTGAAAAGTTGATGTGGAAAGCACACAACAAATCCCCCTAAGCTTGAACCATTGTTTGTCCTCAAGAAAAAAGAGCATGACCACACAAATGAAGAAATAGTCAAGTTCATGCATGGATTAAATGAAATTAATATATGCAATAAACTCAACTAGACATGTACATAAGGTTTATATTCATAGCAAATATCTCAATTTAAACATCCAAGATAGATAAGTTTTAGTTCAAAAATAGTGGTCACAAATTAAACGAAACAATCAACTAAACAACACTAAACATGATTTGGATAATCAAGCCAAACAACTGGTGTATGTACAACACAAAATTTTCAGCTATTATGGATGTAAACGATGAAATCTTAGCTAACTTTAACAATCTGAGTTGAGCTCTCTTCTCAAAAAGATATGACAACTGATTTTTGGGATTTCGGCACTTAGCTGCTAATTTAGGCTTCCGCGTACGTGGAGTGTCGGTTGGGGTGTTATTATTACCCTCTTTTGATTTCATACCACCTAACCATCGTCGCCAGATCAGACTCACACTAGGCTAGCATGGTATGTGGGATGTAAGACATCTTTTATTGGGTAAAGGAAGAGAAGGATAAAAGAGATTTTTGCACAACACAAGAGAGTCAACTAGAAAGTTAAGTTAACAAGATTACATTATTTGTTTTGCAAATTTTTCACTGAAAAATCGATTGTATATGCACTAAGGGTTTGGCAAGAGTATCCTTTATTCTAAGTAGTGTTGTAGAGTTGATTTATTCGCTAAAATTTTAGACTGTTACATGTATTTGGCAATCAAAGATGTGAAAATTGAGATTTCAAGCTACAAATACAAACCAAGATCATGTACATGGGGAGTTTCATTTTCCATTTGATTCATGCATGCTCTTTACTAATTCTTTCATATGGCCAATAGAAGTACAAGGGGTGAGATGGTTCAAGCATACAAGGTACAACAGTTCATTCCATCACAATAGCCTCATTTCATATTAAACTTTCCATGAAAAGAAATACAGAACATGAAATAGTATGAAATAAAAGACTGAAATAAAAGACGGATATGACTAACAAAAGTGTATGACATGAAAATCAAAGAAAAAACTACATTATGGGCCGGTTGCACCCCCTAAGCTTGAAATTTGTAGTGTCCTCACTGCATCAATCAAACTCATGGAGGTAAAAACCAAATACCTGTCATGGGTGAAATCAAAAAGAGGGGCCAGCGCCCCCTTGGTCTGGTGGAAAGAACTGGCTGACAAAATCATCTTCCAGAACATCCATCAGCGTGGGTTGCAGGATGGACTCAGACTGCTGAGGTGGCGGCAGCTGATACGGCTGTGGGATGGAGTAGTGGCCCTATGAAATGTTCCATGAATCCATGTGGTGGACTATGTCGTGCATCATAGTATATTGCGTACCCATCTGATCCAGGAAGTCGTCGATGTGATCAAACCACTACTGCACATAGCCATACATATGCCTGACATCAGGCATCACCCAGGATTACTCTGTCTATGTGCTGGTGGAGGGAGGTGGTGGAGCAGAAGGGGGTGTCGTAGTATCATCAGCAGCTCTGGCTGCATCAACTTCTTCATCAGTGTTCAGCACGACTTTCCAGTTATCCTTATTCTCCAGAGTGATATGCTCAGGATCTGGAATGTCAATGTACTGATCATCATTGAAGAATTGCCAAAACTTGGTGTCACTGTTGGCAACTCTTGATATCAACCCTACAGAAAGAAGGTATTGAATGTCTACCAGGTTTCTACCTGGTGCAACCTCAAGCCCTATCAAATCAACATCAAGCTTCTGTGCAATCAGAGTATTCAAACCTCCACACATGATGTCACCAGCGTCCCTCTTCTTCACTTTCTTAATGTCAAGGAAACATGTAAGAATATGATAAGCAACATTAATCTAATGCCCATACATCATTCCCCATAAAAAGAAAAGATCTTGCTTTCCAACAACCCCCTGGGTTTCTTTCTTGGCAAACACTCTGGTACTAAGAAGGCAGTGTATGTACTAGAAGATAGGGTTGTGGATAGCAGATGCTCGGGCTTGCTTAGCTTCATGGTATTCCTCATATGATATTTCAAACCAAAACTTGTCGTTGTGAAAAATAGGCGGGTAATTGATCGCCCCGTCATAATGGCACTCCAACAAATCACAGAAATGCCTAAAGGTGAGATTAAAACCACAACCCAAAATCTTGAAACAAATAATACCATAGGGATCCAACTTCCTTTGTGGGTCTTGCTCTGTGGTGAGCATCATCAAAAATTCATAAAGTAGGAGGGGGTAAGTATTCGATACCATACAATAGATGTACCTTAGCCCCAAGTCTTGCAGGCGCATGAGAACTTCATCTTTGAAGCCCAAAGTCATTAGTGTCTGCTCGTAAGCGAACCGAGTTGGATGTACCATCCTTGAAATAAGGAATTGGTATGTCGGGTCTTCCTCAGGAGTGACTCAAAACTGAGTCATAGAGACGTACGTCGGTGCTTGGGAGGAACTGGCACCATGCTTGCGGTTGAAGGTTTTCTTGAAAGGTGCCATATTTGTCATTGACTGACTGAGACATGTCGTGTGTTGGGATGGACATGGTGTGTGGCTGAGGCAGAACTTTGAATGAAACAACATGCACACGGCATGTGCAAAAGAGAACACGGTGTGTGTCTGGATATTTTCTGCAATCTGCAGATGGGGATGGCGGTTATTGGGGAAGATGAACAAGGAGACCGACGGAGGTTCTTGAATGTCATGCTTGGTGTCAGAACTTGAGCAGTGGGGGGAGATCGATGGGCCTTCTTCTCAACGTCAATGGTGATGGTTTTGCTCACATTCTCGACGACACAGTGGTGGCGGCTTGAGTAGCAATGTGAGCTAGAAGAAGATGATGGCGTCAATCTGGTGCTTGGAGAGGGTGATGGCGGCAGAGCAGCGGCGAGAGCACCACCTTGGTGCTAGGGCACACGATGGTGGGTGAAGAGAAGCGCTTGAGCTTGAAGAAGACACGACGTGATCAAGGGAGCATGGATGCTTGGTCTAGCTTGAGGAAGACACACCCAAATGAACATAGTGGTGGCTTCTAGGTGTGCGAGGGCACACAGCGGCAAGGGAGCAGAGGGCTAGGGCGCACATCGGCTGCTCAGATCTCACACAGCTCAAATGAAGGTGTGAGTGAGAGTTGCGGCTGTGTGCCAGGTTAAGAACCCACATTTTCAATAAAAGACATGACATGTTCAAATAAAGACATGCCATGTGTCTCATCAGAACTCCCTTTCTGTGATAAAAGACACATCGTGTTTCAGAAAGTACACGGCATGTACCAATCCAGAAATTCAAAATGCCCATTTCCACTGATAAGTACAGGTCATGTTCAAATAAAGACATGTCGTGATTGTTTTCTAGATTTCTTATTCCTTCCTTTTCTGCTTTGGTACACATCATGTCTAAATTAGGATACGGCGTGTACTTTTCTAGGTCGATAAATACTTTGTGTCTATTGGACAGCGACACGCTGTGTCAAATAAAGACACGTCATGTACCTGGAGATATGGCTCGTATGCTGTATTTCTGGATGTAGTGACATGTCGTGTCTAATAAAGACATGTCGTCTCTTCTGTAGTTTCTATAGAAAATAGCTTCTCATCAGCACAGAACTAATAACAGATATGGAAATTGAATTGTCTAAATTATTACATTCATCCATGACAAACTTATTTACGAAAATAAAGAGTGTTCTTGACTCAAATAACTTGAAAAGAAATATATCCTAATGTGGGTTCAACTCCCAAGAGGTCCTCCATATAGATTCTGGAGTGAGACTCTTCAATTTGTCCATCATGCATCTTGAAGGGAGCAAGAGGCTCCCTTTTGAACTTCATCTCCAGAGGTATAGAGCTTGCAATGTTTCCTATTTACTTTGAAAGCTCCATCCTTGCCTTGTAAATCAACAGTTCCATATGGAAATATCTTCAATACAAGGAAAGGACCAAACCACTTGGACTTTAATTTTTCAGGGAATAGCTTGAGTCTTGATTTGAACAGCAACACTTTGTCTCCTTCTTTGAAGTCTTTCCTCCAGATTCTCTTGTCATGCCAAACCTTTGTTCTTTCTTTGAAAAGCCTTGCATTTTCATATGCATCTAGCCGGAGTTCTTCAATTTCTTACAACTACAATAGATGCTTTTCAACATCCTTCTTCATGTCGAAATTTAAGAAATTGATATCCCAAAGAGCACAGTGTTCTAGCTCCAACAGAAGATGACAAGATTTACCATATATCAGCTTAAATGGAGTTGTGCCTATGATGGTTTTATAAGTTGCCTGGTATGCCCATAATGCATCATCTATCTTCAATGCCCAATCCTTCCTAGAGCTAGACACTGTCTTTTCTAGAATGCTTTTCAGTTTCCGGTTGGAGACATCTACCTGCCCGAAAGTTTGGGGATGGTAGGGCGTAGAGACTTTATGAGTAACTCCATACTTAGATAGAAGGTTATTGAATTTCTTCTCAATAAAATGTGTGCCTCCATCAGAGATTACAGCTCTAGGAACTCCAAACTGAGGGGAAATGATTTTCTAAAATAGCTTGACTATAGATTTTGCATCCGATGCTTGGGTTGGGATGGCCTCAACCCACTTAGAGACATACTCACAAGCAACTAGGATATATTAGTAGCCACAAGAAGATGGGAATGGTCCCATGTAATCAACTTCCCATACATCAAATACCTCAATCTCCAAGATAGAGTTAAGAGGTATGTCATCACATCTAGATATTCCTCCAGTCCTTTGGCATTTATCACAAGCTTTGACAAACAAATTGACATCTTTAAACAATGTTGGCCAATAGAAACCATCCTAAAGAATCTTTGTTGTAGTTTTCTCTCCTATAAAGTAACCTCTGTAAGGAGAGGCATGGCATTCAAAAATAATAGTGGCAATCTCTTCTTTAGCAACACACCTTCAAATGAGACCATCACTCCCATGTTTGAACAACAAGGGGTCATCCCAATAGTAGAACTTTACATCATGGAAGAACTTCTTCTTTTGTTGGTATGTCAAATCCGGTGGCAGTTGTCCTGTAGCAAGAAAATTTGCAATGTCTGCAAACCATGGTGCTTGTGTGGATGATAATGCATAAAGTTTCTCATTAGGAAAATGGTCTTCAATAGGCAATAAGTCTCTAGTATATGTAGTCAACCTGGAAAGGTGATCAACAACATTATTCTCTGTCCCTTTCTTATCTCGGATTTCAAGATCAAACTCTTGGAGAAGCAATATCCAGCGGATGAGACGAGGTTTGGCATCTTTCTTGTTGACTAAATACTTAATGGAAGCATGATCTGTATACACGATTACCTTAGATCCTACCAAGTACTGTCAGAATTTGTCAAAGGTGTACACTATAGTAAGCATCTCCTTCTTAGTGGTTGTATAATTGATTTGTGCTTCATCTAGGGTCTTGCTTGTGTAGTATATGGCATGAAGCTTCTTATCTTTCCGCTATCCCAGAACTGCCCCTACTGCATAGTCGCTTGCATCACACATCAATTCAAATGGAGCATTCCAATCTGGTGGTTGAATGATTGGTGTAGAAATAAGAGCTTCCTTGAGCTTGGTGAAAGTTGTACAACAGTCATCATTGAATATGAATTCAACATCCTTTGCAAGTAAAGAACATAATGGCTTTGCAGTTTTGGAGAAGTCTTTAATGAATCTTCTATATAACTCGGCATGACCAAGGAAACTACAGATGTCCTTGACTGAAGAAAGAGTAGACATCTTCTCAATAGCTTCCACCTTAGCCCTGTCAACTTCAATACCTTTGTTAGATACAACATGGACTAATACTACACCAGATTGTACCATGAAATGGCACTTCTCCCAGTTTAGTACTAGGTTAACCTCTTTGCAGTGGGCTAAGACTAATGATAAGTTTCATAAACATTGATCAAATGAATCTCCATAAACGCTAAAATCATCCATGAAAATTTCCATTATGTTTTCAATAAAATAAAAAAATAGCCATCATGCATCGCTGGAACGTCACAAGAGCATTGCAAAGACCAAAGGGCATGTGACGATAAGCATAAGTTCCATACATGCATGTAAAAGTGGTTTTCTCTTGGTTGGGAGGGTAGATAGGAATCTGGAAAAACCCAAAATACCCGTCCAAGTAACAAAAATAAGAATGTTTTGCAAGATGTTCAAGCATCAAGTCGATAAACGACAACGGAAAATGATCCTTGCGAGTCGCTTTGTTCAAACATCGGTAATCAATACACATATGCCAACCGTGATTATACATGTTTGTATCAACTCATCATTATATCCCTTAATGACAGTTGCACCCCCCTTCTTAGGTACCACATGAATGGCACTAACCCAAGGGCTGTAACTTATAGGATAAATGATACTGACATCAACCAACTTAAAGATTTCCTTTTTAACCACCTCAAGCATGTTTTGATTTAAGCGTCTAGGTGGTTCAATGATGGGTTTCACATCATCCTCCATGTTTATTCTATGCATGCAAATGGAGGGATGAATTATTTTCAAATCATTGACAGAGTAACCAATGACATCTTTATACAACCACAATTCAGCAAGCAGTTTATTTTCTTGTTCATTAGTTAACTCATTATTGATTATGGCAGGAGAAGTAGAGTCGGAGTCAAGGAATGCATACCTCAGCCTTGGTGGAAGTGCTTGGAGTTCTACTTCTTCCGGCTGCATTTTCTTTGGCTTTGTCATCAACAGGTGGAGTGTCTTCTTCAGTAGCATCTGATTGAGCAATAGAACATACCCCAAAATTTTCATGTTCTTTGTTAGTAACTTCATCATCATCACAGTAGTTCAGTATCAAATTAGCATCACCATGATCTTCTTCTACAACAGAATCAATAGAGTCCATAAAACAGTTTCTTCTACACATGAGGGTGCTTTCATGGCATCATATATAGAAAACTCCATGGCTTCTTCGCCAACTCAGAATGTGAGTTTGCCTTCTTAAATATCAACAAGGCATCCAACAGTTCTCAAGAAAGGTCTCCCAAAAAGAATGTGATTGGAAGGAACTTCTACCATATCTAACACAACAAAATCACAACCAATATAGAGTTTACCAATTTGCACTAGCACATCTTCCACGATACCTTTGCGATATTTGATGGAATGATCAGCTAGTTCAATGGCCATCTTTGTAGGCTTCAGATCTCCAAGATCTAGCTCTTTCCACAAGGTAGACGGGATGAGACTAATACTAGCTCCAAGGTCTACAAGACCTTTTTCAAATGTGGTGTTTCTAATCTTGCATGGTAGAGTAAAGGCTCCCAAATCATATAGCTTCTCAGAATTCTATTTTGAATGATAGAACTGATTCTCTCAGAAAGCATCACAGTTTCCACCTGATCCACCTTCCTCCTCTTGGTGAGGATGTCTTTCAGAAAGTTAGCATATGATGACCATGTCTGCTATAACTTTAGCTAGAGGAAGTTTGACATGAGTTTGTTTAGAATGTCCATAAATTTCCTAAACTTTGAATCCTCCTTCGTGTTTGTAAGTCTTTGCAGAAATGGTGCATTTTCTTTAATAGAAGATGGTACCTCAGTTGTAACTTTTTCTTTGTCACCCATATGGGTATCAAACTTCTCTTCCTTAGCGATCTCTGCACTCTTATCCTTGGGAGGAGAAGGTCTTTGGATTTCAGCTCCACTCCTCAAGGTGATAGCATTTTCTTGTTGCCTTGGATTCACCTCCGGTTGTCTTGGAAGAGAACCAGATTGAGTGTTCTTTTGTTGCGTCAAGGCTTGATGGGCAATTTGATTTTCCAATATCCTTGTATGAGTGGAAATGCCATCCATTTTTGCGGAGAGTTGGGTAATTGCATCCTTCAAGAGCTTGTCATTTCTCCTAAACTCTTCATTTTGTTGCATCTGCGTGGAGATAAATTTCTCCATCATAGCCTCCAAGGAAGAACTTTGGGGTTGTTGTTGCTGTTGGTAACCCCTATTGTTGTTGAAGCCTGGTGGATTCCCGTTGTTTTTCCGATTGAAGTGTTTTTGTTGTTGTGTTTGTTGTTGTCCTAGTTGGAAGTTGTGAGCATTGCTTGTGTTTTGATAGGAGAAATTAGGATGATATCTCCATCTTGGATTGTAGGTGTTAGAATAGGGATTGTATTGCGTGTTTCCCTGCATCCCAATGACATTTACTTGTTCTAGGATCCCTTCATTTACATTAGGAGCAAAGCATGAAGAAGAAGTATGTCCAGAATTCCCACAAGCTTCACATATCACTTCAGCTGATTGGAATTGCAATGTAGTCATCTTCTCAAACTTTTGTGTAAGAACATCAAGTTTAGCAGCAATTAGGTCAACGACATCAATAGTATGCATCCCTCCTTGCTTCCCGATTGAAGAACTAGCTATAGAGGATGATTGTGCCTTCCTATCCGACCCCCATTGGCAATGGTTGAGTGCTATGTCTTCAATGATATCGTAAGCCTCCCTATAAGACTTATTCATCAATGCTCCATTTGTTGTGGCATCCAGTGTCATGCGGGTATTTTAGAACAGTCCATTGTAAAATGTTTGGAGTAGAAACTAGTTGGTCAATCCATGGTGAGGGTAAAGGTATTACAGGTCCTTAAACCGCTCCCATGTATCATACAGAGTTTCTCCATCGGATTGAGAAAAGTTTGTGAGTTGGTTCTTTAGTTTGGTTGTTTTACTCGGCAAAAAATACTTTA
Source organism: Alisma plantago-aquatica (assembly GCA_963693085.1). Classification (NCBI taxonomy): domain Eukaryota; kingdom Viridiplantae; phylum Streptophyta; class Magnoliopsida; order Alismatales; family Alismataceae; genus Alisma; species Alisma plantago-aquatica. The sequence goes on from OY856415.1 coordinate 219,005,188, forward strand.
CAAGGAAAGCATTTAAAAGTTGTTCTCAACTTTTGATGGACTTCTTAGGAAGAGATAAAAGCCACGCCTTGGCTCTATCTCTCATGGTGAAAGGGAACAATAGTAGCCTTACTCCATCGACAGATACACCATTGATTTTGAAAGTGTTCATATACTCCAAGAATTCAGCCACATGAAGATTCAGATCTTCATTGATGGTACCCCCAAAACGGTTCTGTTGGATCATCTACATCATTGAGGGATCAATAGAGAAATTGTTTGCTTCCATTACAGGCAGATCAATGGCTCCACAAATGTTTGTGGAAACCGACATGGCAAAATCCTTCAAAGGATGGTTATCCTCCATAGTTGGATCTTCTTGTGCGGCTTCTTAAAAAGATGAACAAGATGGAGATGGTGATGGTGGAACACCTCCTAGCAGTGGTTGCTCTACTCTTCTTGCTCTTCTTAAGCTTGAAAGAGTGTGCTCAATCTCAAGGTCTAGCAACGTCGATGTTTGAAGTCCTCTTTGCGAGTGACGCATACAACCTAAAAAAAATAGCAAGAGATATTGAGAACACAAATAAAAGGTATATGGAAATTCAAAAATGGAAATGATGACCTAGTCTCGAATACAAATTAGCACTTGTTACTCTAATTAGATTAACCGTAGCTCCCCGGCAACGGTGCCAAAAACTTGTTGGTTGTTACACTAACGAGTTTCAATCTTAGGAAAGATCTTTTACTCAACTAACCAATTCCTGCAAGTATACGGAAATAGTTGTAGTCAAGATCGAACACAAGGAGCATTAGCAATCAATTAAATGCAATAGTGCTAAGGTTCAACAATCTAGACCATTTTAAAGTTGTGATTTGGTTGATTAAGCTAAAATTTCAGAATTAAGCAAAATAGTAAATGAATTACTAAAAGAGGTTAAATTTTAGATATGGAAGTATCTTGGACTTAGGATTTCACCCACATATCATAGCATAAAATAGGCGCATGAAATTTAAACATACTAAGCACTTGTTTTAAAGGAGAGTTGTATGTTGCACTTCACCTCTTGGTGTAAGTACAACGATCCTAACCCAATTCAACATTCTCATGTATGAATTTTGTTTTGGATCACAAACTTACTCCTCAACTCCATAACTTCCACTCTTGTGGTAAAGAAAGAGTTTCCAAGAGAGTACCTCCTTACTCTCCTACCTATCTTCTCAGATCAAGCAAGAAACCATAAAACATGCACATAAAGTGGCCAACCATACATGCAAGAAGAAAGAAACCGGTACTCACAAGGTGGAAAAACAAGCAACTTAGCATTTAGTATGAAATTATCATGTTCCATACATGCTATGACATGGGAGCTACTCTCCCATGTCCAAGAAAAGGAGTCTACATGTCCATGATGAAGTACAGTAGAAATTTTAGAGTTCAACATGATTTGGAGAAGGAAAAGCTACGAGAACCAAAGGTGTAACCTAAGAAGAGTAGAATTCTGGCTTGGGGATGAAATTCCACTCCTACAGCTGCTCCAAACTGGACAAACTTCCCTCTCGAGAAGCCCTATGGAGTGAAGAAGGTCTGTTGCACCTCCGGAGAAGAAAATGGAGAAGAAGAGAAGAAGAATGGGGGTTCTTTGGCAAGAAACCACCTTCTTCCACCCCAAAATTGCCCTCCTTAGCTCTGGACCTACTCTTAGATGAAAGACTTTTGAAATATGACCGAAGATAACTACTCCATATAGTGGTCTTCTCTTTAAAAATGGGAGGAGTTATATTTCAAAATTGTTGAATCTGACAGGGACACGGCGTGTCTTCCTTTGGGCACGTCGTATCCTTAGTATCCGACAGTTGTTTTGAGTGTAAAGCACACAACGTGTCTGAATTAATACACTTTGTGTACGTTACCAGAAAGGCAAGAATCAATTTTGAATACTCAAGTACACGTCGTGTCAATGGAGGACATGTCGTGTACTTTTCCTCTACGTCTGAAGTATATGGCCAACTGGAAATGTGCACACTGTGTCTTAAATAAGACACATCGTGTGCTTTGCTATTTCAGTAGAATTAGAAATCTGAACATCTACAAGGCTTGGATAAGACTAAGGTCAAAAGATTGATAAAGTCTAAGGTTGATAAAGTCATGAGGTCCTAACATGAAAGAGAGTACATGTTAGCAAGATAAGGACATAGGAAGCATACTAAAATATAGGTGGATGTGCAATAGGGTCAAGGCATCAAAGTTCAATCTTGGCATCAAAATATTAACATACATTCAATTATCAACATAGTTTACATATGCCCTTAGGAGTCACCATAAGACTTAGGTGGAAATCCACACAAAAGGGTCCACAAGGATAAGAGTGAACTCCGATTTGAGAGGGGAGAGTGTAATATTAAGATTCATATTGGGATTTAGGCACAAGGAAGAGAAACAAGCCACAAATGTCATTTTAGGTCATTCTTAATGGATTTGATTCACATATATCATAGCACAAATGAGGAAGATCGTAGACATCAGTGTCCCAAACATCATAAGGCTACTAATTTTAAGGATCTAAGAGGGGTTTCACACTAAACATAGGTTCAAACAAACATTTCACTTAGGTATAAAAGTGTATCATCAAAAGGAGTCACAATCATGCATTTCGTTACAGGTGGAAAAATATATCAAAAAGTTGGTTAGAGGTTGGCACTGGCATCTAGTTCGTAACAGGTCATAATGTTGCTAATTTTAGGGGTATAAAAGGGTTGAATGTATAGGAAAACAAAGTCCTCATTTGATTAGAGTATAACATTCAACCACAAAGAGCACAAACATGCATATTTAGGCCATATAAACTAATGGAAGAGTAATAGAGGTTAGAATTGTTATTAGAATTGTGGAGAGAACTAGTTCCTAATTTCAATGTTAGGATGAGGTTGGATGATATTTGGAAGCAAGATTACAAATTTGATCAAGGATCATCATAAAAGTTCAAAACAAGACATAATCATGCGTTATAGACATGAAGGGTACACGAAAGGTGGTTGGCTTCTCATTATGTTCAAATATGTATAAAATTTGTTGATTTAACGACTAGGAAGGTAGAAGTGCATTAATGATTGCAACTTTATCATGATCATGCACTAAATATGATCAAACATAGTCAAAGTTCTTATTTTAGCAAAAAATGTGTTGGGTTTTAGGGGAGGCAGAGAAGGCAGCGGAAACAAAAATTTTCTCCTCCCCAAACCCAGAACAAGGAAACGCGTCAATGTCTATACAATAGGAAAGGATGGTTTGTGGAATCATACCTTGTCATGAGGCTTGCTCGGCGACAATACCTCACAGCTTGCGCGGTCTTCACCTCTGGTCTTGGACGGTGTCTATGCAGCTCCTGGTCGCACTGGGACTGACGACTCCTGGTCTCATCGGGACTGTCGGGATTGACAGTTGTCCTCCGAGCGGTAGAAATCTCCCGCCTCTGAAGTAGTCCACACGGACCACTTGGAACTCCAATCTCCTTGTCTCACAAGGAATTGGAAGGAGTCGCACCCTCCTGTCAGCGTACTAGTCACCGACACACTCTCTTGCCACCAGTCGCTTTCTGTAGTTGTCTTTCCCTTGTTGTGCCTCCCTTATCGGGTAGCACTTGCTCGGGCTCTCTCGGTTACCAAAACCAGAGAGAACGACAACTTTACATAGCAACTGGTTGCACTGATTTGTACTTTGAGAAGCCCCCAATACCCCTATATATAGGAGGGTCATGGGACAGGGTTCTCTATCCCGAGCAATGTGGGACTAAAGCAGGAGTAGAAGGGTTCGAGATTTTCCACAAAAAACAACCAACTGTGTAACCTGAACCGATCGTTTCATTTCTGAAACAGTCGGTTGGCGACCTGAGCTGGTCGGTTGACACCTCAACTGATCGGTTGTTAGCCATGAAATGGTCGGTTCACTTCTGAACCGGTTGGTTCGTGGTCCTGGTCAGTTCCCGGTTGACTTTTTTTTCTTTTGTTTCTAATTGGTATCAAATACCAATCCTTGTTCCAATCAAATTGGGCAAGCGAAACGAAAAGAAATTTCTCACCAACCTTACTTTCCCAACTTGCTCAGTTGCACCAGTTGAACCGATCGTTTCAACACTTGAAACAATCGTTTCACCCTGTCCATGAGCCGATCGACTCACCATTTGAGCTGATCGGTTCACCAAGCTCAGCCGATCGGTTCATCACATTAGTCGATCGGTTGGGAGTTTAGATTGTGCAGAAACAGTCAATTGTAGTTTCAATCAATTCGATACTCCAATCAATATGTCCAACACCTTGAACATTATGACATTGAGCTATCAATTAATTGAGTGTTTAATTGAACTACTAAACTCCTTTAGTAATCAATCTAAACATTGTTTGTGGACAAAACTCCTCTTCCAGGTTAAATCCTATGTGTGTAACCCTACAGGTCCTTTTCACGTTGGCAGTGAAAGTCCATAACACTTATGACTTCACAAGCAAAGAGCGGTGCCTAGTCACACATCAGTGCTACCCAAGTGAAATAGAAAGTTGGAGAACAACCTTCAATCCTACAATTCGTGAATGGTGTTACAGTGAATGTATAATTCTTTTGTCACTGATATCCCGAATGAACTCGAGGCATGGAACAGTCATCCTGTCAACGTTCATTCACTTTCTTGATCTCAGAGTAGATTGGAAGAGATATGTATGACATCAACATCGTATACTGATTCACACATGCATACACACCTTTCTCAATCCTACTCATCAAGTGGCCATGGATATCAAACTCCCTCAGGAAGGAAAATCCCATATCTATCACTCACCCCTCAAAATCCCCATGTGTCAAAGCCACCCAATCATCACCTTAATAACAACCCATGTTTCAGGATTGCGTTTGATGATGTCAAAGTGTGCCCAACGACATGTGTTGAGTGTAGTGATTTCAGGTCAAAGAATCACACTGACCACCATCACTGTGAGTACTGACTGAGACTACCATGTCATGGTTCCATGTGTCAAACTCACAGTGGGTCTATCTGGTACACTTGTTCTCTAACAAGTACCTATGTGTTTGGTTTGATATCTCTATATCATGACTAATGAGATTCTGTCATCAACCAATACTACAATCTAGTCTTGTGTGTCATTGCTGTCTATCTACCTTCCACAATGACATCCGACTAGGGACATAATGAGAATGTACAAACTCTTAGCATCTGTATGATCTCATCATTCAGGTCCTTAACCTGAAAGCATACGTCATTGAGTACTGTCATTCTCTAGACATTCAATCTTTTCTATCACTATCTCATATGACTGAACCAAAAAGACTTGGAAGCTTGCCTTCGATGTTTATCAAATCAATCTTAATGTATCCCACCAATCATCCCATGATTGGCTCTCAGGGCATACATACCAATAGACTCCCACTTGCACTGTGAGCCAATCACCCTTGAATCATATTCATAGTGATCTTCAAACATGTCCCACATGTTACTGTTCTCTAGTGCGAACATAGTGAGTAATGGCAACACCTTGCCAAAGTCAGTATAAATTGCATGTCTCTCATCTCTTCGATGTACGTCATACGTATGAGATGGAGTTGTCGTAATATGCGATCTAGTATTCCTTTGCTAACCTTTAGCCACATTGCATGATCAAGGATTCCATACTTGTCATCAATGAGCAGAATATCTATAAGTTCATCTCATGAACTTCCAGATCCATATAGTATCCACTGTTGTTCTCCAACACATAGATACTCGGCATTTCCCTTTTAAATGGTTTAATTGGAACACTTCCAATTATCAAAAAACTTTCATTTTTATATATCTATATATTTTGCAATTAATTTTCTGTCCTTTCGGAAGTTCGTATCAATGTAACTCATTACATTGAACTCTTCCTTATCTCCATAGAACTAGTACTTCACAAGTACTTATCAAGTTCTCATGGTATTCCAGTAACCCTTACTGGAAGTAGACAGACATCCACTCGTCATGTCTCACATACAAGTTATCAGGATGAGCACATCATATTGCCATGTCCTACATACAAGATGATGAAAGCATTTTGTTCTTGCCATGTCGACACATTCAAGATAATGGGATGATTACATACATGATAGATCCATATCTATTCTTAGTGTTCCCATTCTTCATAAGAATTGGACACTTGGCCTTGGGATACTAACTCCATGTAACATGGACAAGTTTTCTCTCACTGAATCTGTGCATACTGAACCCTTCAGTACAGATTGCCAATGTATGCTTTCTCTTTTCAGGTCAAGAGATTTTCGATAACTATCTCTATAGATCTCTATTCCTATCACATAGGAAACATCTCTATCTTCCTTAAAGATAATTTCCACTTTTTGACTTCCATTCTAGAACATTTCCATTTCACATCAACATGTGGAATGTGAACACGCTCCCACTAAATCACAGATCCCTTCTTTATCTTTGACATATCAGTCAAACCCTTTGACTATATCATCAAAGTAAAGATCCAATTCTGAGTTGCTTGTACTCAATCAATCACATTGATTAGTCCATTGTAACTTATAGACTTCATTTGCATTATTGGATTCATAACCTTATAGGTTGTGTCACATACACATCCTTGTTTTATTCCTTATAGGAATGTAGTTTTAGTATCCATATGCCAAATGTCTTAGTCATTAAGTTGCAATCAACAAGCATCATCCTTCTCAAAATTTTATCCATGTGTCTTAACACTTAAGACTCAGTTGCACTTATGTATTTCATCCAATGGGTGCTACCATCAAGGTCATACCTTATGGTTCACATAGATGTCATTTAGGATATAATGGTCATAAACCATAATTCAAAATTAGGTTCCTCGTATTCATCTGGATAGTTGACTCATCACATGAACAACTCATCACATAGATAATTGAGGTATATCTGTTAAGGATATAAGAACTCACAACTCCTTGTGATTCTTAATGTCCTTTATTAGTGTGGGGTATTATTTTATTAAGAAGAATTTAGTTATTTGATAATCATTCTCTAACTCCTTAGAGTATGATTCCTTCTTGATTTAGACATCACCATGCCTTAATCATGAGTTCACTATGATACACTATCATAATCACTCATAAGGATCTCAAACATTTGGTCCAAGTATTTCATTCATTGATCTCATCAAGAATTAACACTTTACCAAATTTTCACTTCATCTATGATAATCTTGAACACTTCAAGATATTCATATTGGTATTTCTCTAAACACCATTTGAAGTATTAGCATTTGTTCCAATAGGTATGTAAATACATCACACATATTATACCTAATAGGATAATCATTCTCCCACTACCATTAGTGAAGATTGATTAATCATGTTCAAGATATTCATGTCTCTTACTGGTTCTCTAACCAAAAGAGTCTAGATTTATCCATCATATGGAAACTAGATATGAATTTCTCATGATTTATGCTAATTTGATTGCTTGATTCATCAATAACTTTAGGTGTCATTTTATCTTATGCATATCAAATACCACAAGATAATAAAGGCATTGCCATAAAGATCATATCTTTGAGATCAACTTTATTAATTGCCATCATTTTCATACAATATGCAAAAAATAAAGTGTTTCTATCTATTGGAAAATATGAAATAGTAGTTCATAACTGTATTACATGCCTTTTAGGCTGAAATAAACTGAAAGGTACTCCTATCTATGGAAGCAACACTTGCTCCAATGATGGGTACTCCTTTCTTGGTCCTTTCACAAAGGCCATCACTTCTTTGTGGATATTGCATATCATATATGACATATCCATATCTTGGTATCATATACCCCAGATAAAGAAGCGGTTCATTTCATGATACCTTAGGTGGAGATCTCCATCCCCTCCTTCATCTTCTTTTGTTCTTCCAGATATAGAGGGCAATTCCCTCATACACCCTTTCCCCATGTGCCTTGAGGTTGAAGACGGCTTGGGCTGCTGGCTAGCATCAGAACAGTTCTTTGCTTTGCCCTTGCCCTTGCCCTTGCCCTTGCCCTTAAGACTTACCTTTCATTGATCTCATCAAAGATTAGGGTTAGTCTTTCTTCATATTTGCCTCAACATGTCCAACAACTTTGTCAACACTTGTCAAAGTTGTTCATGTTGTAGTTTATCATGAACTGTATGATTCTCGCAACATTTGCAATATCATACCAACATCCAACTCTTGGCTCAGAGGGAATCCTTCTTAGTCAGATCTTTCCACATACCCAATCATATTGAGTGTGTGAATACCTTACTGGATCTCCTTCTATCATGACATACTAGGACAATGTCTTGGAGACATCATATGTCTCATGTTGTCTCTGCAACTCATAGTTTAGAGAACACAACATCAAGCACTCCTCATCAATGTCATCCTCGGTATGCTTCCATAAGAATACTTTCAGCCATTGATGTGGACGGATCAAGTTCATCTAGTTCTGGTATAACTAGGACTTAGAGCTTTCTCTCTTTGATTGAGAACGCTTCTCAACGTCCTAACCAATCGTGGAAATTATTCCCATTTAACTTGTCCTTTTTCTAGGACGGATCGCAAAGAAAAGTGATTGTTGTTTGTTGCCATTTGTACTACAAAAGGAAAATATGCAATTTTAGTCCAAAACTCATTTTTGACTTATTTGATTGATTTGAAAAGTTGACGATATAATTAGGCCTTTAATTAATTATCACTCCCATTATTTTACTTCAAATTGATAGCCCTCACCATCAATTCAGAAGATTGCAGTGTACAACCTTCTAGTGGGCAAGATCCTGAAATCCTTTAAGTCATGGACCAGCTTGGGCTATCACCCACAACTTAGATCTCTCAGGTAGGCAACTCTTGCCAATTGCATCATATGCAACTCTTGATAATATGTCATATGCAACTCCTTGCCATGATCATCTCCATGCCTCAAGGTGCTAGATCCTATCTAGGTCACCTTGTTAAGTCCGACCCAAACCCAACACGATGAATATGCACCCTGGTTGGGTAGACCCACATATCCATCCTTCACGCTTCCACGAGATAGATGGTGCACCATGCTTGGGCGTGCCCACACTTGGTCGATCAAGCTTTTCACATGTGTCACTTTTGGAAGGCATCTAAAACTTAATATTTAATGAGGTATTTGGTTTTATATACATATACATATCCAATCACCACAATATATAGTATGTATCATATACATGCTATATCCCACAGAAAACATGTGAAACGATAAAAAGCGATGATTATGGCCATTCTAATGTGATTCCTCGAGCCAATAGGAATCATGATCATCTAGGTCTACATCACATGCAACCTGTACAAGATGAATTCTGTGCTTTTCCTTTCTGAGTTTGATTAACTCATCACATGACTGATCGGCTCACCATCAGGTCGGTCGGCTGGGTGCCACCGGTCGATCGGTTGGCTCCTCTAACAGATCAGTTCACCTGGTCGTCGTGCATCTCATCATGGCCGCCACCCACTCGTCTCGCTCCTCGAACCGGTCATCAACCGATCGGCTCACTCCTTGAACCGATCGCCTCGAACGTCAACCAATCGGTTCACGCCTTGAACTGATCATTTCAGCTGTCGTCAGGATGTCCTCCGTTCTTTGACATAACAAGAAATAAAATTCTATCCTATTTTACATTGTAAAAAGAGAAACCTTGAGTTACATTCGAGGGGAGCAAAGGTAGGAAAGAAATCTCAAATTATTTCAAGTTACATCAGGAATAGGAGAAGGAAGATCGGTGCACAGACTGAGATGCAAGCAACCACATACAACCATACACAGATAGGGTTTATTGGCCATAACCACGCTATACATCCACCACAAAACTCATTTATGGGCGACGCGTATCGAGTGCATTCATAATACATATCATATATGTAAATTGGGATTTGTGGATTTAGGATTGGACATGCATAAAGCCAATTTTATTCGCATCGTATGCAATAAATAAAGGTGACAAACCAAAATCGATCATATCGATAATCCTAAAGTATAGAGCGGTGTGCGTGGCTCTGATACCACTGTTGGGTTTTTGGGGAGGCAGAGAAGGCAGCAGAAACAAAAATTTTCTCCTCCCCAAACCCAGAAGAAGGAAACGCGTCAACGTCTATACAATAGGAAAGGATGGTTTGTGGAATCATACCTTATCCCGAGGCTTGCTCGGAGACAATACCTTGCGGCTTGCACGGTTTTCACCTCCGGTCTTGGACGGTGTATGTGCAGCTCCTGGTCGCACCGGGACTGACGACTCCTGGTCTCACTGGGACTGTCGGGATTGACAGTTGTCCTCCGAGCGGCAGAAATCTCTCGCCTCTGAAGTAGTCCACATGGACCACCTGGAACTCCAATCTCCTTGTCTCACAAGGAATTGGAAGGAGTCACACCCTCCTGTCGGTGTACTAGTCACTGACACACTCTCCTGCCACCAGTCACTTTCTGCAGTTGTCTTTCCCTTACTGTGCCTCCCTTATCGGGTAGCACTTGCTCGGGCTCTCTTGGTTACCAAAACCAGAGATAACGACAACTTTACAGAGCAACTGGTTGCACTGAGTTGTACTTTGAGAAGCCCCCAATACCCCTATATATATAGGAGGGTCATGGGACAGGGTTCTCTATCCCGGGCAATGTGGGACTAAAGCAGGACTAGAAGGGTTCGAGATTTTCCACAAAAAACAACCAACTGAGCAACCTGAACTGATTGTTTCATTTATGAAACGGTCGGTTGGGGACCTGAGCCAGTCGGTTGACACCTCAACCGATCGGTTGGGACCCATGAAACAGTTGGTTCACTTCTGAACCGGTCGGTTCGTGGTCCTGGTCAATTCCCGATTAACTTTTTTTCTTTTGTTTTTAATTGGTATCAAATACCAATCCTTGTTCCAATCAAATTGGGCAAGTGAAACGAAAAGAAATTTCTCACCAACCTGACTTTCCCAACTTGCTCGGTTGCACCAGTTGAACCTATCGTTTCAACACTTGAAGCAATCGTTTCACCCTGTCCATGAACCGATCGACTCACCATCTGAGCCTATCTGTTCACCAAGCTCAGCCGATCGGTTCATCACATGAGCCGATCGGTTGGGAGTTTAGATTGTGCAGAAACAGTCAATTGCATTCAATCAATTCGATACTCCAATAAATATGTCCAACACCTTGAACATTATGACATTGAGCTATCAATTAATTGAGTGTTTAATTGAACTACTAAACTCATTTAGTAATCAATCTAAACATTGTTTGTGGACAAAACTCCTCTTCCAAGTTAAATCCTATGTGTGTGACCCTGCAGGTCCTTTTCACGTTGGCAGTGAAAGTACATAACACTTATGACTTCACAAGCAAAGAGCGGTGCCTAGTCACACATCAGTGCTACCCAAGTGAAATAGAAAATTGGAGAACAACCTTCAATCCTACAATCCATGAATGGTGTTATAGTGAATGTATAATTCCTTTGTCACTGATATCCCAAACGAACTCGAGGCATGGAACAGTCATCCTGTCAACGTTCATTCACTTTCTTGATCTCAGAGTAGATTGGAAGAGATATGTATGACATCAATATCATATACTGATTCACACATGCGTAAATGCCTTTCTCAATCCTACTCATCAAGCGGCCATGGATATCAAACTCCCTCAGGAGGGACAAATCACATATCTATCACTCACTCCTCAAAAGCCCCATGTGTCAAAGCCACCCAATCATCACCTTTATAACAACCCATGTTTCAGGACTGCGTTTGATGATGTCAAAGTGTGCCCAACGACATGTGTTGAGTGTAGTGATTTTAGGTCAAAGAATCACACTCACCACCATCACTGTGAGTACTGACTGTGACTACCATGTCATGGTTCCATGTGTCAAACTCACGGTGGGTTTGTTCGGTATACTTGTTCTCTAACAAGTACCTATGTGTTTGGTTTGATATCTCTATATCATGACTAATGAGATTCTGTCATCAACCAACACTACAATCTAGTGTTATGTGTCATTACTGTCTATCTACCTTCCACATTGACATCCGACTAGGGACATAATGAGAATGTACAAACTCTTAGCATCTGTATGATCTCCTCGTTCAGGTCCTTAACCTGAAAGCATACGTCATTGAGTATTGTCATTCTCTAGACATTCAATCTGTTCTATCACTATCTCATATGACTGAACCAGAAAGAATTGGAAGCTTGCCTTCGATGTTTATCAAATCAATCTTAATGTATCCCACCAATCATCCCATGATTGACTCTCAGGGCATACATACCAACAAAATGAACATTAGAAGGAATTTTAGGAGTTGCAAGTATGTCCAATGCATAAATATCATCATGATGATGAATTAGATATATAGGTTCATCATATTTTCCAAAGGGGTGAGTATGATATGATATTTAAAAATATTGCATTAAGAACTTTAGGCAACAGAAGGGGATTTACCCTTTCATCAGGTGATGGATCATAGTTGTCGATTGGAGATCATGCAGAAATGATGCACTACTATTAGACTGCAAGAGGGTAGGGGTCTGCTACCCAAGTAGCATGTCATTTCTAGGCCTGCATTGGTGTTTGAGCCCCAATAATGCGTGATCATGGACATTGGAGAGATGCCCTTGCCGATCCAATGACCAGGGGGTCATCCCCTTGGGACACTATTAGTAAGCTAGAGGGTCAAACACATTGTCACCATTTGATGAAGTAGGTTGAGAGTAGAGGGGAAGTGTGTGGAGAAGCCCAAAAACCCATTGAATAACTGAACTAAGGCCAGGCAAAGCACACAGGGAACTCGGTGTGAGGAATCCCAAGGTAACAACCCCATGGTGATGAAGATGGAAGGCACCATTGAAGTTGTGAGGAGGTGGAGGAGAAAAGGATTGAGATCCAAGGCGTTAAAAGAAGTGAAAATAAGGGTAAAAGAGGGGAGAGTGAATGGGGTGAACTAGATCAAAAAGGGGGCATTAATTGAGGCAAGAAGGCTTTGATTGGCCATGGAAAAGTGGTTGCAAAGTTCATGTACTTGCACTGACACAAGATAGACAGCAAGTATTCTACTATTGGATCGGCCATGGGGCAAATCTATCACCACAAACCTACATGATCCTATTGGCCAACCTCAGTGAATATGTATTGATCTATAGTGAGGGAATATGCTATTGAGGAGGCCCCAGATCCATCCATTCCCCAACTTCAGCATATCTATCTGCCTCTTCAGCATATCTATCTGCCTATATTCCTTTTCGTAGTAGTCTGAGGATGGGAGCACAGAGATACATGGTTGAGGCAGTCGAGCATGTGAAGGTGAGTGCCCCTAAACATGAAGAGAAGTAGCCAAAACAAATAAAGGCATCTACTCTCAAGAGGGAGCAACCACATGAAGGTTTATCCAGGCCAGATTCTATTCCAAAAGGTGGTGTTGATTCAAGCCTATAGAAGGAGACCTTCAAGGAGATATACATTTCACCTCATATTCATATGTCCACTCCATAATTGGCAGTCCATGAAAAAACATCTCATGTTCTGTTTGGGGATAGTGTGAAGCCAGGAAACAAATATAATAGATTTAAAAAAATTGGACATTTTTCACAAGATGTAAATTAGGATTCCTTTAGTGGATGTCATAGAATGAAATCCTAGAAACTTTATAAAAAAATTTCTAAAAAAGAAGAGATGAATAAAGGATTCAGATTATGTAATTGTTTTTGAAGTCATTAGTGCATCCATTCAAATATGACTGCCAACAATAAAGAAGGATATGTGATGCTTCAACATCCCTTGTTTAGTTGGCAGCAAGGACTTCTGCGAGGCACTTTGTGATTCTAGGACAAGTATCAATTTGATGACACTTGCTAATTTTAAGAAACTTAGAATGAAGGAGCTAACTGATGCAATGATTTTGAGTCGCATTTATAGACTTGTTTGATATGTGTTTTATGCATTTATTAGTCATTTTCATGGTTAATGTTGCATAATTCATTCATTTTGGTCTAGGCTACTTCTTTATGTCAAATTCCCTTTATTTAAGCATTTTTAGTATTAATTATCGAAAAAATATATTTTTTGTGGATTTATGTGGTTCCATGTGTTAATTTCAGGAAAAACAAGTATCTGTTGCCGTCGATACCATCGATCGGACCACAGGCTGCCAGCCGTAAGGACCAGAACAAGATCGATACTATCGACAGGGATGTCGATGGTATCGAGATACCATCAGGCTGCTGGCGAGGAAGGAGTCGATACTATCGACACGATGGTCGATACTATCGACGGGAGGAGATGCAGCGACACAAAATGACAAAACCGTCGCTACAGGGTTGTCGATACCATCGACCCGCGTCGATGGTATTGAGATGACATCAGTCACAATTACGGAAGAAAAGAAGAACAATCGATGCCGTGCTAGGTTGATACCATCGACCCGTGTCGATGGTATCGACACCGTCAGATATGAGTTTGATTTAGAATGATCTCAATCGGACGGCTTTGAGTAATTGGTGACTTAACTCGGGAATTAAACCTAAGGACGGGGGATCACGTCATTAGCCGCTGCACACATCCCGGAGAGCAAGGAAAGAAGAACGGAGCATGAGAGCACGCCCCAGCCGATCCAGACGCTGAAGAAGACGAATTCCACCACCGAAAGGTGGCAGAACGCGGATTCCACGCCAAGGATCGATTGGACCTTCTCCGTTCAGGGGTTTCACCACTCAATTTCATTTTTCTCATGTTTCCCCTTTTCTCTACTACATTGTGCTTTGAGATGACCATGCGGGGCTAATCCCCTTTGTCTTTAGGACCGGGAGTAGCCCGGGGATTCACTGTATGATGATTTTATAATAGTAATTCATATCTTATCTCTTAAATCCGTGGTATAATTTCATTTTCTCCAATATATTGTTATGCTTGATCACCATAATAATAACCTAATGCCCTTAATTGCTTTAAAAGAAGGATTAACGGTTGAAAAGAGACGGAGTTTACATTAATTGACAAATCCCTTGAACAAGGCGGTGTAAGATTAATGGTGGATACTGAGAGATAGTTTATAATGCACCTAGTTTAGGGTATAGGTTACTACGACGGTGGAACCGACCTAGGCATAGGTAGTGAATTGTACCACGACAGTAGGCAATTCTGATTTCAGGCCACTACCCAGATAGAGAGATAAAATTGAGTAGTTGTATAGAATTTAATACAATAAAAACCCACGGTAAAACTGCAATCCTAAAGATCTCCTTTTGAATTGATTAAACCAACATTTAATCGATTGCTTGTTTTGTTTTGTTTTTATTTTCTTTAATTTCAACAACAACTCTCAACTTTTAATCGGCTTAGCTGATCGTGAGTAGTTAGTAGGAGTCCCCGATGATTGCACGTATCCCTGAGTTCGACTCGGGCCTCACAAAGGCATGTACTACTCGACGCGTTCACTTGTGTTTTTACGCACGGTAAATACACGTCAAGTTTTTGGCGCCGTTGCCGGGGATACGGCAATTTGTTGACACTTCGAGTGCTGTGAGCGGCCACTCTAGGCCACCTTTTTATTTTTTTTATCATTCCAAAAATTCATAATCTATTTTCTAAATATTTGCAATCGTCAAGCACTGTACTAAATTTAATCTTTCTATTTTTAGGTATTGTGCATGGTAAAGACGCGTAGTACTGACTACGCAGGTCGCGCACCAGAGGTTCCACTGCCAAAACCAGAAGACGAGGGCGATTATAATCAAGACAAGCTGGAAGATCTAATTTTTGAACACGAACAAGAAGAGATGGACGAGCCACAGACAATATGGGAGAAGATCAAGGCTTCTTCCTCATCCGCTTCCAAGGGGCCTATAAAGAAGCAAGTGTTGAATATTCCGACCTACAAGATTGATCCAGCTTTGATCAACTTGGTGAAGTCTAATGCCTTCCATGGGCTAAAAAATGAAGACCCCATCGCGTACATAAGTCAGTTTGTGGAGAATTGTGACATGGTAAAAATTGACAAATTTCCACAAGACGTGCTTTACTTGAAGCTCTTCCCGAGTTCACTAGCGGGAATTGTGCGTGAATGGCTACATAATTTAGACGATGAATATGTGGAGTATTGGGACCACATGGTGGAGGTCTTCTTTGAGAGGTTCTTTCTGCCCGAGAAGACCAATGACATGATAAGAAAGATCCATAACTTCACCCAACAAGCAGGAGAAACCTATTCTGAGACCTGGGAAAGGTTTCAGATCATGCTCAGGCGATGCCCGCATCATGGGTTGGATAAGGAGACCCAAGTAAAGATCTAATATTTTGCTCTCTCCGAGCATGATAGAAGCAACCAAGATTCATCCGGTTCCAGATTCTTCTTGAATAACACAGACACTAGATGCTGGGAGATCTTAAAGAACATGGCAAAGAAACAATCATGGGGCGAAAGAGGCGTCGTGGAGCAGGTTCGAGTTGTGGGAGAATCTAAAGCAATAAAGGAGCTGAATGAGAAGATGGATCTTCTCGCAAAGAAATTGCTTGCAAAGGAGGATACTAAGTCTGAGGATGAGGCTCAAGTGAAATTTATGAGGCAGCAGCCAGGTTACAGGAACAACGACTATGCATGGAGGAAAGACAAGAAGTTCTCCTGGAAGGATCCAAATAACTTTTTGCAGGATCCGGATGCTAAACCCCAGCCAGCTACGGAGGATAAGAGCACAGAGCTGCTCAATCAAGTTATAAAGCAAAACCAAGAACTCATGGCTACTTTGGGCCAGCAAATAAAGCAAGAAGGGGAGTTCATGAACCAATTCGGGCAGACACTGCAGAGGCATGGGGCTCAAATGAGAACAATAGAGACATCTATGGCATAGATGGTTGCGGAGATAGCCAGTTTGAAGAAGCCAGCACATCCAGGTTTCCCGGGAAATACTAATGTTCCAGGAGGGAACCAACAAGCTAAGGCCATCTTGCTAAGAAGTGGCAAGAAATTGTTAAATCCCAGGGCCGATGAAGCAAGCAAACCCCAAGATGAAATTAAAGTTCAAGCCACTGAGGAGCTTCACAGAACCATTCGATGACACAGTTGTAGATGCTACTGAAGACCCTATTGCAAAGGAGGAGGAACCTCAGAAAAGGACACCCTATGTGCCACCGCATCAAAGGGCACAAGTTGTCCCGGTCCCTTATCCGAACAGTGCTAAGGCAAGGAAGGTAGATGATCAATTCAAAAAGTTCTTAGACAGTTTCACAAAGCTTTCAGTCAACATCCCTCTATTGGAAGCTATTGAGCAAATCCCATCTTACGGGAAATTTCTGAAGGACATCATCACTAAGAAGAGAAAAATTCCGGACACTAAAGTTGTTGTGCTTAAAGAGCAGGTGAGTGCCTTCATCATGGGCACATTGTCACCAAAGAGGCAAGATCCAGGTTATTTCAACATTTCGTGCTATATCGGGAAAGTCAAATTTGGTGAAGCGTTATGTGACTCGGGAGAAAGCATTAATTTCATGCCCCTTTCTACATTCAAAAAGTTGGGATTGAAGGAGTCAAGGCCAAGCAACATGACAATTCAATTGGCGGATAACTCTGTGGTGAAACCGTATGGGATCTGTGAAGATGTGCTTGTGAAAGTGGATTGGTTTGTATTTTCTACAAATTTTGTCGTCATGGAGATGCAAGATGAGCAAGGCAATGAGCTACTACTCGGAAGACCATTCCAAGCTACAGCTGACATGATACTCGAGATGGGGAGAGGTAGGTTGACCTTGGATATAGTCGATGACTGATTTGAGATGGTCATGCCTTCCAGCGCTACTTCACCAAAATCCAAGGAGCAATGCCACATGGTGAAACATCTTGATAATACTATCTCACTTTGTCTAGGGAAGCCATTTTTGGATATGGCTCATGTAATGACCAAGGTGGACAAAGGGACTTTGGCTGTAGACATCATGGAGCAAACCAAAGTAGTATCCCTTTGCAAGGTTGTAGGATTCCCGAATGATGAGAATGAGGACATTCCTCCCTCTATGGAGGATTATGCTATAGAAAATTCAGTTTTTGATGCATATCCGGAATTACCATTGGAGGCTTGTTTAGTAAACATCACTCATGATTGAATGAGAAGAAAATCACTCAAGGAGTGCGCCAAGATGCTTCAGATGCTTCCATGTTTCTATGCGAGGTATTATGAACATTTAGGTGAACTCCCCCCTCTACTTCAATCATCATTAATCAGCCCGCCGGAGTTAGAGTTAAAGCCACTGCCGCCGCATCTCAAGTATGCCTTTCTAGCGGAGGAAGAAAAGTTACCTGTGATCATTTCTGCATATCTGAGTGCGGAAGAGGAAGACCAATTGTTGAAAGTGCTGAAGAACCACCGGGGAGCATTTGGGTGGTCTGTCACAGATATAAAAGGGATTTCCCCTACCTTGTGTCAGCATAAGATTCAGCTCGAGGAGGGAGCCAAGCCGGTGATCCAACCGTAACGTCGACTAAATCCGAGCATGATGGAGGTGGTGAAGAAAGAGGTGATTAAGCTTCTCTCCGCAGGTATCATCTATGTGATTTCAGACTCGACATGGGTAAGTTCCACGCAGGTAGTCCCTAAAAAGGGGGGTATTACTGTCACTCATAATATTTTGAATGAACCTGTCACCACCCGTTTGGTAACCGGGTGGCGAGTTTGTATTGATTACCGACGTCTTAATGCCGCTACGTTGAAGGATCACTTTCCTCTACCATTTATTGATCAAATTCTAGAGCATTTAGCCGGCCGATCTCATTTCTATTTTCTAGATGGGTATTCGGGATACAATCAGATTTCAATCGATCCTAAGGACCAAGAGAAATCTACTTTCACTTGTCCCTATGGAACTTTTATGTATCGCCACATGCCCTTTGGATTATGCAACGCACCAGTGACTTTTCAGCGTTGTATGCTCGCCATTTTTTCTGATATGGTAGAACGTTGTCTTGAAGTTTTTATGGATGATTTTTCCGTATATGGTGCTTCATTTGATGAATGCCTTTATAATTTGGATAAAGTATTACAAAGATGTGAGGACACACATTTGGTCCTCAACTGGGAGAAATGTCATATGATGGTGAGTGAAGGGATAGTGCTAGGACATAAGGTGTCTAGCAAAGGTTTGGAGGTAGATCCGGTGAAAATTGAAGTAATTTCTAAATTACCCCCACCAAATTCGGTAAAAGGGGTAAGAAGTTTCTTAGGACACGCCGGATTTTATCTTCGGTTCATAAAAAATTTTTCTAAAATCACCAAACCGCTATCCGAGCTTCTAGAGAAAGATGTTGTTTTTTATTTCAATGACAAATGCTTACACGCGTTCAATGTGTTGAAGGAGAAATTGATTTCTGCACCGGTTGTTCAAACACCGGATTGGACTAAGTCGTTCAAACTCATGTGTGATGCATCAGATTTTGCGGTAGGAGCTGTGTTGGGACAGCGGGTGGACAATAAACCCACTGTAATTTTTTATGCATCCAAGACTTTGAATGATGCTCAATTAAATTACACAACTACTGAAAAAGAATTGCTTGCCGTGGTTTTCACTTTTGAAAAATTCCGGCAATATTTAGTTGGATCGAAAGTAGTTGTTTGGACTGATCATGCCGCTATTAAATATTTGATGGAGAAAAAAGATGCCAAACCTAGATTGATTAGGTGGATCTTGCTCCTACAAGAATTTGATATCGAAATTAAAGATAAGGCGGGGATTGAAAATGTTGTGGCGGATCATTTGTCTAGGTTAGAGAGGGTGGATGAAAAATATTTACACATACCCATAACCGAGACATTTCCGGATGAACAATTGTTGAAAGTGAATTCTAAAGATCCTTGGTTTTCATATATTGTGAATTATCTTGCTTGCAGGATCATCCCAGAAGATTGGACGTATCAAGAGAAGAATAAGTTTTTCCATTCTCTAAGATACTATTTTTGGGATGACCCCATTCTTTTAAAACAATGCAGGGATGGTGTTCTACGCAGGTGTGTACCTGAGGAGGAATACGAGAGTGTTCTTCGTCACTTCCACACTCTACCTATGGGCGGACACCATGTGAGCTCTCGTATGGCTGCCAAAGTGTTGGAAAGTGACCTATATTGGCCTACCTTGTTCCGAGACGCCTATGAGTTCGTGAGACAATGTGATTCCTGCCAAAGAGCATGTAACATCTCAAAGAGACAAGAGATGCCCCTGAATGTCTTCCAAGAGGTGGAGGTATTTGATTTATGGGGTATAGATTTCATGGGACCCTTTGTGTCCTCAAATTCGAATTTATATATCCTCTTAGCTGTTGATTATGTGTTGAAGTGGGTAGAAGCAATACCCACAAGGACTAATGATTCTTCTGTAGTGTGCAGATTCGTAAAAGAAAACATCTTCTGTAGGTTTGGAGTGCCGCGAATGATCATCAGTGATGGGGGTACGCACTTTAAGAATCACAAGTTCTCGGCATTGTTGAAGAAATATGGGGTAAAAGATAACATAGGTACCCCATATCACCCGCAAACTCAAGGACAGGTGGAAGTCTCCAATCGAGAAATTAAGAAGATTTTGGAGTGTACGGTAGCTTCCACGAGGAAAAATTGGAGTGCCTTACTGCCGGATGCATTGTGGGCATATCGGACGGCATATAAGACACCTATAGGCACCACGCCTTTTAGGTTGGCGTATGGCCGGGCTTGTCACTTACCGGTGGAGTTAGAGCATAAAGCACACTGGGCGCTAAGAAAGCTCAATTTGAGCTATGATGAAGCGGGGAAGAAGAGATTGCTTGAATTAAATGAATTGGATGAGCTGCGCATGACTGTATATGAGAACTCTCGGATATACAAGGAGTGCACTAAGTTGATCCACGATCGTCACATTCAGATGCGCGCCTTCAAAAAGGGAGATCGTGTGTTGTTGTTTAATTCAAGGCTAAAGTTGCATCCCGGGAAGCTCAAATCCCGGTGGAGTGGACCATTTATGGTGGAAGAAGTTAAGCCACATGGCGCAATCTTGGTGCGCGATGGCGAAACTACATTTTTGGTGAATGGACAGAGGTTGAAGCTATATTTTGGTAAAGATTATACGAGGAAGGTGAATGAGGTCAAACTCATTTTACTTTCGGATGCATGATGTGCTTCAAGTCGTCTAGCCTAAGACGTTAAATAAGGGTGCTTGTTGGGAGGCAACCCAACCATTGGTACCTTAGATTAGTTCATTTACATTCGTAGTTTAATTTGTTTTACTTAGTTTTTAATGTAAAAAAGATATCGTGATTGTTTGCTACTTGTGGAGGACTGAGGCAGAGTCGATACCATCGACCCTTGTGTCGATGGTATCGACCATGGTACAGGTTGATGACTGTAGAAATCGGACTGCGTCGATACTATCGACGACCTCGTCGATGGTATCGACATACCTACAGGCAGATCGCAAAGTCAAGGTCGATGGTATCGAGATGCCTGTCGATACCATCGAGATCTCTGGAGATTTTCAGAAGAAATCGACTCAGTGAAGTTGATACCATCGAAGGCGTGTCGATGGTATCGACACATTCAAGTGAAAAAGGCAGCGGCCGGGCCTCGCGAGGATTTTCCCTAATCATAGAATCGATACTATCGACTCGCATCGATAGTATCGACGCGCCACGTCAACGATCTGCAAAGGAAGATCAACGGCGATCGCATTAGCCACGAAGTCGATTCGGGGGATGGGTTGATACTATCGACCCGCGTCGATAGTATCGACGTGTCAGCAATCCGGGCCCCGCAGATCCAGCCATCGACGACCGTCAATACTAGCGAAGGTACGGATCGTGCTACCCGAGTCGATACCATCGACTCGCGTCGATGGTATCGATGGGCAGACAGTAGCGCCGGCCACAGCTATATATGGGGATTAGTTGCGTCAGATGACATCACACCTTCAGTGCAATCTTCCTCCACTTGTGTCGAGCGAGTTCCAGAGCTGTGCAAGCCCGTCGACGAGCAACAACGAGCAAGTTCTTCATCGAGTGGAGATTTGCTTCTCCAATCTTCACCGAGCTCCTTCTCTATTCCCTTTCTCTCGTAACCATGGTGCACGTAGTTGGTGTGTCATCTTCACGTGCGAACCCGGTGGATATCTCGGAGTTCGTGCCACCTCCTCCCGCGTCGGTTTCACACCCGTGGCTGATTCATCCATCCACGGAGGTGAAGAAGATCTACGAGGAGATCTTAAAGAGGAAGATAGAGCCAACCTGTTATGTCGAACGGAACATGATCCGCGACTTAGGGTTCGAGGCCAACTTGGCCTACGTTCTGAAAGGACAGGCGCGTCACACAAACCGAAGACCTGACGAGCTGGAATTTCATGCAGATGGCCAGCCGTTCTTCGGCGACTGGCCCACGTACAAGGAGTTGGTGGCAGAGTTCATGGCATCCCTGGACGTCTGTGTCGTGCCCAATGACGTCATAGCCACCGATCGTGAGTGGATTAAGGGTCAGGTGTCGTTCTGGCTGTTCAACAATGACTATACCCTCAAACTTAAGTAGTTCCACAGGATTTTCAACTGGAATCACTCGCAATCCGACTACCGGCGCCCAGACAACTGCATCGACTACGATGCCATCTTCGCTGAGCTGGTTACGGTGCCACCGGGGAAGTCCGTTAGCTACCATAATGCTGCGGTAGCTGACTTCGAGCACCCTTTCGTCCGGATACTGCACCGGATGCTCAGTTTGATGCTATTTGCTCGGGGTGACTTGGCCCTCAACAAGTTTTAGGAGACAGACTTATTCTTTCTGTATAAGCTCCTGAAGCGTCAAGAGTGCAATTGGTGTGCCTTCTTTCTGCAGAGAGTATTGGTGGTGAAGAGGAGTACGAGGAAAGCGCCGATTCACTTCGACAGGCTCATCACCAAGTTGGCTTTGTACCTCAGTTTGAATTTCCAAACTCTCACTCCTCTATCTACTAGGAGCAAGGTGAACTTGCAACATCTGCACCGGTCCAATCTCATACTTCTTCGAGATGGTTTGGCGTATGCACATTGCCACGTCAACCACGCCTATCAGGAGTGCTCGTTGCCTGATCCAGTCTTCAACATCGAAGGGGTGCAACACTTCCGGTGGCCAATCATAGCCATCGCCGACTCTGATGAAGAAGGCGGCAATGACGGTGGCGACGACGGAAATGACGAAGAGGCTGAGGAGGAAGACGAGGCATTTACACCTCTTCGGGCACGAGTGGCACCACGGAAGCATCCTCGGATGCACCCGGGTGCATCTTCATTATCATAGCCTACGCCGCCACCACCACCGCCCTCGCAGCCAAGCGAGGATGCCTATTCTATGCAGGGCATGTACACTATGTTGCAAGACATCCAGCAGACATAGCAGCAGCATATGGCAACGTATACCGGTATTCAAGACACTACGAACTGGATACTAGACAACCAAAGGGCGATGTTCGAGAACAAGCGTCTTCTCCTCAACAACCAACAACAGATACATGATCGGTTGCAATGGATGGAGATGCAGCAGGAGCCCTTCTACGACCACTATTGGAGCCAAAATTATTTTGGAGGCTATCTACAACCTCTACCCAGGGCCCAGTTTGATCCAAGCTTCTAGGGGGAGTATCCTTCTTGGGACCCTATGGCTCCACAGTACCCGCCTCCACCACAAGAGTAAACTGGTATCACTGTTCCAACCTTTGAGTTTGTTTTTGACTATGAGTCCATAGTTGAATTCAAGCTTAGGGGGGGGGGTAGTTGGAACAGTTCTATCTTTATTTTCTCTATTTTTTTTAGTTTTATTGCTTTTGTTTCTTATCATTTGTTTCTTGCAATTTTAGTTTGTTGTAGGATCCACATTCTATCTAGTATAATCGTGGATGTCTTTAATCTTGTGTCATCTCTGTTGCATGTGCATGGGAATGAAGGGAAACTAAAAATTTTTGAGTGTTCACAAGCTTGAGTGTTGTTTAACCTTGATCACTTAACTTAGAAAATGATTGGTTTTGTCAACTTTAAAACAGAAAATCACGATTGTATATCCCTAATGATTCATGAAAGTGGATGGAAATGGTTGTTTGAGCCTAAACTGACCAAATGATAATGAGACTTTAATTTGAAGTAAGAGAGAAAAAAAACTTCTTAACTACTACACAGGTCAGTAAGGAGGGATGCATAATATTTTTCTAAGGTTCAGTCAACTAGTCTTGTGATATGTTCACCTCATTGTTTTCATAATCCACCCAAGAATTGGAAGTAAAGTATGATTTTAACTCTTCTTGATTTCATGGCATGTAGATAGGATTTGCATTGCAATTTTTCTTATGTTTGCATGGAAAATGAAAAGTGAAAAACAAAATAAGAATAGATATACATGCACATTACCCCTTAGGTGCATGTCATGTAGTTGAATTCACAACTTTTATTCATAAAGTATGTCATGTTCCTCATTTATTCTTTAATGGTGAATTCAATTGTTCCATACCTTCTAAATAGTGCAAATTTTTGAGATTATGTAGAGAAAAAAATAAGCCCAATAAAT
Organism: Alisma plantago-aquatica; assembly: GCA_963693085.1. Classification (NCBI taxonomy): domain Eukaryota; kingdom Viridiplantae; phylum Streptophyta; class Magnoliopsida; order Alismatales; family Alismataceae; genus Alisma; species Alisma plantago-aquatica. The sequence continues at coordinate 219,029,703 of OY856415.1, forward strand.
ATTCATTGTCAATGATGGATATAAGGGTTTGTGATGAAAAAAAGAAAAAAAAACTGAATTTGAGAAAGAAAAAAAAAGAAAGTTATTTAGAAGCAACAAAAATAAGAAGGAGAAAGGAATATAATTTCACCTATATTTCAAGATAAGTGAGTACATGATGTAGCTTAATTAGATATCCATCTCATGTTGAGATAGGATTGTTAGTGCATGCATCATTCCACCCGATCTTAGGCATTAGGGCATTTTTGTTTTATGCATGTTGAAATTGTATAATACTTCCACTTCTTCCATGAGCCACCTATTTCATCCACCCGTTGCTCGGATTGGTAGGCCACCGTGAATTTCTCCTCACTAATGAATATCAGGAGAACTGCTTCCATGTAGATGGTAGTTAGGGCGAGCAACGTCGTATAGAAGATCACAAGATGCACTAAGCCTGGACCGACAAATTTTATTATGTTAACTGCCTTATGTGATAGTGTTCATCAGTTTTGAGGTCAATATCTTTTATGGATGATTATTGTCGCCTTCAGGGTAATTATCATTCTGTGGTTAGCGAGGGCCGGTATGTGAATGTCTGGTGGGAGTCATATGGGATGTTTGTTGTGATGCTTTGTTCTTTAGTTGACTCTGGCAATTCTATTCTAAGAAATAGTTGCTCGAGGGCGAGCAATGTTCAAGCTTAGGGGAGTTTGATGCGATGATTTTGAGTCGCATTTATAGACTTGTTTGATATGCGTTTTATGCATTTATTAGTCATTTTCATGGTTAATGTTGCATAATTCATTCATTTTGGTCTAGGCTACTTCTTTATGTCAAATTCCCTTTATTTAAGCATTTTTAGTATTAATTATCGGAAAAAAAAATATTTTGTGTGGATTTATGTGGTTCCGTGTGTTAATTTCAGGAAAAACAAGTATCTGCTACCGTCGATACCATCGACCGGACCACAGGCTGCCAGCCGCAAGGACCAGAACAAGATCGATACTATCGACGGGGATGTCGATAGTATCGAGATACCATCAGGCTGCTGGTGAGGAAGGAGTCGATACTATCGACACGATGGTCGATACTATCGACGGGAGGAGCTGTAGCGACACAAAATGACAAAACTGTCGCTACAGGGTTGTCGATACCATCGACCCGCGTCGATGGTATCGAGATGACATCTGTCGCAATTACAGAAGAAAAGAAGAATAATCGATGCCGTGCTAGGTCGATACCATCGACCTGTGTCGATGGTATCGACACCGTCAGATATGAGTTTGATTTAGAATGATCTCAATCAGACGGCTGTGAGTAATTGGTGACTTAACTCGGGAATTAAACCTAAGGACGACGTTCAAGGATGGGGGATCACGTCATTAGCTATTGCACACATCCCGGAGAGCAAGGAAAGAAGAACGGAGCACGAGAGCACGCCCCAGCCGATCCGGACGCTGAAGAAGATGAATTCCACCACCGAAAGGCGGCAGAACGTGGATTCCACGCCAAGGATCGATTGGACCTTCTCCGTTCAGGGGTTTCACCACTCAATTTCGTTTTTCTCATGTTTCCCCTTTTCTCTACTACATTGTGCTTTGAGACGACCATGCGGGGCTAATCCCCTTTGTCTTTAGGACCGGGAGTAGCCCGGGGATTCGTTGTATGATGATTTTATAATAGTAATTCATATCTTATCTCTTAAATCCGTGGTATAATTTTGTTTTCTCCAATATATTGTTATGCTTGATCACCATAATAATAACCTAATGCCCTTAATTGCTTTGAAAGAAGGATTAACGGTTGAAAAGAGACGGAGTTTACATTAATTGACAAATCCCTTGAACAAGGCGGTGTAAGATTAATGGTGGATACCGAGAGATCGTTTATAATGCACCTAGTTTAGGGTATAGGTTACTACGATGGTGGAACCGACCTAGGCATAGGTAGTGAATTGTACCACGACAGTGGGCAATTTTGATTTCAGGCCACTACCCCGATAGAGAGATAAAATTGAGTAGCTATATAGAATTTAATACAATGAAAACTCGCGGTGAAACTGCAATCCTAAAGATCTCCTTTTGAATTGATTAAACCAACATTTAATCGATTGCTTGTTTTGTTTTGTTTTTATTTTCTTTAATTTCAACAACAACTCTCAACTTTTTAATCGGCTTAGCTGATCGTGAGTAGTTAGTAGGAGTCCCCGATGATTGCACATATCCCTGAGTTCAACTCGGGCCTCACAAAGGCATGTACTACTCGACGCGTTCACTTGCGTTTTTACACACGGTAAATACACATCACTAACTAATTTGCATTTCGATACAGTCGACATACAAGTCTATTGTTAAGATAGTGGAGATATGTAAAGACATGTTGGTGAAAGTTGACAAGTTCATTTATGTAGTCACTTTGTTGTTATGGAAATGTAGGGAAAGAATGGACATGAATTTCTATTGGTGTGACCTTTTCAAGTTACTTCATATGTGTTCATTCCATGGGTCATGGATACTTAACACTAGGAATTGATGATAATAGAGTTGAGTACAGATTACCAAAACATTCACAGTCATCAGGCCAAGATGATCTTGGTTGAAGGTAAGCACTATTTTGAGCCTAGGACTTAAATCAAGGGCACTTGATAGAGGCAACACATCCATTATGTTACTTTTAGATCTTGTTTTACATTTCCTTATATTTGGTAGAATTAGTCATTTTATTTCATATATTTTTGGTATTTAATTTTGATGCAAGTAAACAAGGTGCCCTGATGTGTGCTTTTAGTGTGCAAAAATGCACTGAGTTGGTAGCACTGATCCAACATTACATTTTTAACAGAAACAAGTTTACATACTCTATATCACAAACCCTATTATTAGTACTATTGACATTTTACTAACAATATAGAGGAACACGTTTACACCCACTTAGGCATTGACTGACTTAACATTACATTGTTATAGGAAACAAGTTTACATACTCAATAGCACCAACCTTAATGTTACTAAATATATATAGGAACACGTTGACATCCACTTAGTGGCGCTGACTAATGCCTCGGTAGCACCAACTTAGGAGGTGATTTCAATAGCAAGCAGCAAATTTAAACTCAACACCAACGACACACCATCCTTTGGCATAAACACTGACATAAGAAGCATGGTATCGATAGACAAAAACTACACCGAGACACAAGTCAGTACCACTAATTCTCAATGCCAATAGAGATGGAAGATTCATCAACATATTTATTATTTTGAAGGGAGCGTTTTAGGAGGTGCTTCTTTGAGTTATAACCTACATTCCTCAAACCCAATCTAGAATATGAACTAAAGTACTTTAGTGGACTATCTTCAACAAGCTCAGGCACTCATTGGAGGGTGTGTTTTCATGTGGATCCACCTAACCATCTTTTGTCCCAGACACATGGGTACCTCCATTCCATTTTTCTTCATTTGATTTTGAAATTGGATACAATGTCAAATTCAAGTTTATAAGAGGAATGTAACGATGATTCTATCTATATCTCCATCTTTACTTTTTATCATTTGTTTCATTGCTTTTAATTTAGGAATAAAATAGTTTTGAGTTTTTAAGGGCCCATGCCTATCTAGAGTAACAATGGGAAATAGTTGGATAATTTAATTAGGATAGAAGTTCTTTCATGACGTTGTATCAAATTTAAATTGTTTAGATCCAAATGTGACATCATGCATTTCTTTGTAAGCCATTTTTTCTAGTTAATGAGTATACAAATAGTAGGACTAGTTTGATTTAGTCATCTTGAAGACATACTTAATGAATGAAGATCCTAACTCAACCCTAAGGCTTCTGTTATAGTGACAATGTTTGAGTCCAAACCAACCAAACAATAATGTGATCTTTCATGTGAATTTTAGAAATAAACTCTAAGGTTACCATTTTAGATAAGTTAAAGGAAGAGTTACATAACATGGTTGGGAAAACACCTTGATTTAGTCATGTCATCACATCCTCCTTCATGCATTTTCAATCACCACCTTAGGATGATCAAGTTCAGTATAAATTATTTTCCTCTTGGTTTTATATCATGGAATGATAGGAAGCATCTAGTTAATATTCATACTTGCATTAGAAAAGAATTTTTTTCATATCATCTCATTTGAAAAGTTTTAGTTTTGCATAACATATATGCATATAAATTTAATTTGAAGATGCATATTTCATAAAATGTATCTTTATTATCCACTTTTATTTTTCCCATTAAGAATAGGAGAAGGGGAAAAATATTTATATATATTCTTACTCCTTCTCTAAGAAAGTAGAAAAATCCCAAACATGTACCTTGATAAAATAGGGGGAAAGAAAAAGTATTTGGAAGAAAAAAAAAGCAAAAGGAAAAGGTAGAAAAAGGAGAAAAGGATTCCTAATTTATATTTTCATTTTCTCTCTAACAAATAAAGAAGGATATAGAAGAAATGTCATATACCTTTCCACTTATACTACTAATAAGTATGATATATCCTCTGCATGCATAATACTACCAAGAAAGAAGCAAATAAGGCATTAAAGGCATGCATTTACATTTTATCCATCATTTAGGTGCATTGATGCACCTGTCCCGACTGTTATGGTAATGGGGCACAAGACACGACGGGCTAACAAAATTGGTTTGTAACTCAACTATTGACACACTCTTGATAATAGACCTGCAAGCACACAAGCCTAGATACAATATAAAGAATGTTGCAAGTATGAGGTTGATCTTTAGGGAGTGGATTGGGACACTAATTTTCTAGGTTTTTTCTTTAGGTTCCTAGAGAGAAGTGTACGGTTTTTTGAGTTTAATATGGGGTTTCATTTAAACTAAGGTACAAATGAAAGGAAAAAAGTTAAGAAGCAAACCTAGATCAACCCTACACTATAAATGCGAACTAACAAACTAAGGGAGCAAAAAGAGTAAACTAGACTAGAAATAACAAAAGAGACAAATAAACTACACTTGACTAGAAATGAAGCTGAAAAGCAAGTAAAGACTACATTAAGCTATTAACTAACCACAGAGCACTAAAAACAACTAAGTAATAACTAACTACTCCAGCAAGAACCACTAGCATGAACAAGTAAGTAGACTACAAACAAGAGACAACTACCTAACAAGGGAGACAAGTCAGAATTCCAGCCAATAATTAGGGTAGTGGGCTATTTGTGGGGTATGAAACCATTAAAATTGCAATAGGGTCCTACTTACACACAAAAATTCAACAAGTAAGCTATGAAATTAAATAACAAGGATCAATGTAGAGTATGGATCATATCCTACTAGTTGGCAATGGGTGACATGGTAGTGTATAGGGGAACTAGTCCCTATCACTTCCCATCTACCCTTACCAGACTCTACTTATTAAGGAATAGTTAGATACAGATCTACATTATGAAAGTATAGACTTCAAGATAGGTTTCTCCTAATACACTTAGAGGGAAGGAGAGGTATGGAGTGTAGGTGAAGGGTCTATTACCTTCCATTATCTCCATCTAACCACTAGGCAATCCTTTTTGTTAAGTGTACATGAAGGACCACATCTAGTCACTTAGATCACTCACCTAGGGATAGGGGAATGAAGGGACCAAGAGGAAGGGGGGAAACTAGCTGAGGTTCCACTAGGGAACCTAGGTGTTCTCCACCAAAAATCCTAAAATCACTCTTTTCTCTATGCCTTAGGTGATTCCATAGCTCAAATACCATTTCAAGGGGTATAGAAGAGAGCATGAAATGTTACAGTATTAGACAATGAAATAATAGTTTAATGCATAAATATTTCCCAATATGGTATCATAGTTACATATCCCCAAAAATAATCCACAAAGGAGATTTCGCAACTTATGACCAAATAAATAACAAAATAAAGGAGATAAAAAGATAGAAATTTCATGAATGTGGATGGATAAGATTCAATATTCAGCTCCAAGATTTCTCTACTCATCCAAGTGAGTGGAATGACATAAAATATGGATGTGATATGGTCAAATCCCTAGAAAAGTAGGGTTTTGGGGTAGAAGATGGAAGGAAGTAAAGTAAATGTGGTAGATAGGAGTGGGTGGCTGCTATGGTGTCTAGGAGCAGCTAACTATTTCCTTTTGGTCATCGCTAATGCAATATAGGGGGTGGGTGGATAGGGTTAACTTGGTGTAGTTTAGAAATTTTGATGGAAATTGGCACAAGGATTATAGGCAGAACAACTATTCTACCTCCACCGCGATCATGATGAAATGGAATCACCACAGACGTGGTGGTGAGAATGTCCATGGGGGTCAATGTCATATGGTGGAGGAGGTTGTATCATAGGGTGTTGAGCTTAATAGTTCTATCACTAGAACATCTATTCTTGGGCAAAAGTGAAACAACAGTTCTAGCGAGAATAATTGTGGGGGAGTGGATTGCTCTCAATCTTGTCTTGGACTCTGAGGGTTCTTTGTTGGATCACCACATTCATTCTCTCAATATAACAGTCATTCTGGGATTCTTGTGTGCACATTGTTGTTGAACTTGATCTTCAACATATGCTTCTTGCCTCAACTTGATCGTTGGTCGCTTGGGTGTAGGTTCGAGTAGATTTAGGTCTCACTTTGGGCTTCCTCAAGGCTAAAAAAGTCTTAGGTTCATCCTCTCTCTCTTCGCTCCATTAATTAATCTCAAAGTACTTATATAAACATGCAAGAGGAATGATATGTGCATTTATATAAATGTCATTTACTGGAAAATAACATGCATTGTACATATCTTGTTGTGAATAAGGAGCAAAATAACACAAGATGGGGACCCAAACTAAGGGTCCATCACCATCCCAAGCTTAATATTTACTTATTCTCAAGTATGCTCAAACTACATCTCTCTTTTCATTTCAGTCCACAATGAAATGAAAAATACACTCAAGTACATTATCATTGACTAAATAAGTTCAACCATGAATTCATATATGTGCCCCCTTCTCTTCTCTTATATAACACAAACCAAATGCAGTCTCAGAACAAAGCACAAAGACTTTCCATATAGGGCACTAGACTCATGCAAGTGATGTGATATTTATATATATCTAAATTAATCATTTCATATTTGGAATTTGTCACAATAGCTATGGATGTTGGTTTTCTTGCATGCATTTACTGGCGAACAAACCACATGACCCACTTGGATATGTGTGGGGTCAATAAGGGCTAGGTTTGGTGTTTCCTTTCTCAATGGGTATACAATTATAAGAAGGGGGTTGTAGAAGGAAATTAGAGTGCTATTATGTAGTATCATTCATTTTTTGTTTTCTTTATTTAGGTGCATTACGTGGGAGCACATTTTTTTTCCTTTTTACATTTTATTTTTCTCTTTCCCTTATATAGATAAGGCATATGGTGGTAGGAATAAGAGTAGGGGAAGATGTTTTGGCCACCCCAAGCTTTTATAAAGTGGCAAAGACTTACTCTTTTGTGCTTTTCCACATCTTTTCATGAGGCAAAGGGATATAAAATGATGGAAGAAGGTAGGTGAAGAAAGAGGTCACATGATGCAGATCTTTACAAAAGTTCTTTTGTGTGCAAGATATTCCATCATTTTTCACATGCAATTATAAAAGTCTATGATGAATGAGAAATATGGTAAATTGCATTCTTTCACAAGACTAAAATAACCCTAAACATCTATGGCTTGCTCAATTGCATTTCAACCAAATAGTCCAATGGTTTAGAAGAGAAGTGGAAAATATGTATAAAATCTAAATTTGAAATAATTCAGTCATAATCAAGTTCTAATGGGAGTGTAACTATCATTGGTCATTCAATTCAAATTCTTACTCAAACAAGGTAGAGATAAAGCTAGAACACACTCTTAGAAAAAAATGTTTTGAGTTTAGGAAAAGATGGAAAAATGGTTCCAAGTGACTCTATTCTCAATAAAATCTAAGCTACAAAGCATGAAATGTCATGAAAGAGAAGTATAACTAATACACCCAATAAATTAGAAAATTATACATGTGATGTAATGTGGATGGGTGTCATGGCATCAAAGTCCATTAAAAAATATATAGAAAAAATGTAAGGAAGTTGGATAAATGACATGTAAGTGTGTGCGACATAACGAGAAAGTGTAACTCAACAATTATGATGGTTATTTAGGCATTTGATCATCTCAAGAAAAATTTTAGAACAAATGAAAAAAAACAAGGATTGCCCTACCTCCCCAAGCTTTTAAACCATGATATCCTCAACATAAAATTTAAGTTTAGGATGATAGGATAATAACTATAGATATGTGATATATTAACATCGAAAGGTTGGGGAAATCCAAGTATCACTCAAGCAAGGAGGCTAAGTCCACTATAGTCTTTCTTTGTGTAGAAGGATCATTCTTGGTCACTAGGAACGTGATCATGTCAGTAGCTTTTCAACTCTGCTCAATTCCTTTCTTCTTTGCTTTGAATTAATCACGTCTCTTCACCTGTTGCATCATTATCTAAATAGTGTCCCTATCATAAATGGATCATAAAAGAAAAACTTTCAAGTATATTATGTGTGTTTGTTTCTTAGATAATATAAAAACAAAACTATATCCAAAATGAGGTTCGAGTGAAAAATATATTAAATCGATGTGGGATGCCTCCCACTAGTGCTAAACATAATGCCTTCAGTTAGGTTGGGTGATATTGTTCTTAATCCATTATCAAAACTCAAGGTCACATTCCAAAGTACAATGCCTTGTCACTGCTTCCACAATTTGTTCTTCCATTCAGGGGTCGTTGGGGTTCTCACATCTTTGGTCTTCAAACTTGTCTTTGTTATTCTACTCTTTGGGTGTTGATTTCTTGAAGATATTGAGGGTCAACCTCAAACTTATGAAGGTGACTGTTATTGTGTTGGTGCACACATGGATGTCAGTCTTAGTTGTAGCCAAGAATGACCTTTCCAAGATGATGGAATCTTCTTGTCCTCTATCTCCATATGTAAAACTATGAAGTTCATTGTGAACATTGTAGTCATTTCCATGTCAGGCATCACAAGTACATTATCCATTCTACCCCTTGGGACCTTGATAGACCAATGTCGAAGACCAACTCAAGATTTACAATATAGGGCATGAGGTTCACACTAGAACCCAAGTCAATCAAAGAATTATCAATAAGACGGCCACCAATGTGGCGTGGAATAAGAGGAACTCCAGGGTCCTTTTCTTGATGGGAAGGACATGTTGCAAGATAGAACTCACTCACACAGTCAACTTGATTTTCTTAATTTTAAAAGTGCAAGCATCCTTTAAGAAGTTGGCATATGATGAAACTTTCTTGATTGCCTCAAGAAATGAGATCTTCACTTCGACTTGCCTAAATACTTTAAAGATATTGAGATGGTATTTTTGCCTCATTTTGAGGTATGGATCATCCATGACTTCTAGGAATGAAGGAGAAATAGTTCTAGATTTGCTTCAATCAACTTGATCAATCTGAGGTGTTACTTGAGAAAATGAATCATTTTAAGAGATCTTGCGAGGGCCTTCATCTGGAAATGGTAGAATGGTTGGAATAACCAACAAAACATGAGGGACATAATCACTTCGAACTATAGCATAGTTCGAACACTTAGCATCACATAATCAATAGAAGGTTGCGCAACATAATTTTTCATTCTCATAGCATCATCACACACACAAAATTTGAAATTGAAGTATCAACATATCCTTTATCAACATGATCTTTGTCCCTTTAGCTTTTGGACTACTCAAGAACCTTGCCAATCCTTAATATGGTTGCCAAATTCACTTTCTCATGGAGAGGAGGGGGTTTTGTGATGTTTGTGGTGGTGGTCTTAGGTGTTGTTGGTGATGGGATGGATATTGAAGGATGTCTAGATGTTGTGGTGATTGTTGTTGTTGAGGTGGTGGTTGAGGGATATGTGGTTGTTGTGGTGAGGAGGACGTTGATAGTTGAATTTTTGTTGTGGTCATGACACATGCATAAGGGGACCTTGATATTGTTGGACATGTTGAACTTGCATAGGTTGCAGACCATAGAAGCCTTAAGGGGCTACCACTTGTTCATTTATATTGTTTGGATTCACCAAGGTTTGAGAAGAAAGCCTCCCCTTCTCACAATCAGGAAGATTCAAGGATAGATGGTTTGGCCTTTGTCCGGTTCTATCAATTGTTTGTGCATTAGTGAACACATCTTGCTTGACTTCATGTAAGCCCCATAATTTTACATGCACTTCATTCTCAAATCTTACACTATACATTTGGCCTTGATTTTGTCTTGGTTGCTCTATACATCATTGTCGTGTTGCTTCCATGAGAAGTTCAGGTGATTTCTCCACTTGAAACTAAATTATTTGGGCATGGGACCATGATTGTTGTGGTTCCCAAAAAATAGCATGACCTTCACCTCTTCTTCTAGGTACTCAATAGATTGCATCGATCGGTTGGAGAAACCTCCCACTTGACTTTTCATCAGATTCATCATGTCCGCAAGGATTTTTATAGTTTGTATATATGCATCCTTTGATGATATAGAGGTGGAGAAAAGGGACAAGCACCGATTTTCCTAGTATAATCATTGGATGTACTTGATTCTTTATGCCTTGAATTTTTAGCCAAGCTCAATTAAGGGTCATGACTTTTCTATAGGCTTAGCCATGAATGTATCACCACAAGAGGAATCTACTATTGTGTGGTCCAACTGACATAATCCAGAGTAGAAAGATTGCACAAGTTTCCATAAGGGTACTTCATGGTGGGTTCGGTCTTTCACTAGCCTTTAGAATCTCTCCCAACTCTCATGAAATCATTCAGGCCCCTAATTGGATGAAGGAGGTGATGCTTCTTCTAATTTGAGTATGTTTGGATATGGGGTATAATTTCTTGAAGAACTCAATATTTCTAGACCCCCACTTCATACTTTACTTTTCGTAGACTACCAATCCTTAGCTTTATCTTTAAGGAAGAATGGAAAGAGAGTTAGGCACATAAAGTCATCCATGGTAGCTAAAATGTGGACTATGGAGCAAGTATTCAAGAGTGTATCAATGTCCATGTAGGGGTATCATTCTATAATTCATACAAGTTGGGAAGGAGTCCCACTAGAGCCGGTGGAATATAAAACACTTTCCCTGACATTTGATATGCTCTTGTAGAGACTGATTAAGTGTAGTTGCTTGACATGAAATCGTTGTGTAGGGGATTTGGTGTAGGTGCAATTGGTGGATCACCTTGGTTTATTTCTTCATGATCTCCCATTTCTTGATGTTATAGTTGAATTAAGAGATTGTTCCTTTACCTTCTCCTACCTATCTCACGGTATCTAAAGAAAGAATCAATAGACAAGGAGCGATAGTCAAACATGCATTGTCATTTTCACAAGGCACAACCAAGAAAAGGGAAGCAATTTACGAATTACAAATGCAAAATTGTAACAAAAAATAAAGAACAAAAATGATGAAGACTACTAGGAAAGGTGAAAAAGAAATGACTATCTATCATCTAAAGTTGACTACCTGAAAATGGAGCTAGAAATCTTGATGTGCCTGCCCCAATTTTTATGGTAATTGGACACAAGGCACACCAGGCCAAAAAAATTTGTTTATGACTTGTTTGCTGACACACTCTTGATAATAAATGTGTCAAGTGCATGACTCAGGATATAGTATAGAGGGTGTGGAAAGGAAGGGGTTGTCCTCATGTAGTGGATTAGGATACTAGTTAGCTAGGTTGTTTCCTTGGATTTCTAGAGCAGTGTAGGGTTTTCATGTCTAATTGGGGTTTTTCTTAGAGTAAGGTAGACATATAAGGAAGAATGGTAAGAATCAAATCTATATTCCCTACACAATTAATACTAACTAAAAATCTAAGGGATCAATTAGACGAAATGAGAGTAGAATAACAAAAGAGATTATTTAACCACACTAGATAAGAAATTTTCAAGAAAGCAAGAAAAGACTACAATAAGAAATTAAATAAGCAAAACCAAAACAAGAAACTAACTAAGAAATAATCATTCTTGCAAGAACCAACTAGCATAAACAATCGAGTAAAATACCAAACAAGAGACAATTTGCTAACAGGGGGAAAAGTTTGGGTTGTAGCAAGTAATTGGATAGTGGGATACTTGGGGGGATATGCAACCATGAACCATGTAATAGGGTCCTTTTCATGCACAAACATCCAACAAGTAAGCTATTGAATCAAACAACAAGGATTACTCTATAGTATGCATTCGACTCCTATTAGTTGGCCATGGGTGGCATGATAGTGCATAGGGGACCTAGTCTCTATCACTTCCTGTCTACCCTTACTAGGCTATATTAACCAAGGAATAGGTATACATAGACCTATATTATCCAAGTTTAGGATTCTAGATGAGTTTCTCCATATACACTTAGGTGCAAAGAGTGGTGTGGAGTGTAGGTGAAGGGTATTTCACCTCTCACTATCTTCATCCAACCACCAGGCAAGCCTTTTAGCTAATCGTATATGGAGGAACATATATACTCACTAATATCTCTCACTTAGGACTACTGAAATGTAGGGAAAAAGTGGAAGTGTGAGAAACTAGCTAAGACTCCTCTAAGAAACTTGGATTTTTCCCATCAAAAAGTCCAAAATCACTCTTTCTCTATGCATTAGGTGATTCCATATCTCAAACACCAACCAAAAAAGGTAGGGAAAGAGAACATGCAATAATATTGTATTAGCAATGAAACCGGAGTTTGGTGCATAAATTATGGTATCATAGTTACATATTTTCCCCCAAAACTGCCCACAAAGAGGATTAGATACTTGTGATTAAAGAAATAACAAAAGAAAGGGGATAAGAAAGTAGAAAATCCATGAAACATGGGTTGAAAAGATCTCATATTCACCTATAATGGCTCCAAGATCCTCCTCCTTCAAGTGAGTGGAACGACATGAAAAATGGAAGGGATATGATCAAAACCCTAGAAAACTAGGGTTTTAGAGTAGAACATGGAAGGAAGTGAAGTTGAAGTGGTAGGTAGGAGTGGGTGGAAACTAGGAGAAGCTAACACTTGCCTCTTGGTCACCACTAACATATATACAAGAATCTAGGGTGTCTAGGGATGTGTAACTCCTGGGTCCACTACCCAATTCTCTAGTAAAGTTTCAAGAATGATGATTGGCCCCACAGACCACCACAGTCCTTAATTGTGTGCTTTGTTCTCACTCACGCGCAAGCCCGGAACAACTTCTTGACTAGTCACCATCCTAGTACTACTATGGGTTGAGCATGCTTCACCGTAAATTTCTTAGTGGTGAGATCCCTAAAAAGGAGGTGCACCTTGCTGACATGAGCAGTCCAATCATTCCTTTTAAGATAATTTTGACTAAGGACTCAAAACCTGGGACATACAACCTCCTCCACTTAGACTCTTGATGTCCTCGTTAAGGCTCAACTATATGGCCTCATAACATTTTAGTGCAGACCCAACATGGCCATGTACACCCAGCTCTCGATCATGGCTACCAGCGCAGGGGTGGCTCCATCACCATAGATAGCCCTTTCCAACATGCATGGACCTCGCGGATCAAATAATGGCATGCCATAGGCCCATGTGGGCCCCACCTACTGGAGAGTTTTTGGCTCTGATACCATTTGTAACACCTAGGTCCACTGCCCAAGGCTCTAGTAAAGTCTCAGGAATGATGATTGGACCCACATACCACCACTGGCCTTAACTGTGCACTTTGTCCTCACTCATGTACAAGTCGGGATCAACTTCTCAACTAGTCACCCATCCTAGATTACTCTGTGTTGAGCAAGCTTAACCACAAAGTTCTTAGTGACTGCTCTCTGAAAAGGACATGCAGCTTGGTGATATGGATAGTCCAATCATTCCTTTTAAGATCATTGTCTGAGGCTACGAATCTTGGGACGATACAGGACTAGTGGGGGTAGTTTAGGAATTTAGTGGAAAGAAACACTAGGTCTAGATGAAGAACGGTCGTTCTGCCTCTACCACATCTACAAGGAAATGGAATTACCATAGATATGGTGGTCAGAACGGTTGTGAGGTAGTTTGACAGATCAATGTCAATTGGTGGAGGAGATTGTGCTCTAGGGTGTTGAGAATGATTGTTATGTCACTATAATGATCGTTCTGGAGCAAAACTGAAGCAACTGTTATAGTGAAAATGGTCATGGGGGACTGGAGTGCTCAAGATCAGTCTTGTCATAGATAGGGGGATTCTTGCTTGGATCACCATGGTCATTCTCTTAATAGAATGACCATTCTGGGGGTATTGTGTTTACTTTGTTGTTGAACTTGATATTCGATGGATGCTTCTTGATTCAACTTGATCATTGGTCACTCACAGATAGGCTGAGATAGCTTTACGATTCACTTTGGGATTCTTTATGGCTGGAGAAGTCATATTTTCATCCTCTTTCTCTCCCTTCCATCGATTAGTGCTAAACTACCTATAGAAACATGCAAGAGAAACCATACGTGCATTTATAATAAATGGATTTATTGGGAAACAGCATGCATTTTACATATCTTCTTGTGAATAAGGGCCAAAATTTCATTGGATAGATACCCAAACTAGGGCTTCACCACAATTAATATTTTACGCTTTGCATAAATGATTCAAACTATTTTTGTGAATCCTATTTTTGAGCCATCCATCTTTTCCACCCATTTCTTTGTAAGGTAGGCAGCCATTATAATTGTCCCCCTCATGCATGTTTATTTGAGGAACTACTTCCAATGTAGATTATTTTTGAAAACTAGAGCAAGTAGATAGAGAGATCACATGGCACGATAAGTACTTACCCTACTGACCATGATATTAACAACTCCAAGCTAATATCATTTTCATTGATGTTATTTTTGACATCTTTTATATGGATGATTGATCAATTTTGAGTAGATGCTTGTTCCTTGGTTGGTGAGGTCTGATTTAGGACCAAACGGTGTAGGGTGGTTAGGAAAATTAAATTCATATTGTATCCTCATTGATTTCTTCAACGAGATCCAAGAGTAGTGTTTCTCAAGGATGATCCTCATTGATTGCATCAGTTGTTCATTTTTTGCAAGTATTTTGTATTATTTCAGTAATTACCACTGTTCGGAAAATCCCCCACTTAGGCCGAATAATCGGCCGAATATTCCTTTTTGGGGGTCTACCGAACCGATTATCAATAATCGGCCGATCGGGGGAATAATCGGCTGATTAATCGGAGATTTTCAAAATCAAATGCTAGTAATAATTTTTTTTACATTAATTTTTTCTAATACTACTATTGGTCATTACAATTACATTCTCTTCTTCCAATTTACATATTTGGTCTTCTGCTCATGTTTTCTCTATAAGTTTATAGTTAGTGTTTATTGAACTGATCCTTACTATTGATGTTTTCTCTATAAGTTTATAGTTAGTCTATTACTTATAAATGTTTCTAATTACTTATCATTGTCATTATTATATGGTCAATATATAATTTACATATCTTTATGATTAATATTAAAAAAATCAAAACCGATTAAAACCAAATATTCTCCCGCTTATACTCCCGCATATCGTATATACTCTATTCGGTACCCTCTCCGCCCGTACATCGATTACCGCTTTTCAGAACACTGGTAATTACAACATCATTTATCTGAATTCATTGCACATTCTTATTTAAATCATAAATTTGATGCATATCTAGTATAATAATTATAACATGATGAAACCAAGGATCCTAAAGATTCCCATACATATGTTCATAATCCACTTCTAATTGATTTTCCTTAGTTTTATTCTAGTTCAATCTTAGTTTAATCCCAAATTAACTCTTTTTCTTAGGTCTAGCTGATCAAAAATTAATTAGTAGTAGTCTTTAACTTAAAAACTCCCCATGTTTTATAACTCAATACTCAATAGCCCTATATTACTCAACACTTACACTTGCATCTTACAGACACGTCATTCATGTGTCATCATGTCCCTCTGTATAGGAGAGGTAGGGAGTATGATTTCTAGAAAGAAACTGAGAAACAAAAAGTTAGTGGTTTCATTTAAGCATCCTTTCATAGGCATGCCAATTGATCAAATGGCCAGTCCTATTAATTGATTGGTAGAGGTCAAAAAATTTAGGATTAGATCATCAGTAAATTGATTGATCCTTTCCAGTCAATTGATTGGACTATCAATCAATCTCCTAGGCTGATCATAGGCCAATAAATTGACTCATCACATGAGTTCAAAATTTGACATATATTCCATATGTTGGACCTTCATTCAAGTGTCTTGGTTACTAGTTGGTCTAGATTTGTCATAACTGATTACCTAAGCATTTTGTCAACAAATTGAGCTTATGTCCACAATTGTACTCCTCCTTGATGTGTGTGACCATATAGGATCCACATTACTTGGCAGTGATGTTTGTAATCATACTAGTACCTCACAAGCAATGAACGACATCTAAAAACACACCATTTCCACCCTCATTATTGGATAAGTAGGAGAACAACTTCACATTTATATTGTAACCATTATTTTAACGATTGTAAAGTCCCCTTCACTCTAATATCTAGATTGATTTTGAGGCATGGAAATATCACCCTCTTAATTTCTAATGTATTTCCTTGATAAAGAGTTATCTATTTGAGATACACGATATCGACATATAGTATTGACTCACATGAGCTGGCTATGCATTTCATTGTCTCACTCATCAAGTGGTTAGGATGTCACTCCAATAGGAGGGTCAAGTTCCAACTACATCACTCACAATAATCCACTTGTGTCGTAATGCACCCAATCACTATTTATATGGCAACCCTTTCTCAAGGTCATATTTAGTAGAGTTAAAGCACACTTAATAACATGTGATGTTTCTAGTGACTTCAGGTCTAACAACCACAATCACCCTATTGCATCGAGATATGATTTTGATTACTATTTCTAGATTCCATATATCATGCTCAAAGTGGGTTTCTCTAGTACACTTGTTCATTAAAAAGTTACTATGTGTTTGACTTGATATCAAAGATTATGACCAACAAGACATAGTCATCATTCAACACATGCTAATCTTATCTATTATTGTCCTCCTAAATTCCCCAATATAATATAACTAGGGACTTACATAAGTATCAATATTAACATACACATGATTTCATGTTCATGCCCTCAACCAAAATCAAGTGCTATGAAGTAATGCTATCTTAGGACATTATTGTGTCTAATCATTATCTCATATCAAAGTAAATAGAAAAACCAAAATTCCTTTATCTTTACTCAAATAATGTACAACTATATCATAGTCATCATATGAATATCTTTTAAGGAATACAACCAACAATGGGTACATGTCCCTATGTTAGATAGGATGGTATCAATCTCCTACTGGTCATAGGATGTTCTCAGTAATAACATGGGGGTGTGTATTCTGGATGATATCTCCTCCTTTAAGAGATCAGTCAGTAGGAAAACTATCCATGGATGTGGTAAGGTTGGGTATGAAACAACATTAATGTTTAAGGTAGTCCTTCTGTACCATGGTCTATACTTGGTTAATCATTTTCCCATAGAGCTTTACCAGGATACCTAGGGGAGTGTATCCTTTATGGTGTGCTCTTGGTTTCAAACTTTTTACGACAATCACTCTATCTCTTACTCAATCAATTCTATGTTCCCCCCACTGATTCATACATGGATGCGGGAAAGGTGGAAGCCACGGTGTATGGGTGACAAAAAAACAAGGGGCCCTCTTTTAAGGGTCTTACTTTAGGACCAAGTGGTTTGATTTAAGGTCATAGTCTAAGACAAATAAAATCGGCATGGTGGCAGGTACTCTAGTTATAGGTCATGGTCTAGGATCATGTGATATGAATCCAAATGTGTATGGTCTAGTTTTAGGTCTTAGTTCATGATCGTGTTTGGATAGGCAAAGATGGGAGGACCATTATGCTATTTGGTGGCATCTAGTCAAGTTGTAGATCCTTTGGATCAAATAGACATAGCATGCATAGAGCATTGTCCGTCATCCTAGATTTCAAAGTTATTCCCAAAGTTGATGACGTAGTAGACTTTCATCATAACTAAGAGGAAAGGTTTTGAAGGATCAAGGTGAGGTGAAGAGTCTTTTTAACAAGTAGCGCCTTGTAAGTATAGGTGTGGTACCATGGATGAAAGTACATATAGATCAAAATTGAAGCATGTGGTTGTGTAAAAAGAATGTGATTGTGATTTGTTCTAGAAAGCACATAGCTTTTGGGTAAAAATTGACAACCTTTTGACTTATGGATTGAAGGTTTGAAATTGATTATTAGGTAGACAAGGCTTCTTGAATAAGTTTTATTGAATTGGGATACCTTTAATGTGTTTGATAAATGGTCAAGATTGAAAGGTATTCATGAAGAAGTTTTCTCAAGATTTGCTTGACAAACTTTCCGCATGGATCAAGGGTTTTAGATAGGAGATGTGGGATCAAACGAGGAGATCAAAATTAGGCATCCTTTTGGCGACAATCATGTTAGGCGATCTATGAAAAAGGCTTGAAAGTGGGATATGTTTTGGGGTTTAATTTGAAAAACCTTCCAACACAAAGTAGCCTAGGCATAATATGTCATTTAATTAACAAAGTAATCATGGTGTAAACATAAAAAGGATATCCTTTTGATGCATGTCGGTTGTAGATTTTTTAATAAGATTAATGGATTTGTGAGAGATTGTTGATATTGATTGGTATGAGTGTTTGTTAAACATGAAGATGTTAGCAATCGATGAACAATCTAAGCAAGATGATTAACAACCAATAATATTTATAGCAAAAAATACCAATCTTAGAATGCTAATCAAGCAATTATCAATTGTAAAAGACAAAGCTTCCACCTTTAGCTCTTGACTTAAGTTGTGATTTATGTCCTCACTCAGTCATCACCTATATGGTAGGGTTTGGTCCTTAATTTCTCTATGGTGTGGTGGCACTTGTATTGGGGTAACTCGATTTCTATAGATTTTGGTACTAATCATGATACACTTAATAACTACAATGGCCATAATATGTCATTTTCTCTACAAAAGGGGGTGTCCTCAAGGCATTTGAACACATTGTGTTGATACTGTTACTAACACTGATGCTCCCCCTACATTGATCTAATGTGAGTATTGATACATTTTTGTTAGATGCATGGGTCTGTAGGAGTATGAGGTTAAGTGTGTAAACTTTGAGGCTTAAATTACAATCCAATGACAGGAAGATATAGCATGAAGAGAGCAAGAGGGAAACCCCAACAAAACATACAATGTTCTTCACCTTCCCAAAACAAGTTATCGTGTAAGCAAGTAATCATGGATGTAATAGGAATTAAAGTATCATGCTCATAATGGAATACATGTTAGGAGTGGGACCCTAGAGGAGATCCACTTCTCGATAAAATGAGAAAAAACCATCTACCTTTAAAATATATGGTGGAAAGTAGGTTTTTCTTTTGTTCCTCAAATGGTATATGTCACGGAGAAAAATGATTAATAAGTAACCGAGGTATAACTTATTAAAAAGTTAGAATATGTTCCATATATATAGTTTCTCTCCTCAAGGTGGTATGAAAATATAAAAAGGGGTACATTGCTAGTTCCATGAATGAATAGATCATTTAGGGAAGCATGGTTGGGGGAAGGCTGCCAGTGAACCAATTCTTCACCGATGATGAACTAGACACTATCAATCCAGAAGATGTGATATCGGTACATGATAGAGGATATGTTGAGGTAGATCTTGAACCTAAACCCTAGTGATTCTTAGTAGTGGTGAAACTCCTTAGAAAAATCTATTGGTTATCTTACTTTGTGTGACTATTTGTTGTTATTATGGAAACCAAATGGATGTTGGAAAATATATGAACTTAGTCTCAATTACTTTATGATCCAATTCATCCTGCAAATAAGATTTTATTACCGCATTAAATATGTGTATGTGATTGATATTCAATTATTTTTTAATGGTATGGGAATGGGATCGGAATTCTATTCTACCAACAAGAATTCCTTCATGAAACGTTTTTGGGGTGTGTATGTTAGTTCTTCCACCACACTTGTACAATCCAACGATCTTTGACAAGATAGGATAATCCCTAGTAAATTTAATGAGAGTGGAAGAGCATACAATTAACTATACCAGATCACATTTTGCAAGGTTGGCAGTAGAGATTGATATAAACAAATAAATGCTTCCAACAAAAATTTGTGGATGATTCAGTCTTTGTGGTAGAATACAAAACTTTTTTGTCAATCTTCCATGTCTCTGGTAGACTCGATCATGACCAAACAGATTGTCAAGAGGTTGTATGAAATTCATGTGAACGAAAAGATCATGGTGTAAAGGATTGCAACAAAGTAGATCATGGCGTCAAAACCTAAAATGACCAAGACCTATCGATAGATATTGGAAAGTTCACACCAAATCAAGGGAATCAGGGGTGAAGTTGGTAATAGAGATGGATCGATGGCAAGCATTGTTTGGTGACAAGATTCACATAATATGCAAATCAGAAGGCAATAGGAAATCAATCGAAGGATGGAGTGCAGTAATAGATTTGATGTGGTTCATAGAAAATATACTATGAGCATTTGGTTTTAATAGAACCATGATCAATGTCATCATGAACATTGTTTGACGGTCATGGTTCTCGATTTTGATAAATGGCAAAACAAATGGGTTCTTCCAATATTCTAGGGGTCTATGACAAGGTGACCCTCTCTCACTGCTACTATTTAATTTATCACAAGAGGTGTTGGGGAGATAAATTAAGAGGGAGGTAGGGACCAAGAGAATAGAGAGGTTTAAGACTCACAGTGGTGGGGTAGCCCCATCCCACCTTATGCTTGTAGATGATATGGTTTTTTTTTCTCAACCTTTCAAGTAATTCCAAAGAGTGTCTAGAGGTTGCCTTACAACGTACGAGCTCCATTCGATCCAGAAGGTGAATGATGAGAAAACCTTAGACATGATTGGAAAAACTTCCAACCTTAGGAGAGGACATATCTTACAAGCATGGGGTCTGAAGATAGCAACCAAATTCCCTACTTAGGAGTCCCTTTGATCAAAGGTAGGGTCTTAATTAGACACTGTGATAGTCTTGTGAATAAGATCATGAACAGAATAGCATCTTGAGCTAGAAACCTTCTCTATTTCTCTAGAAGGCTTACGTTAGTCAAGTCTATTCTTAATGCCATCCCCACCCATAACCTGAATGCATGTGCGGTCCCCAAAGCCATCTTAAAAGAATAGAGAGGAATATTGTGGGGTTCCTTTGGGAATCTAGAGAAGGAGTCAATACATGTCATTGGGTTAGATGGGATGTTTTGGCCTCTCTAACTCTAGAAGAAGGTTTAGGCATTCAGAAGCTCCATGATAGATACCAAGCAAACCTGATGAAAGTTGGTTGTAACATCTTACAAGGTTCCTCTCTTTGGGCATAATTTTGCATCAAAAAGTATGGCAAGGGCAGATGGGACTTAGGCCTAAACCATCCATGTAATCTTAGAATAGGTAGGGCCTCTTTTCTATACTAGAGGGGAATATGGGATGTCTTCCCCATAATAATGCAAAATACAAGATGGGACCTAGGCTTAGGTAACATTACTTTTTGGGGTTCTCTTTAGGGAGATGATAGATTAGATAGATGGAAACATGATGTCTTAGACGCCAACCCCTGCCTTAGAGTTAAGGATTTTTTAGAGGAGGGAGGTAGTGGAGTGTGGGACCATGCCAAACTCCAGATTGTGATTAAGGAAGAGGGTGTAGCAGAGGTCATGAATAGATTAAGAGACACTTCACTTGGAGAGGATCGACCTATTTGGATGCCCCGTGAGGATGGTCTCTTTACGATAAAATCAAATTTAAGTATATGTAGAAGAGTTAGTCGGATGCATCATAGTGATGGACTCACCACCCTTTTCCATAGATGGGTATAGAACCCAACACTCCCCCTTAAAATTCCAACCTTTGCTTGGAAGCTTTTTCTCTTTGGTGATCCTATGGATGACAAGATTCTGTCTTGTCACATTCAGTTGTCCTCTAGATGCGAATGTTGTCCTCAAGGGAATTTGAAGATCTTGGACCACCTTTTTCTCACTGGAAACATAGCCAGACACCTTTGAGCAAAAGGTGAGAAAATCATACAAGTTAGTTACTTTACCGCCTCTAGGTCGTTAGGTGGCACGCTACATCACTGTTGGTCCCTCTCGGATTGGAAGACATGGCTTGGCTTCCTTAGGGGTGTTCTCCCCATAACCATCCTTTGGTGCATCTGGGCGGATAGATGCCACAGCAGGTTTGATGGAAGGAGAATGGATAACAAGAGGATTTGGAGCACAATCTGTCATATCTACCAATATATCAATGAAAACACACCCCCAAACTCATAGGGAACAATGGTGGAATGGCTAAATTTTGGAGAGAGGGAGGCTTCTCTTCACCCCTTAAGAACTAGCGGTTCGTTCTTTGCCCCACCTTTTGGCGGACCTCGAGGATTGGATGTCTTAAGCTTAACTTGGCGAGTGTTTTTTTTTGGAAGGGGGTGGGGTGGGCATGAAAGGTAGGGCTTTGGGAGGCATCATTAGGACTTCTAGTTGCGACATCGTTGTCAGCTTCTCTAGCCCTTCCGTGGGGTCATCCCAACTAAAATGTCTACTAAAGGTAGTTGAAGTTGGTCTAGGGGTTGAGGAGGTCCCCCGTGGCTGGAGTAGCCTTAGTATGCGATGATCAACTCCTTATCTCCCTTTTGGATGGGACCTCTCCGACTCTGTGCACAATCTTATGCAGATTTGACCTCTTATGACACCACCTTTATCCATAGAGAAGCAAACCGACTACTTGTCCAACTAGTTGAATATGAGGCTAGTCTAGAACAACCTTACTTATTTACAGACCTTAGATCTATGTCTCCCCTGGTTAGGGGTTTGTTCAAGTTAGATCATGGGGTATAGCTTATTTGAGGCGGGAGGCAGTTGGGCCTGACAGACACATAGATACTTTTTATTTCTTTTGAATTTTGGTCTTAGTCTCGAATTGAGGATCTATTTTTGTAGTTAGCCAGTTTCCTTGTACATGTGATTTTTTGCTTTATCCATTGGAGAATGGGATGAATAGAATTCCCCCCACACTTTTTTTATTTTAAAGCAGGCCGACAAGATTGTCTATTTCTGAAGTAAGCGCATTAGTTATCATACTTTCTTTGCTAGTATATTTCGACTTATTTTGTAAAAAAATAACTAGCCTTACCGCCGGACACGAGCATATGTGCTAGTAGCTGACTATGTTGTCTTCTTCCTCTGGTGTTCCCTGAAAAAAATTATTCTGCGTTTCAGTTCACGGGTCTGAGGCAACTAAACCCAGTTGTTATCTGAGTTCTGCAGCCGAGTCCAGAATCCAGGCGTGAAAATTATGTACCTGATTAATGACTTTAAGGTTGACTGTAGGTTCATTCAAAACTCCAGACAATGCAAACAAACATGCAAGAAAGTCCGATATCTTTGCGGTGGCGAACAAAGCACAGAAACGGCACAAGAAACGTGCTCGCTAGCAGCCATTCAACGGGAACAGCACATCTCTGTGGCTAGTGTTTGGTGCATTGTCCGTAGTAGTAAAGTAAAAGAAAGAAATGTGCACAGCAGAGATTCTCCGGCCAGCAGAGGGGTAGTAGTACTGTAGTACCGTAGTAACCATCTGCAGAAGCACCCACCCAGAAAGGCACCCCTTCTCTGTTTGCTTCAGTTCAAACATCAAAGGAAAGGGTGCTGGCTGCCTCACGAGCACCATCTCCATGGCCACGCCATGGCTCAGCCCACTGCAACTCACCCTCTTCTTCTTACTCACAGTCACTTACTCATCATCTTCTCCCTCCCGTCCCCCATCCGAATCCGACATCCTTCTCTCCTTCAAATCCTCCCTCGACGACCCTTCCAACGCCCTCTCAACATGGTCCGCCGCCACGGCACCGACGTCCCTCTGTTCCAGCTGGGTGGGAATCACCTGCACATCCGGACTCCCAACCGGTGCCGCTCGGGTCACGGCGATCTCACTCCAATCCTTCAACCTTTCCGGCGACATCCCATCAACCCTCTGCCATCTCCCATCACTCGCACACCTCAATCTCGCCGCCAACAACTTCAGCAGCCCCATCCCACTAGGCCTCTCCCAGTGCACCTCACTCCAGACCCTCAACCTCAGCGCCAACCTCCTCTGGGGCCCCATCCCGGACCAGCTCTCCTCCCTCGCCGCGCTACAAGTGCTGGACCTCAGTGACAACCGCTTGGAGGGGATGATCCCTGAGGGGCTGGGTTCCCTGTCCGCGCTCCAGTTACTCAATCTTAGGGGCAATCTGTTGACCGGAGGAATCAACGCTAATTCAGGACTTGCCAATTTAACGGCGCTCGTGCACCTCGACCTCTCCGGCAACTTGTTTCTGGAATCCGAGCTGCCGGTGGAGATTGCCGGGCTGAGGAACCTCCGCAGGGTGTTGATGCGAGGATCGGGATTTTACGGCCCGATACCGGACGCATACCGTGGCTTGCTCTCATTGGAGGTGCTGGACCTCTCCCAGAACAACCTCACGGGAAGCGTGCCGGTCGGGTTCGGACTCGGAATGCCTGAGTTGGCGTCGGTTGACCTCTCAGAAAACAAGCTCTCCGGGCCGTTTCCTGCGGATGTTTGCTCCGGTAATCAGAAGCTTGTGAGGCTGCACCTCTACTCGAATTCTCTCACTGGTCCAATACCCGCCAGTTTCGCCGCCGGCCGCTGCCTCGGCTTGGAGGATTTCCAGGTCCAGAACAACGCCCTGTCCGGTCCGTTCCCAACTGGTCTGTGGTCTCTGCCCAAAATTGCAATCATAAGGGCCGAGAACAACCGGCTCACTGGGGAACTGCCTGGCGGCTCGACCCTGCCGTCGTCCCGGCTCGAGCAGGTCCAAATCGATAACAACGATTTCACCGGCACCATCCCGGCGTGGATCGGGTCGGCGCGAGCAATGTACATGTTCTCCGCCTCACTCAACCGTTTCAGCGGCGGGCTCCCTGACGGGTTCTGCGGTTCAGACGCCATGAGTATCATGAACCTCTCCCGCAACGCCCTGTCGGGACCCATCCCGGAGCTTAAGAACTGTAAGAAGCTCGTTTCGTTGGCTCTTGCTGGGAACACGTTCACGGGCATTATCCCGACCTCCATTTCGCATTTGCCGGTGCTGACGTATATCGATCTCTCGGATAACAAGCTCACCGGTGAGATCCCGCCGGGGATTGAGTACATGAAGCTGGCGCTGTTCAATGTCTCGTTCAACCAACTCACGGGTCGAGTTGCTCCCGTGCTGGTATCTGGCCTTCCGGCGTCGTACCTCCAGGGGAATCCGGGGCTGTGCGGTCCGGGACTGCCCGGTGTGTGTAATTCAGACCAGAAGGCTGCTAACGCTAAGGCGACAGCGGCTCGGAGTTACCGTGTCGTGAGGGTGCTCCTGTGCGCTCTCGTCGCCGTGGCGTTAACAGCCGCGGCTGTAGGGGTAGCTGCCGGCTTGTTCGCCAGGTATCGCCGGACGACCCACCGCGAGCTGCATTGCCGGGATAGCAGTGACGCGATATCGTCTGGGGCATTCTTCTACCCGCTAAATTTCACGGCAGAGGACTTGCTTTCGTTGTTAAATGATAAGAACGTCGTTGGCAGGGGTGCACTGGGAAAGACCTACGTCGTTCAGCTGTCAGGAAAGCCGGCAACGACAAAGTCCGTCGCCGTGAAAGAACTGGCGTTGCCAGGGGACATATTGATCAGAAACCTCAAGGACGAGATAACGATCCTGGCGAAGTCCCGGCACAAGAACATCACACACATACTGGGCTTCTTCATCTGCTCCGACGAGTCAGTCTATCTCGTGTACGAGTGGCTCCCGAACGGGAGCTTGGCGGACGCTATGAGGAGGCCTTCAGGCGCAGGGTTTGGATGGAAGACGAGGTTGCGGATCGCGATCGGTGTTGCGAGGGGGTTGTGCTACCTGCACAAGGACCACGCAGCGCATCTGCTGCACCGAAATGTCAAGTCCAGCAACGTGCTGCTTGATGACGATTTCGAGCCAAAATTGACGGATTTCGCTCTCGATCGCGTCGTTGGGGAGCCCCTTTTTCTGTCCTCTGTTGCATCAGAATCGAGTTCCAGCTGCTACATTGCTCCAGGTAGTTGCTTCTTCACCGGTTGGAGTAATTCGGCAGTATACGTCTTTTATAGTTCACCCACTGAAAGTCCATATTCTTCTTCTTCTTCTTCCAGAGCAAGCTTACGTCAAGAAACCCACAGAGGCCATGGACGTCTACGGCTTCGGCGTTGTATTACTGGAGCTCCTTACTGGCCGGCCAGCGAGCCAGCATGAACACAAGGACGACTCCCTGGACGTAGTCCGCTGGGTGCGAAGGAAGATCAACACGGCCGAAGGAGCTGCCCGCATACTTGACCCGAGGCTCACAGGGTCGCCGATGATACGGGCAGAAATGCTGGACGCGCTCGACCTTGCCGTCCGCTGCTCGTCAGTGATGCCGGAGAAGAGGCCCGAGATGCCAGAGGTAGTGAGGCTGCTCCAGTCACTCGAGGCGCAGGGGAACTCAACTAGGAATATTCCGCACGTGGAGCCGTCGACCTGCAGTGCTGGTCGGGACGCAGACGTGTAAAAGCTGTCGAGAGAATGAATCTGTTCTGATTATTAGTCTCTAGGAATGGTTGGTATAGCTGTAAATGAATGTTTGAAATTGTAGCGGTATATGGAAATCCTGAGAAACATAAAACTTGAATACTTCAAATTTGATTTGAATATAGTGTTTGGAGTCACGTAAATAGCCCTATTGGATTGGGTTATTGACTTATTACTATGGGTATGGGTATGTGATTTGACTACCCATCTACTTGGCACATGGCCCACTTAACCGGTTTAGTATGCTAGTCTCACACGTTGACACATGGGTACCCATTAATAAACCAGCTAAGCAAATGGAATTGAACATTATACACTTAATCATACCATACTTTACATTCTTCTCCATGGATACCCACTAGTAAGCCATCTAAGCAAATGCAATTGAACATTGTACACTTAATCGTACTATAATCTCCCTTCTTCTCATAGGAAATTGCAATGAAGTTCACATAGTACTCAAATTCCCTTGCCTCTAGTCATTCAGCCAACTACAGTCGCAACAACCAACAGAGTGGTGTACAACAAGAAAGTTAAAAAAGAAGGCCAGCGTCTGTGTTCACCAATGAGAACCTCTCTCTAGACACCGGATTGGGAGTGCCTGAGCCCTAGAGGCAGCTGGTACGCTCGGACTCGATGCTCCTTGTCAGGTTGAGTTCCCACTTCCCACTCTTGACCCACTCATTGTCAAATTTAGGTTCTACCTACATACTCCTTGGCAAACGAATACCATAGGGAAGGAGATCTTCAAGAATAACTACAGTTTGAAGAGGTTAGAACTTACACCCATGAGCATCAGCAATGGGTGTGGGGGGACATGTTGGAAAGGGGAGGAAGGCAATCAACATCTTGTAGAAGGATCGTCGTCCATCCCATTGTGCACCAATGGAGCCTTGAGAAATGGTTGTCAAGTGGTACCTTTGATAGTCTTCTCCATCCTAGTCAAAAGCAACCACTAAGATCCACTAGCAACAAAAGAAGCTTCGCACACCTCAAAGTGAGACATGCACCAAGGCAAGGAGACATCCATTGATTTTTTTAACACAACCACCGGAGGGATGAATGTCGGAGAGAGACTTTCCTAACAAGGAAGGGTCATTGAGAAGTTAGGTGTCCACTGGTGGCCAAATTCCAAGAATGGTCAAAGACATTGCCAACCTTGGCCTGCTACCACCAATCCTAGATGATGATACTTCTTTTCTCATGTTTCCCTTGAAGAGTTAGAATAACCAATGGATATTGATGTAGGGTTTAGAATGATGGTGAAGGTCATTGGCATCTTTAGCGGTTGATCATGGTGCATGTAGGGCATCACTCATGTCTCATGAGTTATCATGATAGGCTTATGGGCCAGCTTCCCGCTATTATGATGAAGTTTTCATGGGATGCATGGAAGATGTTGTAACCTTCAATGAAGTGGAAATAATCAATATGGGTGAGACTACATTGCTAGAGAAACAAGGATAGAATAAATATGAGGAGGGACTAAAGATGAGTAGATTTCTTATTTTGTTACTTTTTTCTAAATCTACTTGACTTGTGACTAATTGAGTAGTTTGTCACTATATGATCACGTGGATAAATCATCATCCAAGTCTTAGGATCTAGATGGTCATACTAAGACAACTAACACATCACAAGTCTTCCATAGGTTAGGTATGAGCCTATAGAATCAATTCCTATCATTCCCACACCTTGGTATAAGGGTAGGGCGCACCACAACATATGTCACATAAGCCACAATTCACACACTACTACAGAATATGCCTTTGGCGTCGGTTGTTTAACCCCCTTTGGCGACGATTTTCAAGCGACCCCTATGTGGGCGCCGCTAAAGGTCGAACTCTTCGGCGTCGGTTTTCTAACCGACGCCTATATGATCTATAGACGTTGGTTATATATAGTTGGCCGACGTGTATAGGGTTCGCGCCACAAAAAAGGGCACCACCTAAGACACTTTCTGTGTCGGTTAACAACTGAACAACCGACGTCATACTCCCAGACGACACGGCCGTGCTTCGCTGCACGGCCGTGTTTAGTACTATATGCGTCGATTTTATATGAATAAGCGACGCCTTTTCCACCACGGCCGTGCTTTCCTGCACAGTCGGGTTGTTTGTCATATTAGGCGTCGGTTTTTATCTAATAACCGACGTTGTAGGCCTTTGATGACGGTATTTTATAAATAACCGACGCCTATACATTAATTTTTTTTTTCTTATCAGTTTGCAGGCCTACTGTGGCTGGTCAGCAGGATGAGAACCTGCAGTTCAGTTTTATGAACTGCAGGTTTACGACATCCATTGATATCAGCCTACAAACAGGCCACAAACCTGCAAAATCAACAAATATTTTTTCACACAAGTAGATACATTCAGACATCAATTCAATTCTCACATTCACACATGTAGAAACATTCAAATACATGTAGAAACATTCAAATACATGTAGAAACATTCAGACATGTATAAACATTCAGAAATATTCATTTACAAAATATCATTCAACATCGCTATCAACATCCCAATTATATCTTACAATCACCACTGCTTGTATGGCTTTTGCCCATTCTTCTCTTACTTCATTTAATGCTTCCATCGTATATGGAGCATGTACATTTTTTAAGCGTTTACCTATAGTGTGGTCAATTGTAAACACCTGCAAAGAGAATGATGTATATATATAAGTAATAATATAAAAATAAGATTGATATATTTCATACTAACTAATGAGACTATATATAATACCTCATGTATGGTATTAATATTCAATGTGGCATGTCGGATAATCATATATATAAATCGCATCACATAGTATGTGCATGCCCAGCCGTTGTCTTGTGTAGCGCACTATAAATTGAAACATACAAAATATTAAAAAATACAACTAAGCACAGTTCACATAAATAATATATACATTAGAGTCGGGAACTTACTTTTACGTTCTCCCAAATTATTGGCTGGTTCTTTCTTCTTGGGACATTTCCTCCAACATTTTTGAATGCATCTAAACCCCTACATGTTAATGTAACACAGTAAATTACATAATTAAATAGTAATGTAATAATAGATGTTAACGAATATAAAAATGAAATATTTCTCACCAGAATAATGGCATTCTCAATATGTGTCCAATTTTAGTGTTCAATGTACTTCCCGTAGGATCTAGATAATAAATAGTGAACGTCCCGGGGACAATAACTAGTAACTCCCAATGTCTACCGCTAGAGGTAAAAAAGTTAAAAATTAATAACTCAAAATGCACAATAAAAATGGAATTTTCTTAAGTCCAAATTATAAATAAAGTAAACTTACTTGACATTGAATGGATCTATTATTATCGTCTTCTTTTGCTGACCGAAAATTGTAAAAGCATCTATACAGTATTGTTGAACACTATCAGGGTCTTTAGCTACCATACTAATCAATGATGGAATCCAAAATTCCACATGATCAAATGTAAATTGTTTGCATTGATCTTCGACTAAGTAGCTGCAAAACATGTATTACATATGCATTAATATATAAGAAACCAGATCACCGGATCTTACACAAGGTATATGGATGTATAAACAAGATCTCACATTATCCATGTCTCTATCATTGATGTATTCAGCCAATCATACATAAACAACTCAATAATATCTTATATAAATAAAGAGCTATCGTATGATTGACCTGCATAAACTTCTTCTAAAGAAACAATTATAGGGCAATGTATATTATGTGCCCGTAGCCAACATGCCACTCCCCTATAAGCAGGACCTAACGGGTATTTTAGGTCAGTTGGAACCCAACTTGGTAATGCAGGAAGTGGAGGTGGAGGCCTAGGTGCTCCGGATGTCTTCTTTTTAACATATATATATAATTTCAGATCAGTTGACCTCATATATACACATTAACAATCTAAAGTAATGTAAATTTATCTTACAATTTCAGTAGTGTAGACGACATCTGCTTTGGGCCACAATATCACCCCGCCTTCTGCCTCACCAAGTGTATCAATATCTGGGTGGGCATATGGCAATGCAGCTTCCCTCCAATCAGGTAATACACATATCGGGCTCACACAAACGTAGCCCTATGGCATTGGAGTCCCATGAAACATTGCCCCAGGAAGGGATTGGTAAGCCTGCACCTCTGCAACAACATAGTCTTGCATTCTTAAGCAGCATGGCTTCAATGCCTACAAATTTACGTAAAGAATGTTATACATATATACATATCATCTTGAAAACATATCATCTTGAAAAGACTAGCTACAATGTCATAAACAATACTTACAGCAGACGTGCTAGGTGATGGGTCTCCAGGATTACTCGCAGTCTGTGCATCAGGAGAAGAGTGGGTCGCCATAGGCTGATTAGAAGCCTGAGATGCCTGCCACCGCACTATTTCTTCCTTGACCTTCTCAGCAACTATATCATTGACCTTCTTAGCAACTATATCCTCGACTCTCTTATTCTCCTATACATGGATAAAAGAAACATTAGCTTCTTATTATTGAATTCCCTTTTACGAGTAACATTCTAAAAAAAGAATAGGTTACCTCTTCTTGTGAAAGTCCCACTCTGGGTTTGTGCTGGGATGGCCCAAAGAATGCTTTGATGCCCACACCAGCGCCTGCACCCCTAACACGTACAGGATGATCTAGGCTACCCAGAGCAACTGTCAATTCATCCCTTGTGCCCTGAGGGATGAACGTGCCTTGTTTCCTCTGCTCGTGCAGCTCCCGCTAATCACCATCAACAGAAATTGCTAAGTTAACACCACAATAATCAATATTCAAACGATTGCTCTAAGAGTTGTATTTTACCATTTTCGCAGCCGCCTCAGCAGTTACGGGCTTCTTTATTTCACCATTCTTGTTTTGCCTCCCAACTATCCAGATATCATGGCGAGGCATGGGTGTGGCAGACTCCTGAGTAGCAGCAGACTCCTGAGTAGCCGCAGACTCTGCCTATAGTCTTTGTCGAACGCTTGCATATCCCTTTGGACCCATAGTGTGGTCATGCACATTCAGTGCACGCCTTGCTTTTTGCGCGTCACTGAGGGCCTAGTTAGTATGCACATTAATGATTTGGTTAGTAGCACTAAATGTTAATCTTGAATAGGTGAATACAACATATATTAATTAAATTGGGAGTGACGCCTAATACCTTGAATTTTTCAGATTTTCTTGAAGCAACAAAATTGTCCCAATCTTCTTTGTCCAAGAAGTTCCACTGTTCAAGGGCTGACTTCTTCTTCTTATCACCATCTTTTATGTATTCTCTATTGAGATTTGTCCTATAGTTCCTAAGCATCTTTCCAACGCGTTGCATCATGCTTTTATGATGAAGCTTCTCATCCAATGCAAACAGATTTTGTAAAATAAAATTCTTATTAACTAGTATCCAAAATAGAATTGCAAATAATATAATTTGTAATCTACAAAATAGAATTGCAAATAATAATAACTCACGCATAAATCCTTCCATATCAAGTCTTTCTTCCCCTGAGGAACTTTATGCCAATTATCATACTTAACACCACAATGGCTTCGAGTGACACACCCAAGATAGTTTACAAAATTATTGCGGTTCACTCCAATTGCATTTCATCCATTATCAAACTCCACAACCAATTTGGATCCACTGCCACTTAGCGCTATTAACTTCTTCAACAGAGTGATGCCCCTTTTCTTGTTAAGTTTTTGGTGTTGTGCATCAAGTTTCTCCAGTGCTTCAGTGGGTACATGTGCATCATCAACCTAAAATTTGACAAAAATAAACACACTGAATTAGCGCAATATAGAAATATGGGATATATGACATAACTAGAAGATAATGAATTTTATAGAAATACAGGATATGTTTTTAGAACTTACATTGGTATCCTCGCCATGCTCTTCATGGATAGCATGCTCATCATGGACTTCATGCTCATCATGGACATCATGCTCATGATGGTCAGCCATCTGAAAATGTCATTAAAAAGGCAAACATTTAGCATTTGCATTAACTAGAAGATAATGAAACATCAAATCTGAAAATGATCTAAAATCCAAAGCCCTAGAATGGGTCAAGTTCAAGTCAAAATGGCTACAAGTGTGCATTTTGGTTTTTCTATGTAAACGACCTTATAACATCTATGTAATCACTTGTAATGATGAATTGACTTGTAACTTAGAAGAGAAAAATGTTTGGGACAAATTTCACCAAGTGCTAATCACTTTAAATGCAAATTAGAAAATGGATTACATGCACTTGGTCGGTCGAGTTTTCTTGGATTGAAACTCGACCGATCATCCTTGGTCAATTTTCTGAAGATTGCATCGGTCGAGTTCTGTGAGTGCACAACTCGACCGATGCAATCTTCAGAAAATCGACCAAGGATGATCGGTCGAGTTTCAATCCAAGAAAACTCGACCGACCAAGTGTCTGTAATCCATTTTCTAATTTGCATTTAAAGTGATTAGCACTTGGTGAAATTTGTCCCAAACATTTTTCTCTTATAAGTTACAAGTCAATTCATCATTACAAGTGATTACATAGATGTTCTAAGGTCTTTTACATAGAAAACCCAAAACGCACACTTGTAGCCATTTTGACTTGAACTTGACCCATTCTAGAGCTTTGGATTTTTGATCCTTTTCATGTAACAGGCCATTTAGCATTTGTATTAACTAGAAAAAGGCAAACATTTAGCATTTGTATTAACTAGAAAAAGGCAAACATTTAGCATTTGTATTAACTACAAAAAGGCAAACATTTAGCATTTGTATTAACTAGAAGATAATGAAAAATCAAATCTGAAAATGATATTGATATTAAAAAAGCAAACATTTAGCTTCAATAAAAAAATATAAACATACATGCCTCTAAAATTGTGATCTTTTATCAATTAACAATCCTTCACTGTGATCTCCGCGCACATATAAGTCATCATTAGCTTCAATATTTTGTGGAGTTGGCAACCCAACAGAGAATGGGCTGGAGTCATCATACTTATCATAGTACTCTTCTTCATCTATAGGATCTTCAATTAACTGTCTTTTACCATGAAGAACAACCGACCATTTATCATTTGTAGGATCATCGATATAGAATATTTGTTTTGCCTGTGATGCCAATATGAATGGTTCACCCTTCTCGCCAATCTTTTCAAAGTTCACCAAAGTGAAACCCAATTCATCCACTATAACTCCTTTGGTGTTATCAACCCAATTACATTTAAAGAGCGGAATTCTGAAATCTATGTAGTCAAACTCCCATATGTCTTCAATGACACCGTAATATGACATTTTAGCTTCACGTGGACTCTTATCCTTTATACTTGCAAAATACATAGTCGACGCTTGAAGAGTGACCTCACTGTTTTGGATGACACTCTTATCATCTTGGCGCTTTATGTAATATGTGAACCCATTAATGTCAAACCCTTCATAAGACATAACATTCGGTTTTGGTTTAAAGGCGAGGCATTTGATAGTTTCTGTAATATCATTTGGTGTTTGAGATAGTTGATGTAAGACTTTATCTTAAAACCACTTAGTAAAAGTCTTATTATGCTCTCTAGAAAGCCACATTGAACTTGCTCGAGGATGTTGTCTCTTGATGAAATTGGTATGTTCCTCGATATAAACACTCACTTCGTCCATGTTGTGTAAAATATACAAGTGAGCTTGTTCCAACTGCTCACGGCTGATTACTTTCACCTGTGATCCCAAAATTCCTTTGCCCTCCTCAATATTCTTGTCATTAATAGGAGTGTTATTACCACTCAGAAAGTCATTGCAAAAATCCATAACCTCTCTCACCACATAACCTTCAATAATACTCCCTTCAGACCGATAACGGTTTCGAACATCACCTTTAAAAATGCTCATGTATCGTTCAAAGGGATACATCCAATGCAAGAAAACCGGTCCCAACATTTTCACTTCCCTAGTCAAGTGGACAACAAGATGTACCATGATATCAAAGAACGAAGGAGGGAAATACATCTCAAGCTGACATAGGGTAACAACCACTTCTCTTTGCAAATTATTGAGAGTATCAGGGTCAATAACTTTGCTGCATAGACTGTTGAAAAAGAAACAAAGTCTGGTGATTGCAAACCTTACATGCTTCGACAATATAGATCGAATTGCCACAGGCAATATTTGTTTCATTAGAGTGTGACAATCATGAGATTTAAGACCTATCAACTTCAGATCTTTCATTGATACCAATCTACGGATGTTGGATGAGTAACCATGTGGCACCTTAACATTTACCAAGCATTCACAAAAGGCTTTCTTCTCCTTTCTAGACAACGTGTAACAAGCGGGAGGTATGTATGTTCTTTTATTACCCATTTCACGTAATTCTGTTAATTCTGACCTTATTCCCGTTTCACGTAGGTCCAGTCTGGATTTTATCCCATCTTTAGTCTTACCTGGTATATTTAACAGAGTACCAATGATGCTATCACAGACATTTTTCTCAACGTGCATTACATCGATACAATGCTTGACTGTCAAAGAACTCCAATAAGGAAGATCCCAAAATATTGACTTCTTCTTGAATGAAGAATTGTCACTCTGTGTGGCCATACTACATTGTGATTTCTTACCAAATTCATTAATAATGTCTTTTACTCTTTCATAAACAACATCCCCTGGTATAGGTTTAGGTGCACTCCGTTCATCATTCCATCCATTGAATGCTTTGCACTTCCTACGACACGGATGGAATTTTGAAAGAAACCTTCGATGACCAAGATATACAGTCTTGCCGCCATGTTTTAGTCTTATTGAATCAGTGTTTTCATCACATATAGGACACGCTTTAGCTCCTTTGACACTATATCCAGACAAATTCCCATATGCTGGAAAGTCATTAATAGTGCAAAACAACATAGCGTGCAAATGAAATGTCTCTCTTCCTGAAGCATCATAGGTCATCACACCTTCAGCCCAAAGTTTCGTTAAGTCATCAATCATAGGTTCAAGATAAATATCGATATCATTTCTGGGTTTTTTAGGGCCCGATATCAACAACGACAGCATAACGTACTTATTTTTCATACACAGCCAGGGAGGAAGATTGTATATAACAAGCATGACTGGCCAAGTGCTATGTTGGCTGCTCAATGTCCCGTATGGATTCATCCCATCTGTACAAAGCTCAAGTCTTAGATTCCTATCTTCTTCACCAAATTTGGGGTACAATATATCAATCTTCTTCCATTGTGGTGAATCAGACGCATGTCGTAGGATCCCATCATTATTTTTCTTAACATCTGCATGCCACCTCAAATTCTTCACATCTTTTAGATTTGCAAACAAGTGTTGAAACCGTGATATTATAGGTAGATACCACAACACCTTGGCAGGAGAACCAGTTTTGAACTCCCCCTAAGTCGTCAATTTATACCGTGACGCACCACATTTTGGACAATCTTTCAAATCTACATAGTCCTTTTGAAATAATACACAATCATTCGGGCATGCGTGTATCTTCTTGGCCTCCATTCCCATTGGGCACAACATTTTCTTTACCTGGTATGTTGAGATTGGCAACTCGTTTCCTTCAGGAAGCATTTCTTTCAACAAAGTCAACAATGAAGTGAAGCTTTTGTCGCTCCATCTATTGTTAGCTTTCAACTTATACAATCTCAACACAGCGCTAAACTTCGTAAACTTAGCACAGCATGTGTATAACGGTATCTTAGCATCATGCACAATGTTTCTAAAGATAGGAGGTGGATCGGTGTGCTCTACCCTACAACTATCCAGCATCGCATCAACGATGTCTAGTGGAATTGGTTCGTTCACATCTACGTCATCGGAGGCAATTTCTTCTTCCACCCAAGCACTGCTATCGACATCTACTGGTTTCGAGTTTGAAATCTCTCCATGCTAGTGCCATTCTGTATAGCCTTATACAATCCCGTTGCACATGACATGACTTTTGATTTCCTCACCATTGTTGACTTTCAAGTTGTTACTGCAATGCCTACATGGACAGTAGAACCTATCTGTAGGTTTTTTCCTATGTTCCTCAACAAATCTAATAAACTGATCAAGACCAGATATAAACTCTGGGGTGCAGATCCATTCTATGATCAAAGAGAAAACAAGTATATATTAGGACAAGATTAGGGTATACACTTACATCCTATCCAAGATTTACTCCTATTATCTACAATGAAGCCGGACTCCATACAAACAATATATAATTTAGTGATTGTTCATTCTAATTTATATCAATGTACAAGTAATATAAATAACAATGATTGTTCACTTTCTAGGCCAACAAACACATGTGATGTCATTCTTATATATAATAAATGTGTACCACCTATCCCATCCTTGAACACCTAATCTCACTAGTAAGTGTATAATGTGTATTGGGTTTTCAAAAAAAATTCGGCAGCATTTCCCCGCTGTTCTCTAAGTACATATGTACTTAGAAAACAAACGAGGAAATGCTACCGAATATAATCCTACATTATACACATACTTTTCCTGAGTAAGATAATGTTCACTTCATGGAATTATTAAGATCTAAATATATATAAGTTGTTTCTACCTACTTTGATGGGATTTTATAACATTCGAGTCTTCCATTTAAGGCATTAGATGCATATATTACAGTCCATTGTGTTGAGATAAGAATCCCATGTGATACACACGATTGAGAATCTTTCACCATACTAGGAAAATACTATAGCATGTCCTCTCTAAATCTAGGTTCAGCATATACATCCAAATTAAATACACAACTAGATATTCATTTAGGTGTTAGACATTCATTTAGGTGTTCCTGATAACTCGCAGGTATGCACAACTAGACAACTGTGGTGGAGCAGTACTGGAGAAAGCATACCTTTCGGTAGCGGCGGCGGACAAGTAGGCAAGCAACAGAAACTGACCTCCCAGCAGTGATGGCGGTGACCGGCGAGCTCCAGGTGGTAGGGCAGGCAGGTGCAGCGGTGGCCGGTGAGCTCCAGGCGGCAGGGCAGACAGACCAGCAGCCGCAATAGGGCGTGAGCATGACGTCGGCGGTGGGTGGCGGCAGGAAGGAATAGCAGGAGAAGCGGCGTCGGCGGGCGGCGGCAAGGAGGAAGGCGGCACGACGGCGACAAAAGGAGGAAGGTGGCGGGTGGCGGCGGCGACGCAGAGCAGCAGCAGTGCCGTCGACGGCAAGGAAGCAGCAGGCAACGTCGGCGGCGAGCGAGAAGCAGCAGGCACCAGGAGGTGAGCAGCAGCGGGCGATGAAACAGAAAACGATGAAACAAAAGAAAGGGGACAGTGGCCGTTCGAGGGTCTATTAAGTTGGTAAAAGGCGTCGGTTATAAAATACAACCGACACCTAACGTCTTCGGCGTCGGTTCTCCTTAAATAACCGATGTCCAATTAGACAAATTTTTCCCTAAATAATATGGCGGGAACCATTATCGGTGTCGGTTATCAACGGATAACCGACACCTAAGCTGGAACTTTTCGCACAATTTTTCATCTTATATAGGCGTCAGTTTGTTGGTAAAAAACCGACGCTGTATGTGCCAAATTTTTTTTGCTCAAAAATTGGATTTCGCGGGCGATTTTAGGCGTCGGTTGTTTGTTATGCAGCCGACGTTGAATACAAAGCGGTACCCGTGTCTTGACTATATACGTCAGATGACCTACATCACCGACGTTGAATGTTATAGGCATCAGATTTCCTTAATAACCGACGCCCAGAAAAGTGACATTGAACGTTGTTTCTGTACTAGTGACATTTTTTGTTATCTCACAAATTACACCACTTAGTCCTCATATTTAATCACAAGAAGAGAGTTGAGGTTTCACTCACACCTATGTGGATCCCCTAACACTTAGTTAATTAGTCCTTAGAATCTAATATACTCAGGTCTTCTTGTCATGGACCATTTAATCCATAGAAAGACAATCTATTTTCTCTCACCGCTCCCTGACACAAACATCAAGGAAGGCTCATGATGTGCATGGCACTTATCTAAATGAATTGGGATTTCATTTTCATTAAGAGGTACCTTACTAATTGTAAGGAGTTCTGTCATAAAAAATACACCTAGGGTCAAGTGAATTTCATAAAAAATAAACTAAGTTTTTTACATTAGAAAGTATCATAAAAAAGAAACACAATGGGTATAACACTAAATTCAACAGCTCAACCATTTACATTGACCATGTGGACCATATAGTTACCCAAAAGAATATAATAGCCATCATATCTCATTACAATGTTCTTAATAATGTTATCTATCAAGGCTAGAACAAAATAATTGCATCCTTTGCACAAATCTACAAGATATTATGCTCATTAATAAGGATGAAACAGTGAGATTTCAGCCTTTCCGCATAGACATAGGGAAATTCCATTATATACATTTATAAACAACATAGAAGAACAAGATTCTAGGACTTTCTATTCCTTTTCATAGAAACCGAAAGCAGAAAAATATGTTACCAATCTGATCTCACAAGAAAAAAAAGTAACCTTTAACTAGCTAATATGTAGGGGTTTCATTTAGAAAAATTAGAAGCATAAATTGAAATAGTATTGCATCAACATATGTATCAACTCACTTATAAACATCGAGAAAATATGTAGAAAACCATAGACTTCTTCAGTCTCAACATAAATGATGTCCAAAAGCCCAACCCGGAATAGGATTAGCCTCATGTTGGCCCTCCTAGCCATAGGAAGGAAGAAAAACTAAGCTCAAAACTTTGTTCTTGCAAGAGGGATGAATTAGAAGGAGAGATGGAGCAAAGTAAGAAGATAAAAACTATGTAATACAAATATTAGCCAAAGATCTGTGCTTTGAATGAAAAATCAAATATCTATGAACGAGAATCTCCATGAAAAGCTTAAGTTTTTGCCCCCAATTCCCCAAAATCATCAGAGGAATATTCCAACAACCCAAAAACAGAGTTTCACATTATGAAATGATGCAACATAGATAAAAGACATGTATATATTTGTCTTGTCGAATCAACAAGTAGAGTGATTCCCTCTTGTCTGATTTTCTAACCCAATGGCTTGGTTGTGACACCCTGATGCCACACAAATGAGATTACTCAAAACAAAATTACGCGATCAACAACTAAACAACCTCATAGCCATAAAAGTAGGTAAATTAAAACTGATATCATACAACCACCATGTGTGGAAACATGTTACAACAAGGTTCACAACATGTATCACATATCACGTGCCATGTTAGGATTTCACATATGTTCAGTAGATGAGGCCTCACCTATGTACAAAAGATTTTTTCACATATACAAGCCATATATATACAAGCACTGGCATATTGCCAAAAACCACATGTCGAGATACAACATTCTATAAAACGCATCCCTTCACGGACCTGAGAGTACATGAATAACACTAGGACTCTACAACAACACTAGTAGGTATCCAACCTTCAGCATCTATTGATCTCCAAGTTTCTCTTCCTCAAAAAACACGATCTCTACCACATTGTTGATGACCACATAAAAAGATGTGGAAACCCACAGGGTCAGACCATCGTCCTAGTGAGAGACAGAACTCTCATCCAATAATTAGTTGTTACCACATAATATAATATCATTCTTAAACAGGATGAGAAAATTCAACTAAATAAATAATTAAAATTGGCTACACAAGTTTAGTAGGTTAAGCAACTCTAAAAGATAAGCATAGCATCGTAATAAGAAAGAATATGAATAACATGTATAATAATTAACTTCTCTTACCGCATTATAGAACATCTGAGAAGTATAAGAAACAAGACAAGGGTAAACACCCAATGTGAATCATGTTTAACCCTAAATAGATATACTACAAGTTTGTATTACATCTTTTATTAAGTCATGAGGATTCGACTCGTACCACCCAAAATCTAATTGACCACTGCTAAATCGAACTCAGTGCCATACAAGATCTAGGAAGAACTAGAATCCTAAGATCTTCTCCCCACTCAGTCAGTACGAGTGAACATTGTAGTGACATATCAGTCAAACTACCACCGACGACATATAGTCAAGCTAAAAACACCTAGCCCACCTTGGTACAGGTCATGGCGCTAGACACTAGGGTACGAAACCCTGTCGCCGAGGTACAACTGCAGCTATTCTCCAATCACATCACATATACAAACATTGAGGCATGACCGTAGTCGCTCTCACACCAAGGTATGATTGTGTCCATCCTCAAAACACCTGGTACAAAGATGACAAAGACACACAATCACTTGCACCTCACATACTCAACAGCATGTGCTCTGAGTTTCCCTTAGGCAGACTCGTTTCACCATACAACAAGCCCTGACATTAGAATGGATCTATGGCATAGGACACTACATGATTAGGGTTCCACTTAATTACTTAAATCCAATTAGGTATCTTTTAACTACATCAATAAAGTTACATACAAACTCAATAAAGGTTCTATAAATATAAAGGTAGGTTACAACTTCAAAAGATATACAACTTGTGAAACATAACGTTGATCACATCATCACATGGTGTTGTTCCACTAGCATCACTAAATTCCATATCCACCATATCATCTTGGGATTCCAATCCCATGCCACATCACATAGAGGATATCACCTCAAGTAGGGCACAAAGCCAATGCTTAGGCCATAAGACTATTCACATTGTTCCCTACAAGGACATCATTATCTCTCCATGCCACAACCAAGTTCACCATCATTACCACATAAGTGTTGTATAGGTTAGGCATAGCATTGCAATTAAGAACTATGTTGTTCATAAGATAACCAATTAGGGTTACAACATTAGGAGAGAGAAAGTATTTCATCACTAATTAATCAAGAAAGTTAAGAAACATTATCATATGATTGATTTAGGTTTAGGGTTCAACAAGGCAAACTAAATTAGGGTTTCCAAAATAGAAATTAAAGCTAAACCCTAATTATCATCATCTCCAATAATCTTGGAAGCAAGTAGATTAACTATCACCATCATAAGGTCAACCACATAAAGAAAACACAAGTCCAAAAACCTTCATTGGTTGTCATAGATTAAAACATCATACACCATTGAAAAATTAGGTCACTCCATTCTCATCGACCGCTGAAGGTCATTGATGCGATGATTTTGAGTCGCATTTATAGACCGATTTCATATGTGTTTTGTGCCTTAATTACTCATTTTCATGGATATTATTGCATAATTCACTTTATTTGGTCTTTGCCATCATTTTATATCAAATCCCCTTTATTTCATTATTTTAAGCATTATTGATCATCTTATCATAAATCGTGCGGATTTATTTGGTCTTGTTGTGCAATTTCAGGAAAAACAAGTATCTACATCCGTCGATACCATCGATGGATGTCGATACCATCGACCAAGCCACAGGTTGTCAGCCGAGAAGAGCAATACAGAGTCGATACCATCGACACCCAAGTCGATGGCATCGAGATGTCTCCAGGCTGCTGGCGAGGATGAAGTCGATACCATCGACACAAGTCGATGCCATCGACACAAGGAGAGCTACAGCGTCGCTAAACGACAACAACCGATGCTAAAGGAGTCGATACCATCGACACCCAAGTCGATGGTATCGAGATCACCACAGGCGCCCAGAATAAAAGAAAGGAAAGCTGCTGCTAATCTGCTGGGTCGATACCATCGACCCGCGTCGATGGTATCGACGCCGGCAGATATGCGTTGGATTTGTTTTGATTTCGATCGGACGGCTGTTGTTATTTGACGACCTAATTAGGGACTTATACCTAATGACGGCCGCCCAGACGTGATCATCATCTCATTTTTGGATTGCACGAGTGCCGAGGAGGAGAGAAAGGAGAACGGAGGCCGAGAAGCTCATCCCGGTTGATTCGGACGCTGCCGAAGACAATTTCCACCACCGACAGGCGGGGAAAGTTTGTGTTCTACGCCAAGGATCCACCGATTCTTCTCCGTTCAGGGGTTTTTCCCATCTATTTCACGTTTTTCTTATGAATTCCCCAATTTCTACCATGTATTCGTGTAAGATGAACATGAGAGGCTAAAACCCTCAATCTTTAGGACCGGGAGTAGCCCGGGGAAACATTGTATGATGATTTTAGATTGATAATTCATATTTTTCTCTCATATCCGTGGTATAAATTCGTTTTCTCTATTGCTATTGTTATGCTTGATCACCATATTAATAAATTAATGCCCTTAATCACTTCGACAGAAGGATTAACGGTTGAAAAGAGACGAATTCTACATTAA
This sequence comes from Alisma plantago-aquatica, assembly GCA_963693085.1. Classification (NCBI taxonomy): domain Eukaryota; kingdom Viridiplantae; phylum Streptophyta; class Magnoliopsida; order Alismatales; family Alismataceae; genus Alisma; species Alisma plantago-aquatica. The sequence continues at coordinate 219,072,606 of OY856415.1, forward strand.
TTAATAAAACCCTTGACAAAGGAGTTGTAAAATTAATGGTGGGAACTGAGGGACCGATCTTAATGCGCTTAGTTTAGGGGAATGATTACTATGACGATGGAATCAACCTAAATCTAAGTAGTGGATTACACCACGACAGTGGGTAATTCTCATTTCAGGCTACTACCCGGATAGAGAGAGAAGTGTGAGGAATTATATGAAATCTAATACAATGTTGACCCGCAGTGAAACCGCCATCCTAAAGATATCCCTTTTAATTGATTAAATTAACCTTTAATCGATTGTTTTCTTTGTTGGATTTTTATTTTCTTTCATTTTGAACAACAAAACCCTACTTTGTTAATCGGTCTAGCTGATTGCGATTAGTTAGTAGAAGTCTCCAATAATTCACGTATCCCTGAGTTCGACTCGGGCCTCACAAGGCCTATATTACTCGACGCGTATACTTGCGTTTAAGCGTGTAGTAAAATACACGTCAAGTTTTTGGCGCCGTTGCCGGGGATACGGCGAATTATTGGCACTTTGAGTGCTAAGAGCGGCCATTCTAGGCCACATTTTTTTTATTAATTTTAAAACAATTTTAAAAATTCCTTTAATTCTCTATAATTGTGTTGACTCGTTCAAAGCATTGTACTGAACCCCTATTTCCATATTTCAGGTACTTTGCATGGTGCACTCACGTAGTCGACACTACGTGAATCGCACACCTGAGGTTCCATCTGCGGGACCAGAGGACGAGGACTACTACGAGGAGGAACACCACAGGGATATACATTCTGAATCTGAGCCATAACAAGAAGAAGTAATGGCTGAAGCACAGACAATATGGGAGAAGATCAAGGTGTCTTCTTCCTCTGCATCAAAGGGGCCTATAAAGAAACAGGGGCTAAACATACCTACATACAAGATCGACCCAGCATTGATTAACTTGGTCAAATCCAATGCATTTCACGGACTGAAAAATGAAGATCCAGTGGCACACATTAGTCAGTTTGTGGAGAACTGCGATATGGTGAAGATAGATCGCTTTCCGCAGGATGTGCTCTATCTCAAGTTATTCCCCAGTTCCTTGGCGGGAGTAGCAAGAGAGTGGCTCCACAACCTCGACGACGAGTTTGTTGAGTCATGGGATCACATGGTGGAGGTTTTCTTCGAGAGGTTCTTCCCTCCTGAGAAGACCAATGATATGATCCGAAAGATCCACAATTTCACCCAACAGGCGGGTGAAACCTATTCTGAGACTTGGGAGCGATTTCAAGTCATGTTGAGGAGATGTCCACATCATGGATTGGACAAGGAAACCCAAGTGAAGATCTTCTACTTTGCTCTCTCCGAGCATGATAGAAGCAACTTGGACTCGGCCGGCTCTGGATTCTTTCTAAATAACACTGATACAAGATGCTGGGAAATACTGAAGAATATGGCACGAAAGCAATCTTGGGGAGAAAGAGAAAGAGGCCCAGTTGAGCAAGCAAGAGTTGCCAGTGAGTCAAAGGCAATGAGAGAGCTGAATGAGAAGATGGATCTTCTCGCAAAGAAGTTGCTGCAGAAGGAAGACAATGAGTCTGAGGATGAGGCTCAGGTCAAGTATATGAGGCAACAGCAAGGGTACAGGAACAACGATTACTCATGGCGGAAGGACAAGAAATTTTCATGGAAGGATCCAAACAACTTCCTGCAAGATCCGGACGCCAAACCTGCACCGGTCACGGAGGATAAGAGCACGGAGTTGCTCAATCAAGTCATAAAGCAAAATCAAGAGTTGATGAACACTTTTGGGCAGCAAATAAAGCAGCAGGGTGAATTCATGAACCAGTTCGGGCAGACGTTGCAGAGCCACGGGGCTCAGATGCGGACTATAGAGACTTCCATGGCACAGATGGCAGCGGAGATTGCAAGCTTGAAAAAGCCGGCACATCCGGGTTTTCCGGGGAACACCAATGTTCCCGGGGGAAACCAACAGGCCAAGGCCATATTGTTGAGGAGCGGTAAGAAGGTGCTTAATCCAAGGGCAGATGACACAAGCACACCGCAGGACACAGTAGAAGAAGCAACCGCTAAGGAGCAGCCTGCACCAGTCATAGAGCAAATTGATGACACAACCGAAGATGGTAAGGAAGGACAAGCCACTGAGGAGGAACCACAGAAATTAACTCCCTATGTGCCACCTCATCAAAGAGCACATACCGTTCCGGTTCCCTATCCCAATAGTGCAAAAGCAAGAAAGGTGGATGCACAGTTTAAAAAATTTCTGGACAGCTTTAGAAAGTTATCTGTGAATATTCCCTTGTTAGAGGCAATTGAACAAATCCCGTCTTATGGAAAGTTTCTTAAAGATGTAATCACCAAGAAGAGGAAGATACCCGACACTGAGGTTGTGGTATTGAAGGAGCAAGTGAGTGCTTTTATTATGGGCACTTTGCCGCCAAAGCGACAGGATCCCGGGTGTTTCAATATTTCATGCTTTATCGGGAAGTTCAAATTTGGCGAAGCGCTTTGTGATTCCGGGGCAAGCATCAATCTGATGACCCTTTCTACATTCAAGAAACTTGGATTGAAGGAGTCAAGGCCAAGCAATATGACTATCCAATTGGCCGATAATTCTGTGGTGAAACCATATGGAATCTGTGAGGATGTTTTGGTAAAGGTAGACCGCTTTGTTTTTCCCGCTGATTTTGTTGTGATGGAGATGCAGGACGAACACGGCAATGAGTTACTTCTTGGTCGCCCATTTCAAGCTACAGCTGACATGATCTTGGAGATGGGGAGAGGTCGCTTGACCTTAGGCATTGCGGATGATCGCTTTGAGATGGTCATGCCCAACAGCAATACATCTACTAAAGCAAAGGCACAGTGCAACATGGTGAAGCATGTGGAAAGCAATATCTCACTTTGTCTCGGGAAGCCATTTTTAGATATGGCCCATGTGATGAGCAGGATAGACAATGGGACCTTGGCGGTAGACCTTATGGAGCAAACGAAAGCTGTCTCTTTATGCAAGGCTGTCGGGTTTCCAAATGATGAGAATGAGGACATTCCACCTTCGTGGGAGGATGATGTGATAATTACTTATGTCTGTGATGCATATCCGGAATTGCCTCTAGAGGCGTGTTTGCTTAATGTCACTTATGATTGGATGCGGAGTACTTCACTCAAGGAGTGCGCCAAAATGCTTCAAATGCTTCCATGTTTCTACACGAGGCACTATGAAGATTTGGGTACACTGCCCCCACCGCTACAATCATCCCTTATCTGCCCACCTGATCTGGAGTTAAAGCCATTGCCCCCGCACTTGAAGTACGTCTTTCTAGCTGAGGAGGACAAGTTGCCAGTGATTGTTTCTACATACTTGAGTGCGGATGAGGAGGAGCAGCTACTGATAGTGCTCAAGAACCACCGTGGAGCCTTTGGGTGGTCAGTGGCGGACATCAAGGGGATCTCCCCTACACTTTGTCAACATAAGATTCGGCTTGAGGAAGGAGCCAAGTCAGTCATACAGCCTCAAAGACGTCTAAATCCAAGCATGATGGAGGTTGTCAAAAAGGAAGTCATTAAGTTGCTTGCTGCAGGGATTATTTATGCCATATCTGATTCGACGTGGGTGAGTCCCACACAGGTAGTCCCTAAAAAGGGGGGAATCACTGTCACTACAAATCTTCTAAATGAACCTGTCACCACCCGATTGGTAACCGGGTGGTGTGTATGCATTGATTACCGCCGACTGAACGCCGTAACTCTGAAAGATCATTTTCCATTGCCATTCATTGATCAGATTTTGGAACGCTTAGCCGGTCGGTCGCATTTTTGTTTCCTTGATGGTTACTCGGGGTACAACCAGATTTCTATTGATCCTTTGGATCAAGAGAAGTCTACGTTTACATGTCCCTATGGGACTTTCGCCTACCGCCGTATGCCGTTTGGTTTATGCAATGCGCCGGCGACTTTTCAACGCTGCATGCTCGCCATTTTCTCTGACATGGTGGAGCGGTGTCTCGAAGTCTTCATGGATGACTTCTCGGTTTATGGAGCGTCTTTTGATGAATGCCTTTATAATTTAGATAAGGTGTTGCAGCGGTGCGAGGACACACACTTGGTCCTCAATTGGGAGAAATGTCACATGATGGTGACAGAAGGAATTGTGCTAGGACACAAGGTGTCTAGCAAGGGTCTAGAGGTAGACTTCGTAAAAATTGAGGTGATTTCTAAGCTACCCCCACCAAATTCTGTAAAAGGGGTGAGAAGCTTTTTAGGACACGCTGGGTTTTATCGGCGCTTTATCAAGGATTTTTCAAAAATCGCAAAGCCATTATCGGAATTGTTGGAAAAAGACGCAGTTTTTTATTTCAATGAGAAATGTCTTCACGCATTTGAGGTTTTGAAGGAAAAGGTGATTTCGGCTCTGGTTGTTCAAACGTCGGATTGGACAAAGCCTTTCGAGTTGATGTGTGATGCGTCTGACTATGCTGTGGGGGCTGTTTTGGGGCAAAGGGTAGATAACAAGCCTGCTGTGATTTTCTACGCCTCAAAAACACTTAATGATGCTCAATTAAATTACACAACCACGGAAAAAGAGTTACTGGCTGTTGTTTTTGCTTTTGAGAAATTTCGGCAATACTTAGTGGGTTCTAAGGTGGTTGTGTGGACGGATCACGCCGCAATAAAATATTTGATGGAGAAGAAGGATGCGAAGCCTAGACTAATTAGGTGGATTTTGCTCCTACAAGAATTCGATATTGAAATCAAGGACAAGTCGGGAATTGAAAATGTGGTGGCTGACCACTTGTCTAGGTTAGAGAGGGTGGATGAACAAGGTTTGCATATACCCATTACCGAGACTTTTCCCGACGAACAACTTTTAAAAATTGATTCTAAAGAACCATGGTTTGCGGAAATTGTGAATTATCTGGCTTGCGGGATCATCCCGGAAGATTGGTCTTATCAAGAGAAGAAGAAATTCTTCCATTCATTGAGATACTATTTTTGGGATGACCCAATATTGTTGAAGCAATGCAGGGATGGTATTCTTCGCAGGTGCGTGCCGGAGTTAGAGTACGAAAGTGTTCTACATCATTGTCATGCGTCGCCTACGGGAGGACATCATGCTAGCTCACGGACAGCAGCTAAGGTGTTGGAGAGCGGCCTTTATTGGCCCACTTTGTTCCGGGATGCCTATAATTTTGTTAGGCAGTGTGACCCGTGCCAGCGTGCAGGTAATATCTCAAGGAGACAAGAAATGCCCTTGAATGTGTTTCAGGAAGTCGAGGTATTTGATTTATGGGGCATTGACTTCATGGGACCCTTTGTGTCCTCAAATTCAAATCTTTATATTTTGCTTGCGGTGGATTATGTGTTGAAGTGGGTAGAGGCAATCCCCACAAGGACTAATGATTCGAATGTAGTGTGCAGGTTCGTCAAAGAGAATATTTTCTGCAGGTTCGGGATTCCTCGAATGATCATTAGTGACGGAGGCACACACTTCCGAAATCAGAAATTTGCTTCACTTTTGAAGAAATATGGGGTCAAGCACAACATTGGCACCCCATATCATCCACAAACGCAAGGACAGGTGGAGGTATCAAACAGGGAAATCAAGAAGATTTTAGAAAGGACCGTAGCATCTACACGGAAGAATTGGAGTGCATTGCTACCGGATGCACTTTGGGCTTATCGAACGGCGTACAAAACACCTATAGGCACTACACCTTTTAGGTTGGCGTATGGCCGGGCGTGCCATCTTCCGGTAGAATTGGAGCACAAGGCCCATTGGGCGCTAAGAAGGCTGAACTTGCGCTATGAAGAGGTCGGGAGGAAAAGAATGTTTGAATTGAATGAATTGGATGAGCTACGTATGACGGCATATGAGAATGCCCGCATTTATAAGGATCGCACAAAGATGATCCACGATCGCCACATTGAGATGCGCACGTTCAAGAAAGGAGACAGTGTCCTATTGTTCAACTCTCGTCTCAAATTGCATCCCGGGAAACTGAAATCCCGATGGAGTGGACCCTTCGAGGTGGAAGAAGTGAGACCGCACGGAGCGATTCTCGTGCGAGATGGAGAGGCCACGTTCTTGGTGAACGGGCAACGCTTGAAGCTGTACTTTGGTGAGAACTATACGAGAAAAGTGAATGAGGTTAAACTCATTTCACTTGTACATGAATGAAAAGAAGGACCGACGTCTAGCCTAAGACGCTAAAGAAGGGCGCTTGTTGGGAGGCAACCCAACCATTGGTACATTAGGATAGTTTAATGTTAGGTGTAGTTTGCTTTTATTTTGTTTACTTTTTAGTTTAAAAATGATACCTTGATCCGTTTGTTAAATGTGCAGGAACAGGCAGGGTCGATACCATCGACACATCAGTCGATGGTATCGACATGGGTTCAGGTTGACACCAGCAGAAATCGCACTGCGTCGATACCATCGACGGCCCCGTCGATGGCATCGACATGGTCACAGGCAGGTCGCAATAAAAGTGTCGATGGTATCGACACCTCAGTCGATACCATCGAGATCTCTGGAGATATTCAGACGAATTTTGCTCAGTCAACTCGATACCATCGACGGCCTCGTCGATGGTATCGACATCATCACAGGTTGAATGCAATAAACGGAGGTGTCGCAATAAAAGCAAGTCGATACCATCGACACCCGTCGATGGCATCGACGGACATGTCACCGATCCGCATGAAGACATCGACGACGATCGCAACAGCCACGTCAGCGATCCGGGTGCTGCGTCGATACCATCGACTTATGTCGATGGTATCGACCCGTCAGCGATCCAGGTTTCTCGATCCAGCAAACGTCAGCCGTCGATACCAGCGACAGATGCGGCTACCCGCGAGACATGTCGATACCATCGATCCGCGTCGATGGTATCGACGGGTCAACAGGGGCGCCTATCAAGTCTATTTAAGGGGACTTGCAACGTCATATGACATCACACCCTCAGAGCAAGTATCTCCCATTGCGCTGAGCACTCCCCCGAGCCCTCTACACCTGCGGAGAAGCGTCATCGAGTGAAGATCTTCACCGAGCGGAGAATTTCTCTCCATCTTCACCGAGCTCTTTTCTCCCAATCTCATTCTTCTCGCAATCATGGTGCATACGGGCGGAGCATCTTCATCAAGCGCGCACCCCAGGGAGATCGAGGAGTTTGTTCCTCCTCCAACCGCTTCCATCTCTCGTCCACACCTCATTCATGCCAACATGGATGTAAGGAAGGTATACGAGGAGATAATGAAGCGGAAGTTCGAGGCCACCCGGTATGTGGATCGGGGAATGATCAGGGACCTGGGATTCGAGGCCGACTTGGCCTATGTGTTGGCCGGGCAAGCGCGGCACACCGGTCGCATATATGAGATGGACTGTCATGCGGATGGGCAGCCGTTCTTTGGCGAATGGCCCACATACAAGGAACTGGTGGCCGAGTTCATGGCGTCTCTTGATATCTGCGTCGTACCAAATGATGTGGTGCCATCGGACCAGACGTGGATCCAGGGAAGGGTGTCCTTCCGACTCTTCAACAACAATTACAACATCACGTTGAAGCAGTTCAACGCCATCTTCAACTGGAACCACAGCCGCCATGATCACCGACGCCCCGACGCCCGCACCGACTACGACAAAATCTTCGCCGAGCTAGTTACAGTGCCGGCAGGGAAGACCGTGAGCTACCACAATGCCGCGGTAGCTGATTTTGAGCACCCGTTCGTCCGGGTATTGCATAGGATGCTTAGCTTGACCTTCTTCGGGCGGAGCGATCTTGCTTTGAGCAAGTTTCAGGAGAGCGACTTGTTCTTTCTGTACGCCCTCCTGAAACGTCAAGAGTGCAACTGGGGAGCATTCTGGTTACAGCGCGTCATGGCGGTGAAGCGGAGCACAAGGAAGGCTCCAATTCATTTTGGTGGTTTGGTCATCGGGTTGGCGCTTTACTTGGGGCTGAACTTTCAGTCCATGACTCCGATTTCTATGCGGAGTAAGGTGAACGTGCAACACTTGCACCGTTCAAACCTCATTCTTATCCGGGACGGGTTGGCGTACGCTCATTGCCACGTCAACCAAGCTTACCAGGAGGCATCCCTGCCGGACGACGTCTTCCACATCGAGGGCAAGCAGCATTTCCGATGGCCCATCATAGCCATCGAGTCCTCGGAAGAAGAAGGCGGAGGTGAAGACCAAGAAGGCGAGGCCGAGGAAGACGAGGAGGCTTTCACACCTCTTCGAGCACGCGTGGCACCACGGAAGCGTCCTAGGATGCACCCGGGTGCATCTTCATCATCTCAGCCCCCGCCGCCATCACCACAGCAAGAGCAGCCAGCTGCGGATCCCTACTCCATGCAAGGGATGTATACCATGTTGCAGGACATCCAGCAGACGCAGCACCAGCATATGACTTTGTATACCGGCATCCATGAGACAACGGGCCGGTTGCTTGATAATCAAAGGGCTATGTTCGAGAACGAGCGGCTCATCCTCGCCAACCAAGAACAAATGCACAACCGGTTGCGGCGGATAGAGACGCAGCAGGAGCCCTTCTTCGACCACTACTGGAGTCGAGACTACTTTGGAGGTTATCCACAGCCTCCGCCGAGGACCCAATATGATCCAAGCTTCCAGGGGGAGTACCCGTCTTGGGATCCTACGGCACCACAATACCCACCACCGCCTCCGCAAGATTGATCAGGGTATCACTGTTCCACCCTTAAGTTGGTTTTTGACTATGAGGCCATAGTCGGATTCAAGCTTAGGGGGGTGGCTGGAACAACTCTATCTTTTATCTTTTCTTTAGTTGTTTTTAGTTTCTGCTTTGTTATTTGTTTTTGCAATTTTAAGTTTTTATTTAGGATCCACATCTATCTAGTGTAATTGTGGATGTCGTAAAAATTGTCATCTTGCTGTTTTCATGGGGAAATTAAGGGAATTGAAAAAAATTTCTGTGTCATTTGGATAGCTTTACTTGGTTGTCCTTGGGGAACTTGTTCTATGAAAATGATTGATTATGTCAACTTTGAAGCAATATGTCATACCCACACCCCCATTGACTCATGAAAAGTGGATAGTAACGGTTGTTTGAGCCTAACCTAATCAAATGGTAATGAGACCTTAATCAGATGTAAGAGAAAGAACCCTTTAAACTACTACACATGTCAATAAGGAGGGACACATAATTTTCTTTTAAGGTTCAGTCACTTAATCTTGTGATCATTCCACCCCATTTCCTATAATCCACCCAAGAATTGGAAGTAAAGTGCAGTTTCAATTTCTTTTGCGTGCATGGCATGTAGATAGGTTTTGCATTGTTATTTTCATGTTTTTGCATAGAATAATGAAAAAAAATATATAGTGATACATGCATATTACCCTTAGGTGCATGTCATGTAGTTGCACTCACAATTTCATGATTTTCATGCATAAGCACACCATGTATCTCAGTTTTCCTAAATAGGTGATCTAATTTGTTCCATACCCTCGAAATAAGGCAAAGATCTCCAATTGGAAAGAAAATGGCCTTATACATGTATCTCTAAACAATTATGGATATATGGGCAAAGAAAAAAAAAGAAAAAAAATTCTGGAAACATGAAAAAAAAGGGAGAGTTGGAAAGAAAAGGAATAAGAGGGAGAAAGGAATGATATCACTTGTATAACAGGGGAATTGAGTGCATGATGTGGCTTGAGTAGATTTCTATCTCATTTTGAGGTAGAAGGTTAGTGCATGCATCATTCCACCCACTTTTAGGCAGTAGGGCATTCTTAATGTGCATTTGCATCATTTAGGGCATTTTGTTATATGCATTTTGGAACTGTGTAATGCTTCCAAATTCTCCCATGAACCACCCATTCCATCCACCCGTTGCTCGGATTGGTAGTCCACCGTGATATTCTCCTCACTCATGTGTATAAGGAGGACGGCTTCCATGTAGATGGTAGTTAGGGCGAGCAACGTAGTTTAGGTGATCACAAGATGCACCATGGCTGAATCGGCGAACTTTATTATGTTAACTGCCCTATGTGATAGTGTTCATCGGTTTGAAGGATAATTTCTTTTATTGATGGTTATTGTCGCCTATAGGGTAATTACTGTTCTGTGATTAGGGTAGGCCGGTTTGAGAACGTCCAGTGGGAGTCATTTGTGAGGTGGGTTGGTATTTTGATTGTTAGTTGACATTCGCAATTCTATTCTAAGGATTAGTTGCTTGAGGGCGAGCAATGTTTAAGCTTAGGGGAGTTTGATGCGATGATTTTGAGTCGCATTTATAGACCGATTTCATATGTGTTTTGTGCCTTAATTACTCATTTTCATGGATATTATTGCATAATTCACTTTATTTGGTCTTTGCCATCATTTTATATCAAATCCTCTTTATTTCATTATTTTAAGCATTATTGATCATCTTATCATAAATCGTGTGGATTTATTTGGTCTTGTTGTGCAATTTCAGGAAAAACAAGTATCTACATCCGTCGATACCATCGACCAAGCCACAGGTTGTCAGTCGAGAAGAGCAATACAGAGTCGATACCATCGACACCCAAGTCGATGGCATCGAGATGTCTCCAGGCTACTGGCGAGGATGAAGTCGATACCATCGACGCAAGTCGATGCCATCGACACAAGGAGAGCTACAGCATCGCTAAACGACAACAACCGACGCTAAAGGAGTCGATACCATCGACACCCAAGTCGATGGTATCGAGATCACCACAGGCGCCCAGAATAAAAGAAAGGAAAGCTGCCGCTAATCCGCTGGGTCGATACCATCGACCCGCGTCGATGGTATCGACGCCGGCAGATATGCGTTGGATTTGTTTTGATTTCGATCGGACGGCTGTTGTTATTTGACGACCTAATTAGGGACTTATACCTAATGACGGCCGCCCAGACGTGATCATCATCTCATTTTTGGATTGCACGAGTGCCGAGGAGGAGAGAAAGGAGAACGGAGGCCGAGAAGCTCATCCCGGTTGATTCGGACGCTGCCGAAGACAATTTCCATCACCGACAGGCGGGGAAAGTTTGTGTTCTACGCCAAGGATCCACCAGTTCTTCTCCGTTCAGGGGTTTTTCCCATCTATTTCACGTTTTTCTTATGAATTCCCCAATTTCTACCATGTATTCGTGTAAGATGAACATGAGAGGCTAAAACCCTCAATCTTTAGGACCGGGAGTAGCCCGGGGAAACATTGTATGATGATTTTAGATTGATAATTCATATTTTTCTCTCATATCCGTGGTATAAATTTGTTTTCTCTATTGCTATTGTTATGCTTGATCACCATAATAATAAATTAATGCCCTTAATCACTTCGACAGAAGGATTAACGGTTGAAAAGAGACGAATTCTACATTAATTAATAAAACCCTTGACAAAGGAGTTGTAAAATTAATGGTGGGAACTGAGGGACCGATCTTAATGCGCTTAGTTTAGGGGAATGATTACTATGACGATGGAATCAACCTAAATCTAAGTAGTGGATTACACCACGACAGTGGGTAATTCTCATTTCAGGCCACTACCCGGATAGAGAGAGAAGTGTGAGGAATTATATGAAATCTAATACAATGTTGACCCGCGGTGAAACTGCCATCCTAAAGATATCCCTTTTAATTGATTAAATTAACCTTTAATCGATTGTTTTCTTTGTTTGATTTTTATTTTCTTTCATTTTGAACAACAAAACCCTACTTTGTTAATCGGTCTAGCTGATTGCGATTAGTTAGTAGAAGTCTCCAATAATTCACGTATCCCTGAGTTCGACTCGGGCCTCACAAGGCCTATATTACTCGACGCGTATACTTGCGTTTAAGCGCGTAGTAAAATACACGTCAGTCATCCACAAAAGTGATCGCTGAAAACACAAGATAGGTGACCAAAGAAAACCAAGGTTTGACCCCTTCGCGAATGTTCATAATGGCTATCTTTAACAACCACTGAACTAGGGATAACCACCCTCAACTACCGCATAGAATCCAAGGTTCATCAGATATACATAAGAGTAAGTTCAGAGACCAAGAATCATGAGTGAAACTCATCGACTGAATAGAAGATCCTTATTCTTAGAGGCCATTACACTAGTAAACTCAAAGACCTCAAAAGGGTATAAAACACATAGACCACTAAGGAAAGAGAAATCCTTGGTGATCACTCAAAACATCAACAATCTTGGCAACGACATGAAGAGAGAGAAAACTCATCAACTATAAGATCAAAGGTTGCTCATAACCATGAAACCGAGAACCATCAAGGAATAAACCACAAGAAGGAAAGCAACTCCAAAACCCTAATTTCGACCATCATCCAGCAAGAAGCAAAATCATGATTATAGGAAAGAAAACCAACATTTAGCACATGCATGTAAGGATCATACCTCCATCTCTAACCAAGATCATCATGCATAAATATTAGGGTTCATCAAAGGAAAGTTAACTACTCAAGAGTCACCATGAATCATGAACCCTAGATCATAGATATCATCACCATTCTACTTGCCATCACGTTTAAAGGGTAGATTACTTACATGTAAGGTAAGTGCAATAATAAACGAGAAGAGAGTTATATAACTCACCTTTAGAAGGGTGAAGAAACTCCAACAACAAGGAAGCTCCAAGAAGAGAGAGAGAGAAAAGACTAGATTGACCACCACCTCAAAGAAAAAGAACAAACCCTAGGTTAAAGAAGCACAAGAAAGAGGGAAAAATCCTAGGCTGAAAAGATAAGAAAGAGAGGTTCTTCAACTCAAATCAACTCAAGAACTACCATGGAGAACCATGGATTTAGACAAGAAGAGAGAAGTTCCTCAAGCTCAACTCAAGAACTATTGTGGAGAACCATGGTTTCAGCTAAGAAGAGAAAGAAGAAAGGTAGGGCAGAAAGTAAACAAAGATCAAGAGAGGTAGATTGCTTTCCAAGATAAAGGAACACCAAACAATCACCAAAGAAGGGTTGCTTCAAACCCTAGATCAACATGTATGAGTGATCAACCACTTGAGCTCCAAGGTCAAGCTCCACTTTCACCTCCAAGAACAAGGGCGAGCTTCAAGGAGAAGAGAGGAAGAAAGGGTGCAAAGGGGATTAGTTGCATGCAAAGAGAGAGGTTTATATAGATAAGGGTTGGAGAGATACAAAGAGGGTTAGGTGTCATGAAAACATGTGTCACTTGTCCACCATATCTCGCCCATGAAAGCACTAGGCTCACACATGCATCAAGGGTCATTAAAACCAAGAAAAACAAACGACCTCACTTGGTCCAGAAAACCCACTACCGATGAGAAACTCAGTGACCCAGATGCTCACAAAATACACACGGCCGATAAGAAACTCAAGATTGATGACCGGTGAAAATCTTCTACAGCCAAGGTGATCAAAGGCTCAACCATCCACACAAGGCATCCAAACAAACCCTAAACTCAACACAACATGATACCACACCAAACTAAGGTACAACAAGGATATGGGGAACCAAACTCTCCATCATAGTGTCAAAACATGTGAGGCACAAGGAGCATGTGAAAAATTGCAAGATAAACCCTAAACATGGGTAAATTGTAGTTAGGTCCAAAACAAGCACACATATAGCATAACTAGCTCAAGCAACATCCAAACTAGACCAAACTTGAAATACAAGCTCATTACATGTTAACAAAGCATGTCATGAGATTATGTTAAGATTTTAAGAATCTATTATGCTAAGCAAGCAAGATCAACGGAAAATATAGGTTAAGGGTCTTACAACCATAAACCCCTAATAAGAATTTTTCCCCCAAAATCCTACGCAAACATAAATGGGTACTTCCTACGCATATCGTCCTATAACACCCATGTCTCTTCCTCTATATCATGGTGATTCCTTCAACTTCTTCACCCTCTTGCCCAGGATCAACATAGGACCCTCAACATACAACACATCCTCGTCCAATTCAACCTCCATTGGCTATAATGTTAGCTCCATATCTAGGTGACATCTTCTCAACATGGAAATGTGGAACACATCATGAAACTTATGCAACTTTGGTGGTAGCTCCAACCTGTAAGCCACTTTCCCAATATGTGCCACCATAGGGTATGGTCTTATAAACCTGGGAACCAACTTACCCTTCTTACCAAACCTCAACACACCTTTCCAAGGAGAGACCTTAAGATACACATGATCTCCTACTTGGAACTCCAAAGGACTTCGAGGGTTATCAGCATATGACTTCTATCTATCCTAGGCTACCTTTAGTTGATGTTGTATCACTTTGATCTTCTCTGTAGTCTTCTACACTAGCTCAAGACCCAAAGGCTGATATTCACCTATCTCAACTGATAGAGAGGTGAATGACAATGCCTCCCATATAAGGCTTCATACAATGACATGTCTATACTTTTCTAGTAACTATTGTTGTAGGAAAACTCTATCAAACTCATATGCACATCCCAACTTCCAAGAAACTATAAAATACATGATTTAAATAGATCCTCCAATGTTTGAATGGTCCTATTAGACTGACCATTTATCTCCAACTGAAACATTGTACTAAACCTCAATTGTGCCCCCATAGTTGTATGCAGATGATCCCAACAATGACTCGCAAATCGAGGACCCCTATCAGATAGTATGGTAACTAGAATACCATGTAGACACACTATCTCATCTACATACACACATGCCAACTTCTCAGGTATATACATTGTCTTGACGGGAAAGAAGTGTGTTGACTTGGTCAACTTGTCAACTATCACCCAAATAGAATCATGACCTTTGGTTGTCCTAAGAAGACCAATAAAAAGTCTATAGTGATATGATCCCATTTCATTGTGGCATAGGAAATGGTTGCAATGTTCCTACAAGCTTCTGATGCTCAACCTTGACATGTTGACAAATTGGACACCTTGCCACGAACTCAGCCACATCATGCCTCCACCCAAGCCACCAATACATGTCCTTCAATTTATGATATATCATGGTACTAACTAGATGCATAGCATACATCTAAGAGTGATTCTCTTAGAGAACCAACTTCCTCAAACCATCAACATATGGAACCACTGTCTAGTTGTGGAAGCAAACGGTACCACCCTCTACCTCATGAAAACCATCACACTTCTCGCTGTCAAAATCTAATCAGATTTTCTTTATCATGGTATCATTATATTGTGCATCTCTGATTTGTTGTATCAAGATATGCTTCACCTATAATTGTGCTAACAAACCTGCCAATAAAGAAACCTCTAGTTGGATGATCATCTGAAGCAATGACACCAACATGTCTTTCTTATGGCACACTAAAGAACACAATTATGCCTTGTCAGTAAATGAAAACAATGAAGACTTCTTGCTCAAAGTATTTGCCACCACATTCACCTTTCTTGGATGGTAGTATATTGTGCAATCATAGTCCTTGATCAACTCCATCCATCTCCTCTTATGCATGTTCAGATCCTACTCTGAGAAGATATAATGAATGTTCTTATGGTCGGTGAATATCTGACACTTCTCTCCATAAAGGTATCATCTCCAAGTCTTCAAAGCATGGATCACAACTGCAAACTCTAGATCATGTGTTGGGTAGTTGTCCTTGTGTTTCTTAAGTTGTCACAAAGAAAAAGAAATCACGTTCTTGTCTTGCATCAGCATGCATCTCAAGTCATTCTTTGATGCATCACAGAAGACAATATAGCCTTTCCCTTTCTCTAGTAGGACTAACACTGGTACACAGGTCAAGTTCTCCTTTAAAAGATAAAAGATCACTGACACTTGTCATCCTAGACAAAAGGCACACCTTTCCTCGTCAACTTGGTTAGGGGTAACACCATGACACTGAAGTTTTTGATAAACATCCTATAGTAGCCTGCCAAGCCTAGGAAACTACAAACCTCCTTTGGTGTATCAGGATGCTCTCACTCCAGCATAGACTCCACCTTCTTTGGGTCTACACAAGCACCTTTAGCAAATATTATGTGCCCCGGAAAAGACACCTCCTTTAGCCAAAACTCACACTTGCTAAACTTGGCATACAACTTGTGTTGCCTCAATAATGTCAACGCTTATCGTAGATGTTGCTCATGTTATTGGCTATATATGGAGTATATAAAGATTTTGTCAAGATGTTATCAATGAAAACTACTATGATCTGGTCAAGATGCAGCTTGAACACCATGTTCATCAGATCCATAAACGTTGTTGGCACGTTGGTTAGCCCAAATGGCATACCCACAAACTCGTAGTGACCATACCTAGTCCTAAAAGTTGACTTGGGTATGCCATCTGCCTTGATCCACAACTGGTGGTATCTTAACCTATCTTCAAGAACACCGCAACACGTCTCAGTTGATCAAATAGATCGTCTATCATTGGCAACACATACTTGTTCTTGATCGTGACCTTGTTCAACTACTAGTAATCTATGCATAACCTCATAGAACTGTCCTTGTTCTTAACGAACAACACAAGAGCACCCCAAGGGGAAGTGCTCAGCCTGATAAATCCCTTCTCTAACAGCTCTTGCAACTGTTTCTTCAATTCCTACATCTCTACTGGCGCCACCCTATACAGTGATTGCGCTACAGGCTGCCTACCATGAACAATATTGAGCTCAAAATCAATCTCTCTAGGAGGGGGGAACATAGGGAAACTCCTTGGTAAAAACATCCTCAAACTCTCATACCACAGGCACCTCCTAGATACTAGGACCCCTCACCTTGGTATCCACCACATGTGCCAATAAAACCTCATACCCTTGCCTCACCAGCCTCTATGTTGTCATAACTGACACCAAGCACGTCAGAAGAATCTTCCTATATCCTTGGAAGATTTACAAAACATCACCATCCTAAAACATCTCCACCTTGGAGCTATAGTCCAAGACCACCCTGTACTTCTCCAAGGTATCCATCCCAAGGGTCACATCGAATCCATGCATGTCAAGTGGAATAAGGTCCACTTGAATGTTGCATCCCAAGAAAGAAATAACACAACATGGACACACTTCCTGCAACTCGACAAAACCAACAAGAGGGGTTTCTAACTAAGGAATATTGGATCTACTACAAACATGCAAATAACATCTATCTATCACTTCTCTAGAGAAAAAAAGAGTGTGTCACACCCGGGTCAACCAAAATAGATACAAAAGAAGAAGCCAAAAAATCATAATGAAGAAGTTCCATCTGACATGTCACAACTCGTGGATTGTCTACTCCCTCTAGCTGACTCATAGAATAGAATTGATCCATCACTTGTTGTCATCCATGTCCCCTAATAGTCTATCCAAAGAATCCTGCCTACGATGCCTGACCATGTCCTCTGCCACCACCACTATTGAACTTCTGCCATTGAAAACCCTGATGACTCTACCTCAGTTGTTGTGTCACTTCTTCATCCTCCATAGGTCAAAACAACTTTTTATGCCCTATCTTTCCATACTTATAACATGTCTTATTCTCATACCATAGCCTAGATGGACCTATCACCAATATAAACATTATGTTGTGAACTCCAGCTAGTGGGAACTATGGCTTCTGCCCTTGCTCGGGGACCACTGAGATTGCACCACTGATCTCTGTTGTGACTACAATGAAGAAAATTGCAGCTTCTAAAAGCCACCATACATATGTCCCTAAAACCGAGCTGGCCTCTTCTTAGTGTTGTCTTCACAGTTCTTGATAGCAGGTCACTCGATTCGTCTCACAGACTCCATGAATGTAGCAAACCTCTCCTGGTCCTCCAGAACATACACTATTGTTGTTGACTCTGAACTCAACCCCTTCTCAAACCGTCAGATTCTCTCCTTGTCCATCGTAGTCATGTGAGGACAGATACTCAATAATTCCATGAACTTTGCCTCATACTCGTTGATTGTCATCGATCCTTATTGGCTCTTCTAAACCTATGAGATATTCTCATCTATATACATCTTTGAGAAGTATCAACTCATAAACTCCTACCAAAATTCCTCCCAACTAATCATCACACGAGGTCTCTTCTCTTCCTCAATGGCCTACCAATGGCTAGCACTTCCCTTTAATAGATATATTGCCTTCTTCACCTTGTCCTCTTCTGGGATATTTTAGATCTTGAAAAACTCCTCCAACTCTATCAACCACATATCCACATCCAGTGGGTATTTGTACTCGAATACTCGATTGCCCCCACATGTTTTGGATCTTGTCCATCCACTCTTTCCTGCCTCCTAGTGCCACCTCCTGGCACAAAAAAACTACTCTCAGTGTGTTGTTTGTGCTCCCCAGAGATATTTGCATAAGCATAAGCTGTAATCACTTAATCAGATATGTTGGAGGATACAAGAACAAACACAAACCTAGTCCTATGTTCATATAGATTTAGCGAACCTAGAGCTCTGATACCTACTAAACTGTAACACCCCAATGCCACACAAATGAGATTACTAAAAACAAAACCACACAATCAACAGCTAAACAACCACATAGCCATATATGTAGGTAAATTAAAACCAATCTCATATAACCACCTTGTGCAGAAACATGTTACAACAAGGTTCACAACATGTATCACATATCACATACCATGTCAATTTTCCACATATGTTTAGTAGCTGAGGCCACACCTATATAGAAAAGATTTGTTCACATATACAAGCCACATATATAAAAGCATTGGCATATCGCCAAAAACCACGTATCGAGATACAACATTCTACAAAACACATCCCTTCTAGGCCTGAGAGTACAGAGACAGCACTAGGACTCACAAAAATACTAACAGTTGTCCAACCTTCAACGTTTACTGATCTTCAAGCTGCTCTTCCTCAATAGCATAATCTCTACAACATCACTGACAACGACCTAAAATGATGTGGAAACCCACGGGGTGAGACCAACGTCCCAGTGAGAGATATAACTCTCAACCAACGGTTATTGTTACCATCTAATATATTATCATTATTAAACAAGATGAAAAAATTATGCTAAATGAACAATTAAAAGTGGTTACACAAGTTTAGCTGGTTAAGAAGCTCTAACAAATAAGCATAGCATCATAATAAAAATGATTATGATGAACACGAATAAAAGTTAACTTCTATTACCGCATTATATAACTTCTGAGTAGTATAAGAGACAAGGCAAGGGTAAACATCCAATGTGAATCATGTTTAACCCTAAGAAGATATACTACACAACTATATAACATGTTTTATTGAGCCCTAAGGATTTGAGTCGTACCACCCAAAATCTAAATGACCACTGCTAAGTCGAAATTTGTATCATGCGAGATTTAGGAAGAGCCAGAATCTTAAGATCTTCTCCCCACTCAATTAGTATGAGTGACGTCGTAGTGACATATCAGTCAAACTACCATTGGTGACATATAGTCAAGCTGAAAACACATAGCCTTCCTTGGTACATGTCACAACACTTGACACCAGGGTACAAAACCCTGCCACCGAGGTACAACCATAGTTGTCCTCCAATCACATCACATATATAAACACTGAGACACGAGCGTAGCCATTCTCACATCGAGGTATGATCATGGTCATCCTAAAAAAATTGATATCAAGATGATAAGGACACATAATCACTTGCACCTAGCATATTCAACAATATGCACTCCAAGATTCCCTTAGGAATACTTGTTTCACCATCCAACAAGTCTTGATATTGGAATGGATCTGTGGCACAGGGCATATAAGATTAGGGTTCCACTTGATTAGTTAAAGCCAATTGGGTATCTTTCAACTGCATCAATCAAGTTACATACAAACCCTTCAAAGGTTCTACAAAGATAAGGGCATATTACAACTCTAAAAGATATAAAACGTTATGAAACATAAAGTGGATCACATCATCACATGTTATTATTCCACTACCATCACTAAATTCCATGCCCACCATATCATCTTGGGATTCCAATCCCTTGCCATATCACACAGAGGATATCACCTCAAGTAGGACACATAGCCACTACCAAGGCCATAAGACCATTCACATTGTTCCCTACAAGAACATCATTATTTTTCTATGTCACAATGAGGTTCATCACCATCACCACACAATTGTTACATAGGTTCGTCATATCATTGCAATTAAGATCTATGTTGCTTGTAAGATAACCAATTAGGGTTACAAGAGAGTGAAAATATTCCATCATCATGTTAATTACTCAATCAAGTTAAAAAAAACATCATCGTATGCTTGAATTTAGGTTTAGGGTTCAACAAGGAAAACTGAATCAGGGTTTCCAAAACAACAATGAAAGCTAAATCCTAATTATCATCATCTACAACAATCTTGGAATTAAGTAGGTTAAATATCATCATCATAAGGTCAACCACATAGCTCAAACACAAGTCTAGAAATCTTCATCGAGCGCCGAAGATTAAACACATCATAGACCGTCAAAAAATTAGGTCAGTCCATTCTCATAGACCGTTGAAGGTCATCCACAAAAGTGACTATTGGAAAAAACAAGATAGGTGGTCGAAGAAAACTAGGGTTTGACCCCTTCATTGACCTTTGATAATGGCTATCTTTAGCGACTGTTGAACCAGGGTTAACCACCCTCAACGACCACATAGAATCCAAGGTTCACGACCACACATGAGAGTAAGTTCAACGACCAAGAAGAATGAGTAAACTCATCGATCAAAGAGAAGATCTTCATTCTTAGCGACCATTACACTAGTAAACTCAACGACCTCAAAAGGGTATAAAACACATCGACCGCTAAGGAAAGAGAAATCCTTGGTCATCACTCAAAACATCAACAATCTTGGTGACTACATGAAGAGAGAGAAAACTCATCAACCACAACATTAGAGGTTGATCATCACCATGAAACCGATAACCATCAAGGTGTAAACCGCAAGAAGGGAAGTAACTTCACAACCCTAATTCCAGCCATCATCAAGAAGGAACAAAAACCATCATTATAGGAAAGAATACCAACATTTAGCACATGCATGTAAGGATCATACCTCCATCTCTAACCATGTTCATTGTGCATAAAGATAGGGTCCATCAAACTAAAATTAACTACTCAAGAGTCACCATGAATCATAAACCCTAGATCATAGAAATAATCACCATTCTACTTGCCATCACATTTAAAGGGTAGATTACTTATATGCAAGGTAATTTCAAAAATTATTGAGGATAGAGTTATATAACTCGCCTTCACAAGGATGAAGAAACTCCAACAATAATGAAGCTCCAAGAAGAGAGAGAAAACCTTATATTGATCACCACCTCGGCCAAGCTAGCACCACCACAAAGCAAATAACAAACCCTAGGTTAAAGGAGCACAAGAAAGAGGGCAAAAACCTAGGTTAAAAAGACACAAAAGATAGGTTATTCAACTCAACTCAAGCACTACCATGGAGAACCATGGATTCAGCTAAAGAAGAGAGAAGTTCCTCAAGCTCAACTCAAGCTCTACCATGAAGAACCATGGTTTTAGCCAAGAAGAGAAAGAAAAAAAGGTAGGGTAGCAAGAAAACACAGATCAAGAGAGGTAGATCACTTAACAAGATCAAGGAATACCAAACAATACCAAAGAAGGGTTGCTTCAAACTATAGATCAGCATGCAAGAGGGATCAACCACTTGAGTTCCAAGGTCAAGCTCCACTTTCACCTTCAAGAACAAGTGCAAGCTCCAAGGAGAAGAGAGGAAGAAAGGGTGCAAAAGGGATCACTTGCATGCAAAGAGAGAGTTTTATATAGCCAAAGGTTGGAGAGAGACAAAGAGGGTTAGGTGTCATGCAAACATGTGCCACTTGTCCACCATATCTCTCCCATGCAAGCACTAAGCTCACACATGCATCAAGGGTTGTTAAAACTAAGAAAAACAAATGACCTCACTTGGTTCAAAAAACCCACAACAAATGAGAAACTAAGAGGCCTAGATGCTCATAGAAACTACATACCCAATGAGAAACTCAAGCTTGATGACCGCTGAAAATCTTCAGCGACCGATGTGATCAAAGGCTCAACCATCCACAAAAGACATCCAAACAAACCCTAAAGTCAACACAACATGATACCACACCAAACCAAGGTACAAAAAGGCTATGGGGTGCCACTCTCTCCATCATGATGTCAAAACATGTGAGGCACAATGAGAATGTGGCAAATTGCAAGATAAAACCTAAAGATGGGTAAATTGTAATTAGGTTTAAAACAAGCACACATATAGAATAACTAGCTCAATCAGTTTCCAAACTTGACCAAACTTGACACACAAGCTCATCACATGTTAACAAAGCACGTCATGAGGTGAGATTAAGGTTTTAAGAATCATATTATGCTAATCAAGAAAGATCAAGAAAAAATCTAGTTCAGGGGTCTTACACTGGTAACGATTGATGAATAGTTGAAAAATACAACAAAAATATGGAGTTTTGGGCCCTAATATATTGGCTTGACATCTCGAAAGTTGATTGAATTTTCAACTTGGAGCATATCCATCAAAGCAGAAACCTAAAAACAAGTTGTGACTTCTATTGGGGGAATCATCAGAGGTGGAGGGTCAATGGACCACCAAAAAATCTCAAAGGTACTTCAACAAAGCTCATATCTAGTTTGCTCAATGCTAATTGATCTAAAATAAGGTCACTAGGAGGTTTATGGTGATGGATAGAAAATGATCAAACAATGTATGGGTACTTTGATATAGAATATAGGCTTTTTGTATCTTCTAGAGCTACTTGCACTTGGTTAATACTATAATACATCTCCATGCCTTGTTTGAAGTTTTCCTTGATTCAAAACATAAGACGACTAAATTGACCTAATTTATCAAGTGAAACCCTAATCATGTAGTTCCCTATCATCATATAACTGTCCCAGTGTTCAGAAGGTGGGATAGTGAAACGGGTAACATTGTAGCAATATTGGATTGTGATAATGCATTCACATCCTATACTTTTGAGTATATGCAGAGGATCAATGCTTGCTTCCTCTATGTCTTAATATGTTATATATGTATGAGTAAGATTGAGGTTGTAGCTCTAGTGATTTGTGATAATGTGAATGAGATATGTGACATGACTACCTGGCCTTTATACCCAATGGATGGGTGTCATGTCATCAATACTTGTGATGGATCCAATTATGTAGACCTTCTTCTGAGCTCTCTACCAGTAGATTTGATCGATGTGCCCATGACTCCATTTATACTCACTCCAACCGACCTATTGCAGGATCCTCTAGAGACATGTAATTATAGGATCTTATACAATGAGCTAGGGGATTTTGTAGTTACTAATTAGTGGTTTGAGTGGTACACCTCAAACTGCTAGAGTTCAATAAAAAATACTTAAACAATTCATGTAGAGATATCTATTTAAAATACTTTGACGAATAACATTGAAGCTTAATTTCTCCTCTACACCTAAAAAGTATAACTTGTTACTTATATACTTAATTTACTTCTATTTCATGCCTTGTAGAACAATAATTTATTATGCATTTATTACTATGTTACTAGTAGGATTATAATCATATAATGACATTTGTTGCTACATTATATCATAGGGACATGGGTCTCACCCTCGTGGTTATCCATATCTTTTTGGTGAGATGCAACATAGCCAGGATTTCAGTAGAGAGGATCCTTCCTTTGATGGTCAACAATAGCTTAGAGGTTGGTGGTGATCTTTTTTTGGTGCATCCTAGATTTGTCCCTATAAACTTGAGTTTGAACTAGGTGGATTTGACTCAATGCATTTATGGCTTGGGTTTTTGGCTTGTCGCCTTTTATATAGATACACATGTTATAATCCTTGAAAATTATACCTTTATGTATACATGTTGTGAAAAAGGTCCCTGGACATTATCATGTATAGTTACATGTTAATGGATGAAATTAATAGTCCTACATGTGAATTTTTTGTTGAAATGAAATAAAAAAATTTATTCGATGTTTTTCATAGCTGGTCGGTTATGATGTTTGATTAGTGTAAGATCAACACTTCATTTTTTAGTGATCTCATTGTGGTGTCTGATGGATGTATAATCATCTATCTTTTTGCATGATTTTCATAGTCATTTTGATTAGTACTTATATCTTTTTTAGTAATTTCTAGGTCAAGTTGCAATCTTCCCACTTTTGATTATTTGTGCAAATATTGATCTTATCTGTCACACATTTTTAGGTTTTTCCTTCAAAGAAAATTTTAATATATAGAGCATAGGAGACGACTGTCTCAGAGTACTAGACAGTCTGTTCATTTCCAATATGTTCCTGTTGGTATGTATGCCCATAGAGCAAGTCATATGATGATTGTAATGGGATACTTTGTAAATGATTTGAATAATAATAAAGGCAATTTCCGATCTATATGTTTAAACTGTTTCTGAGATGATGGTGTAACATGATAGATGTCTAAAGAATGATTTTACTCAATGACGTATGCTTTTGGGTTGAGGGCCTGAACGATGAGATCATACGGATGTTAAGAGTATACATTCCTGTTTTGTCCCTTGTCGGTTGTTATTGTGGAAATAACCATAGACATCAATAACACTAAAGACTAGATTGTGTGTTGGTTGATGATAGAATCTCATTAGTCATGATATAGTGATATCAAACCAAGCACATAGGTACTTGTTAGAGAACAAGGTACCGGACAGACCCACCGTGAGAGTGACACATGGAACCATGACTTGGTAGTCACAGTCAGCTCTCACAATGATGGTGGTGAGTGTGATTCTTAGACCTAAAATCACTACACTCAACACATGTCATTGGGTACACTTTGACATCATCAAACGCAGTCCTAAAACATTGGTTGTTATAAAGGTGATGATTGGGTGGCTTTGACACATGGGGCTTTTGAGGGGTGAGTGATAGATATGGGATTTGTCCCTCCTGAGGGAGTTTGATATCCTTGGCCACTTGATGCGTAGGATTGAGAAAGGCATGCGCATGCGCATGCGCGTGTGAATCAATATGTGATATTGATGTCACACACATCTCACCCAGTCTGCTCTGAGATCAAGGAAATGAATGAATGTTGACAGGATGATTGTTCCATGCCTCGAGTTCATTCAGGATATCAGTGACAAAGAAATTATACATTCACTGTAACACCATTCACAGATTGTAGGATAGAAAGTTGTTCTCCAACTTTCTATTTCACTTGGGTAGCACTGATGTGTGACTAGGCACCGCTCTTTGCTTGTGAAGTCATAAGTGTTATGGACTTTCACTGCCAACGTGAAATGGACCTACAGGGTCACACAGATAGGATTTAACCTGGAAGAGGAGTTTTGTCCACAAACAATGTTTAGATTGATTACTAAAGGAGTTTAGCAGTTCAATTAAACACTCAATTAATTGATAGCTCAACATCATAATGTTCAAGGTGTTGGACGGATTGATTAAGAGTATCAGATTGATTGAAATCGCAATTGACTGATTCTGCACAATTTGCACTCCCAACCGTTCGGCTCATGTGATGAACCGGTCGGCTGAGCCTGGTGAACCGGTCAGCTCAAGGGTTGAATCGATCGGCTCATGGTCAGGGGGAAATGATTGCTTCACGTGTTGAAACGATCGGTTCAACTGATGCAACCGAGCAAGTTGGGAAAGTAAGATTGGTGAGAATTTTCCTTTCGTTTCACTTGCCCAATTTGATTGGGAAATAGGATTGGTATTCGATACCAATTAGAAACAAAAGAAGAAAAGTCAATCGGGAACTGGTCAAGACCACAAATCGATCGGCTCAGAAGTGAACCGACCGGCTCATGGGTCCCAACCGATCGGTTGAGGTGTCAATCGACCGGTTCAGGACCCCAACCGACCGTTTCAGTTGTGAAACGATCGGTTCAGGTTGCGAGTTGGTTTCTTTTGTGGAAAATATCAAACCCTTCTACTCCTGCTTTTAGTCCCATATTTCCGGGGACAGAGAACCCTGTCCCATGACCCGCCTATATATAGGGGTACTGGGGGTTTCTCAGAGTACAACTCAGTGCAAGTCGGTTGCTCTGCAAAGTTGTTGTTCTCTCTGGTTTTAGTAACCGAGAGAGAACGAGCAAGTGCTACCCAAAAAGGGAGGCACACTAAGGGAAACACAACTACAGTTGCAACTGGTAGCAGGAGAGTGTGTTGGCGACTAGTACGCCGACAGGAGGGTGCGACTCCTTCCGGTTCCTTGTGTGATAAGGAGATCGGAGTTCCAAGTGGTCTGTGTAGACGACTGCAGAGGCGGGAGACCTCTGTCGCTCAAAGGACAACTGTCAATCCCGACAGTCCCAGTGAGACCAGGAGTCTTTAGTCCCAGTGCGACCAGGAGCTGCACAGACACCGTCCAAGACCGGAGGTGAAGACCGCCCAAGGCGCGAGGTACTGTCACCGAGCAAGCCTCGGTACAAGGTATGCATCCACAAACCATCTTTCCTATTGTATAGACATTGACGCGATTCCTTTTGTTATGGGTTTTGGGGAGAAAATTTTTGTTTCTGCTACTTCTCTGCCTCCTCTAAAACCCAATAGTGGTATTAGAGCCACGTCAACTGTTCTATATTTTAGGATTATCGATATGATCAATTTTGGTTTTTCTCCTTTATTTATTGCATACAATGCGAATAAAATTGGCTTTATGCATGTCCAATCCACAAATCCCAATTATACATATATGATATGTAATATTAATGCACTCGATACACGTCGCCCTTAAACGAGTTTTATGGTGGATGTGTAGCATGATTATGGCCTATAAACCCTATATATGTGTGTGGTTGTATGTGGTTGCTTGCATCTCGGTCTGCGCACCGATTCCCTTCTCCTATTCTTGATGTAACTCAAAATAATTCGAGATTTCTTTTCCTACCTTCGCTCCACCCGAATGTAACTCGGGATTTCACAATTCAATTGTAAATAGGATAGATTTTATTTCCTATTATGTCAAAGAATGGCGAACAACCTGAGATGATCGGTTCAAGGCGTGAACCGATCGGTTGGTGATCCAGACGACCAGTTCAAGGAGCGAGATGAGCGGGTGGCGACCTGATGAGATGCACGACGACCGGTAAACCGATCGGCTGGAGGCGCCAGTCGATCAGCCGGTGACACCCGAACAACCAACCTGATGGCGAGCCGCTTGGTCATGGAGATGAGCTGATCAAACCCAGAAAGGCAGACACAGATTTCATCTTGTAAAGGTTGCATGTGATGTAGACCTAGATGACCGTGATTCCTCTTGGGTCAAGGAATCACAATAGGATGGTCATAATCATTGCTTTTTATCGTTTTGCATGTTTCCTGTGGGATATAGCATGTATATGATACGTACTATACATTGTGGTGATTGGATATGTATATGTATATAAAAACCAAATCCCTCATTAAATAATAAGTTTTAGATGCCTTCGAAATGTGACACACGTGAAAAGCTTGATCGACCAAGTGTGGGCACGCCCAAGCATGGTGCACCGTCTATCTCGTGGAAGCATGAAGGATGAATGTGTGGGTCTGCCCAAGCAGGGTGCATGTTCATCGTGTTGGCTTTGGGTCGGACTTAACAAGGTGACCTAGATAGGATCTAGCACCTTGAGGCATGGAGATGATCATGGCAAGGAGTTGCATATGACATCTTTCAAGAGCTGCATATGATGCAATTGGCAAGAGTTGCCTACCTGGGAGATCTGAGTTGTGGGTGACAGTCCAAGCTGGTCCATGGCTCAGAGGATTTCAGGATCTTAACCCACTAGAAGATTGTACGCTGCAATCTTCTGAATTGATGGTGAGGGTTGTCAATTTGAATGAAAATAGTGGGAGCAGTAATTAATTAAAGGCCTAATTAACTATCGTCAAATTTTATTCAAATCAAATCAAAAGGATTTTTGACAAAATGCAATTTTCTCTTGTAGAATGGTAAAAGAATCATCTTTTAAAATGGGCAAATTAATTGAGAACAAATTCCATAACTGGTTGAGGACTGTGAGAAGTGTTATGCACAATCCAGATATACTAGGAGCCTTTGAATCCACTCTATGTACGCTTAATGCGTTGGTGAAGAAGAAAATAGGTAAGGGAGAGAAGGGTTCTCTCACCAAACCAATTTCTTCTACATGGAGAGGATGGAAGGAACGATGGAAGAAGAAGTCAGAGATAGAGATCTCTACTTCTGGTGTATACGTGATAGAGATTAACTTTACTACTTCTTCATCATGGGTACTTGATACTGGATGCGGATCTCACATTTGTTCAAATGTGAAGGATCTTAAGAGAAGTAGGCCTTTAGGGAAAGGCGAGGTTGAACTACGTGTTGCCAATGGGGCAAGGGTTGCCGCCAGTGCCGTAGGAACCGATGAGTTAACTCTACCAAGTGGGCTAATAATAGAGTTGAAGAACTGCTATTATGTACCTGCCATAAATAGGAATATCATTTCCATCTCTTATTTGGACAAGGATGGATTTGAATTTCTTATTAAGAATGGAAAATGTTCCATTTCTAAAGATGGGATCTTTTATGGCAGTGCCCCGATGTCTTATGGTCTATATTTGATAGATTTGGAGACAAGTGTATACAATGTAAACACCAAAAGGCAAAAACTCAACGACTCAAACGAAACGTATCTTTGGCATTGTCGTCTAGGGCACATAAATGAGAAGTGCATTTCTAGACTCCATAAAGATGGTTATCTAGACTCTTTTGATTATGAATCAATAGAGACATGTGAATCTTGTTTATTGGGCAAGATGACCAAGACTCCCTTTTCAGGTAAAGGTGAGAGAGCTAGTGATCTATTAGGACTCATACATACTGATGTATGTGGGCCTTTTAGAACTAATGCCAGAGGTGGGTATCAGTACTTCATTACCTTTACTGATGACTTCAGTAGGTATGGCTATGTGTACCTGATGAAACATAAGTCAGAAACCCTTGAAAGGTTCAAGGATTTCATGAATGAAGTACATAACCAACTTGGTAAAAGTATTAAGGCACTTCGATCCGATCGAGGTGGAGAATACTTAAGCCAGGAGTTTGAGGACCTTCTGCGAGCCCGTAGTATTGTATCACAATGGACTCCGCCTAGAACACCACAGCATAATGGTGTGTCTGAAAGAAGGAATTGCACATTGTTGGATATGGTGCGATCAATGATGAGTTTTGCTGATCTTCCAATTTCTTTCTGGGGTTATGCTCTTGAAACCGCCACGTTTACACTTAACCGAGTACCATCTAAATCGGTTCAAAAGACACCATATGAGATATGGACTGGGAAGCGTCCCAATTTGTCTTTTCTGAAGATTTGGGGTTGTGAGGCTTACGTCAAGAAAATGTTTCCTGATAAGCTTGGACCCAAATCCGATAAATGTTATTTTGTTGAATATCCCAAGGAAACAAGGGGATATTACTTATACCACCCTACTGACAACAAAGTGTTTGTTGCCAGGACAGCTGTGTTCCTAGAGAAGGAATTTATTTCCAAAGGAAGCAGTGGGAGGAATATAGAGCTTGAAGAGGTTCAAGCCCGACAAGAAAACATAGAACTGGTATATGTACAAGAGGAAAATGGAGATTCACAAGGTGTTGTGGAATCTCAGTCTCCTCAGGTAACACAAGGACCTCGTAGATCTAGTGGGACCCGCCTTGAACCTGAGAGGTTTGGATACCTTGTGACTCAGGAAGGTGGTGAGTTGATCATAGATGATGATCCAACTACCTACATAGAGGATATGGAGGGACCAGATTCTGAGAAATGGCTTGAAGCCATGAGATCCGAGATGGAATCCATGTACTCCAACAAAGTATGGACTTTGGTGGAACCACCCAAAGGGGTAAAACCCATAGGGTGCAAGTGGGTCTTTAAGAAGAAGACCGACATGGATGGCAATGTACAAACTTATAAAGGTAGATCAGTTGCTAAGGGATTTCGACAAGTTCAAGGTGTTGACTATGACGAAACATTTTCCCCAGTTGTCATGATTAAGTCCATCAGGATCATGCTTGCTATTGCAGCTTATTATGACTATGAGATTTGGCAGATGGATGTTAAAATTGCATTCCTTAACGGGAATATAAATGAGTATGTGTACATGACACAGCCTGAAGGTTTTATAGATCCAAAGAATGCCAATAAAGTCTGTAAGCTACAAAGGTCAATCTATGGATTGAAGCAAGCATCTCGGAGTTGGAATCTTCGATTTGATGAGGAAGTCAAAGTGTTTGGCTTTATTCAAAATGAAGATGAACCTTGTGTGTACAAGAAGGTTAGTGGGAGCTCAACCACATTCCTCATATTGTATGTGGATGACATACTTTTGATGGGGAATGATGTCTTAGCCTTAGAGAAGGTAAAGACTTGGCTTGGGAATACTTTCTCAATGAAGGACTTAGGAGAAGCATCCTATATACTAGGAATTAAGATCTATAGAGATAGATCTAGAAGGCTTCTCGGACTAAGTCAGAGCACGTACATCGACAAAGTGTTGAAGCGGTTCAACATGGAGAACTCAAAGAGAGGCAACGTCCCCATGCTACATGGAGTCACCATCTCTAGAGCTCAATGTCCCCAATCTTGTGAAGAGAGGGAGCGTATGAATGGGATCCCATATGCATCATCCATTAGATCCATCATGTACTCTATGTTGTGCACACACCCAGATGTCTCGTATGCTCTCAGCATGACAAGCAGGTACCAGTCAGATCCCGGGGATGCTCACTGGACAGCCGTAAAGAACATCCTCAAGTACTTGCGAAGGACTAAGGATCAATTTCTTGTTTACGACGGTGAGGAAGAGCTGGTTGTAAAGGGTTACACTGATGCAAGCTTCCAAACTGATAAAGATGATTACAGATCACAGTTAGGATTTGTGTTTTGCCTTAATAATGGAGCTGTGAGTTGGAAGAGTTCCAAGCAAGAAACAGTTGCCGATTCCACTACAGAGGCCGAGTATATTGCTGCTTCACATGCAGCAAAGGAGGCTGTGTGAATCAGGAAGTTCATTTCTAAACTTGGTGTAGTTCCCAGTAGTTGTGATGCAATTGAGCTTTATTGTGACAATAATGGAGCTATTGCACAAGCTAAGGAACCCAGAGCACATCAGCGCTCCAAGCACATACTGCAGCGCTTCCATCTCATACGAGAGATAGTACAACGAGGAGATGTGAAGATTTACAAAGTACCAACTGAAGACAACATAGTTGATCCACTGACGAAGGCCCTTTCTCAGCAGAAGCATGATGGTCATGCTAGGTCACAAGGAATGAGATTCCAAGGTGACTGGCTCTAAGTGCAAGTGGGAGTCTGTTGGTATGTATGCCCATAGAGAAAGTCATATGATGATTGTAATGGGATACTTTGTAAATGATTTGAATAATAATAAAGGCAATTTCTGATCTATATGTTTAAACTGTTTCTGAGATGATGGTGTAACATGATAGATGTCTAAAGAATGATTTTACACAATGACGTATGCTTTTGGGTTGAGGACCTGAACGATGAGATCATACGGATGTTAAGAGTATACATTCTTGTTTTGTCCCTAGTCAGTTGTTATTGTGGAAATAACTAAAGACATCAATAACACTAAAGACTAGATTGTGTGTTGGTTGATGATAGAATCTCATTAGTCATGATATAGTGATATCAAACCAAGCACATATGTACTTGTTAGAGAACAAGGTACCGGACAGACCCACCGTGAGAGTGACACATGGAACCATGACTTGGTAGTCACAGTCAGCTCTCACAGTGATGGTGGTGAGTGTGATTCTTAGGCCTAAAATCACTACACTCAACACATGTCATTGGGTACACTTTGACATCATCAAACGCAGTCCTGAAGCATGGGTTGTTATAAAGGTGATGATTGGGTGGCTTTGACACATGGGGCTTTTGAGGGGTGAGTGATAGATATGGGATTTGTCCCTCCTGAGGGAGTTTGATATCCTTGGCCACTTGATGAGTAGGATTGAGAAAGGCATGCACATGCACATGTGAATCAATATGTGATATTGATGTCACACACATCTCACCCAGTCTGCTCTGAGATCAAGGAAATGAATGAATGTTGACAGGATGACTGTTCCATGCCTCGAGTTCATTCAGAATATCAGTGATAAAGGAATTATACATTCACTGTAACACCATTCACAGATTGTAGGATTGAAAGTTGTTCTCCAACTTTCTATTTCACTTGGGTAGCACTGATGTGTGACTAGGAACCACTCTTTGCTTGTGAAGTCATAAGTGTTATGGACTTTCACTGCCAACGTGAAATGGACCTGTAGGGTCACACACATAGGATTTAATCTGGAAGAGGGGAGTTTTGTCCACAAACAATGTTTAGGTTGATTACTAAAGGAGTTTAGTAGTTCAATTAAACACTCAATTTATTGATAGCTCAATATCATAATGTTCAAGGTGTTGGACGGATTGATTAGAGTATCGGATTGATTGAAATTGCAATTGACTGATTCTGCACAATCTGCACTCCCAACCGATCGGCTCATGTGATGAACCGGTCGGCTGAGCTTGGTGAACCGGTCAGCTCAAGGGTTGAGTCGATCGGCTCATGGTCAGGGTGAAACGATTACTTCAAGTGTTGAAACGATCAGTTCAACTGATGCAACTGAGCAAGTTGGGAAAGTAAGATTGGTGAGAATTTTCCTTTCATTTCACTTGCCCAATTTGATTGGGAAATAGGATTGGTATTCGATACCAATTAGAAACAAAAGAAGGAAAGTCAATCGGGAACTGGTCAGGACCACGAATCGACCGGTTCAGAAGTGAACTGACCGGCTCATGGGTCCCAACCGATCGGTTGAGGTGTCAACCGACCGGTTCAGGTCCCCAACTGATCATTTCAGTTGTGAAACGATCGGTTCAGGTTGCAAGTTGGTTGCTTTTGTGGAAAATCTTGAACCCTTCTACTCCTGCTTTTAGTCCCAAATTGCCGGGAACAGAGAACCCTATCCCATGACCCGCCTATATATAGGGGTATTGGGGGCTTCTCAGAGTACAACTCAGTGCAAGCCGGTTGCTCTGCAAAGTTTTCGTTCTCTCTGGTTTTGGTAACCGAGGGAGCCCGAGCAAGTGCTACCCGAAAAGGGAGGCACAACAAGGGAAAGACAACTGCAGTTGCAACTGGTAGAAGGAGAGTGTGTAGGTGACTAGTACGCCGACAGGAGGGTGCGACTCCTTCCGGTTACTTGTGTGACAAGGAGATCGGAGTTCCAGGCGGTCCGTGTGGACGACTGCAGAGGCGGGAGACCTCTGCCGCTTGGAGGACAACTGTCAATCCTGACAGTCCCGGTGAGACCAGGAGTCTTCAGTCCCGGTGCGACCAGGAGCTACACAGACACCGTCCAAGACCAGAGGTGAAGACCGCACAAGGAGCAAGCTATTGTTGTTGAGCAAGCCTCAGGACAAGGTATGCATCCACAAACCATCTTTCCTATTGTATAGACATTGACGTGATTCCTTTTGTTATGGGTTTTGGGGAGAAAATTTTTGTTTCCGCTGCTTCTCTGCCTCCTCTAAAACCCAACAGTTCCAACCCCAGATCCAGACGGTCGTGTTGGGTCCTAGGCTCAACCTTCACCCTAATAAATCAACTGAAGCACTCCACTTACCATGAGACCGTCTCACAACACCAAACCCTTAGCTCACGAAGCCCAGACGGTCATGTCTAGCTGACCTAAAGACCAATTTATATAAAGAGGAGGGTCACAAATCATATTAGGGTTTTCAACCTTCGATCAATGTGCGCAGTGGTGAACAGGCGTACCACTCAGACGATCGATTTAGACAATTCTTCGAGATAAAAAAATTGAATCAAAAGGTTTCGCCGCCCTTGGATTAGGTTTGACCCACTTCCCTTTCAGCCACGCCACATCATTATCATGATGACTGTCTCAACTATTGATATGGTTGTTTCATGGATCATGAACAAAAAAAGTCAATAGCCACCTCTCTCATTTGTTTCTCCCCCCCTTTCAGGGTTTCCACCCCTCCCCCTATAAAAGGAGGGGGACTCCACTAAGAAAAGGGTCCCAGATATTGTACTTGCATCTTTTTAATTAAAGTTGTCATTTCAATTCATATCTATGTAATCTCTCAATTCTATAATAAAATTATGTTCTTTGACTCTGGATTTGGATTTTGTTTTTCTACTTTCTCTTTCTTCTTGTTCTTCTTGGGAAGCAAGGAACTAAGAGTTGTGATTGTTTGATTGTCACTAGCATATGGTCCTTTGGGATTCTGGTCTCTAGTCTATGGTCTATTCACTTTCTTCCATTGTCTTCCTTTTCTTCATTATGACTAGTAAGTAGTTTCCCTATCAAGGCAAGGGGAGTAGCCCCTTAGCTATGTGTAGATCGAAGTTTTATATGAATTTTTGGATAGATGGTTTTTGATTTAGAAATTGTCAATTTTAACAAAGTAATTAATGATTTTTATCATGGGTTAATTCGGCGGATGCGACCGTAGATACCAAGATTTAGAATGACTAAAACAATTTTATGGGGATTTGGATGTTCCATGGAAAAGTCCCTATTAGGATGATGGACTAGGATGTGTGAACGCCAAAACCAATGGGTTCACGTGGAGTTCATCTCTTTATTGCATTTATGAATGATTCACATGCCTTCTTCTATCTTGTTTCTTGTGTGTTTCTTCAATCTTGTTTTCCTCTGGCTATGGTTGTAAAACCCCTAAGTTTTGATGCTTTTCCAATCTGATTCAAACCATTTTCCTTTAACTACTTATTTCTAATCGTCTTCCTTTCATTTCTGCAATTTAATTCTTGCTCTTAGATCATTCTCTTTTATTTTGTGCTAACAATCTTCCTTCTTTTCTTACTATAGTGCAATCCTTTCATTTCATTGTTATTAGTGTAATATTTTATTCTTTTGCAATTTACATTATTGTTCTAGTGTAGTCAATCACCCCCAATCTCAGAATTTACTTTCTCATTCAAATATTCAAAAAAAAAACTCCAAAAAGAAATAAAGTTCAAAAATCAACCAAGATAAAAGAAACGACCTTAAAAAGTTGTCATGTGGGATCGACTCTTTGATACTAGCCTTAATCAGAAAATAAAAAAAGATTAAACTCTAGGATAATTTATCTTAGTGAATTTTTGTGTTAAATGACGTGTATCAATTTTGGCGCTGTTGTTGAGGACAACATATTGTTTTCTCGAACCTTGAATTTTTTTTTTTGAACAAAACTTTTTTTATCTTTTTTCTGCCTTTCGAGTACCATTCCAAAAGTGCTACTCCTCCTTCTGTTGAGTTTCCATTCTAGCACTCCATTTTTTCTGCAACACTTATATCTATATCAATTATAACTGTGCATGAGACATCTGTCGAACGCTAATTCGTGCCACCAATTTTTGATCCGGAACCAGAAAGAACCTTCCATCATTTGAACAGACAACATGGAGTTAGGATGGATGAGGAGGAAGTTACACGTAGGATTGAGCAAGCATTCACTGCTCAAAGAGAGGCTATACATGTTCTAGAGTATACATTTGACTTGTAAAGTTAGGGTAATGATATGTGGGTCGAGGATTAGGATAAACATGGGATACCCAAGGAATATGGTCATAAGACATTATAAAATAAGGAGAATCTTAAAAAAAACATCATCCTAAGAAACAACAATTGATTATCCAAGGCATGAGTTTCTTCAAAAAATTGTTACATCACAAGATTAATGAAATCAATGCTTATACATTTTACAAAATATTTGAGGATATCTAAGAAACTCACACTTAGTTGCTCGAGGATTGATCATTTCATGACCAACACCAAGAGCATGAACAAAAAAATGCATCCAAATATCTTAGGTGGAACCACATACAATAACCATTTAGGATATAAAACCTACAACAAGAATTTATTTTCCAAAAAAGATGGTGGCATATGATATGCCTATTTTTAATTTTGATGATACTATTTTTCATAGGATTATGAGCAAAAAATTACTTAGGGAATAAACCCCTTATTTTATAGAAAGAAAGTTAGAGCATGAAAAAAATTCTTTAGCATTATTTGTGCAAAGGATGCAAACCTTTCATGAAAACTTGGTTTCAATCTAAAAAAAAAAGCTTTAAGCAATCAACACGTTTTGAAATGATCTTTCCTTAAATATAATCAAGTTGTTATTAAAAATCATGAATAAATATCAAAAAAAATTCAACATATGAGTTTTAAGGAGTCCTTACTTGACCCTCATACATAATAGGGAACAATATGAAAGATAGAATCAGCACATGTACAATCGAAGGACCTAAAATGGATATATTGTTCTTCCCTAAGTAACAATTGTCACAATGAAGTTTAGACAATATGGAAAATGGATGGTTCAAAATATGAAGTTTCTCAATTGGTAATGACCTAAACAACTATGGATATTGAGTAGAGATCCAACCACACCAGCCTTTAGAGTACTTCTCTCAGATAATACAAACCAACTTCCTCATACCCAACACCAACCACCATCTTCTTCTAGAGATAATGTATAAAACAATGACCAAGGCCAAAATTAATGGATGTTTAAGCATTATGTTCATTTATGAGTTGACTATCATTTAAATGAAAATAATACAACAAACAAATTTGTTGGAAGGTTAACGCTTAATTTGTTGATATGCTTCCCACTACCATGACCATATAGTTGGTAGACTCATCCATGACAAAACCTATGGGTATCATTGAAGACATACCTGTAAGGGTTGGGAAAGACGCTTATGTCCCATGTGACTTTGTCATCATGGGCATAAAGGAAGATTTACACTACCCCATCATTTTTTGCCGTCCCTTTTTGGCCACTGCCTGGGCCTTAATTGATGTCGAGGCAAGAACCATCTTTTTGGTCTAGGAAAACAAACCCTCAAGTTGAGGGTGTTCTAAAGTATATGAGGGTCGAGCCTCCAAGAAGAGTTCCATCCCCTTAATTGCATTGAGAAGCTCCACCAGTTACGAAAAGAATGGGAGATCATTGAGGATCCCCTTCAGAATGCCCTCATAGCCCCCATTGAATGTGGTTTTGAAAATGAACAATTGGAACAATATAGAGTTCATATAGACACCTTTGTGGAGATCCATGATGAAGAGCTTGAGGACCTAAAAATGATCTCATTCACGGATGAGAAACCCAAACCCGCCAAGGAACTCAAGATGAAACTCGTCCCAAAATATGTTTTCCTTGATGAGAAAAAAATTTATCATGTTATTAATAACTTTGATCTTACCCATGAATAGGAATATAAGCTCATGATTGATCTTAGGAAGAGGAACTCTATCCTAGGATATAAAATGGTTGATTTTACAAGAATTGATCAAACTATTTGCATATATATGATTCCAATGATAAAGGAATACAAGCCATCTCAAGACCCTAAAAGGGAATTAAATCCAAACATGAAAGCGGTTGTGAGCTTAGAGGTTATCAAATTGTTGACTTTAAGAATCATCTACCCTATCTCTGATTCACCATGGGTTAGCCCTATCCAAGTTGTCCCCAGGAAAGGGGGGACTACTTTTGTGAAAAATGATAAGGATGATCTCATCCCCACCCATATTGTTACGTGATAGAGGATGTGTATTGACTATAGAAAATTGAATAAGGCCACTAGGAAAGATCACTTCACTCTTTCCTTTCTAGATCAAGTACTAGAGCGCCTTGTTCATCAACAATATTTTTGTTTCTTGATGGCTATTCATGTTTCTATCAGATTTCCATCTGTCCTGACAACTAGGAGAAAAAAAACCTTCGTTTTCCTGTTTGGCACTTATACATTTAGGAGAATGTCGTTCGGTTTGTGCAATTCCCCAACCACTTTTTAGCGGTGCATGTTTGCTATCTTTTTTGGATTGATTGAGACTGCAATGGAGGTATTTATGGACAATTTCTCCATTTATAGAGAATGCTTTGACTCTTGCCTCTGACATTTATCTCCTATTCTATAAAAATGTGAGGAAGCACACTTGATTTTAAATTGGGAGAAATGTCACTTCATGGTGATAGAATGGATTGTCTTAGGACATAGAGTCAACAACCATGGTATAGAAGTTGATAGAGACAAGATCGAGGTCATCTCTAAACTCCCACCCCCTTCTTTAGTCAAAGACATTCGTGATTTCCTTGGGCATACAGGTTCCTACAAACAATTCATCTATGATTTTTCAAAACCAGCAAACCTCTAACCAACCTCCTCCAAAAAGACACCCCCTTTGTTTTTTACAAAGCTTGCTTGGCTAGTTTTCTACATTTGAAAGATTTTCTCACTTTTACCCCCATCATTCGGGTCCCTGATTTTTATTTTCATTTTGAATTGATGTGTGATGAGAGTGATTTTGTTGGTGGTTCTATTCTTTGATAAGATGTTGACAAAAAACACCATGTGATTTACTATGCATCCAAAACACTAGATGATGCCCAACAAAACTATACTACCACAGAGGAAGAGATGCTAGCCATAGTTTATGCCTTCGATAAGTTCTGCTCTTACTTAGTCGGGTCCAAAGTTATTGTCTATACGGACCATGCAGCCATTAGATATTTGATGACCAAAAAGGATGTCAAACCCTATCTTCTTTGTTGGATCCTTTTACTTCAAGAGTTTGACTTAGAAATCCTTGACAAGAAAGATTGTGAGAATGTAGTTGCCGACCATCTTAGCCGCCTTCACTTATTTGATGATGATGGTATCCCCATCAATGACTCTCTTCCTTATGATAAATTGTTGAAAATGGAATCCTGATATCCTTGGTTCGCAAATTATGTCAATTTTCTAGCTCCATATGTATTGCACCCTGAATATAAGGGACAATCTAAGGCTAAGTTTTTTCATGATGTAAAAAACTACTATTGGTATGACCCCAACCTTTTTAGGCTATGGTCTAGTAGACTTTATCGCAGGTGTGTCACTGAGGAAGAAGCTCATGACATTCTTGAGCAGTGTCATTCTGGCTCTACTGGAGGGCACATGAGCTCTCAGAAAATCGCTAGGAAAGTGCTACAATCCGTGTTTTTTTGGCCCACTCTATTCAAAGATTCCTACAAATTTGTTCTCATTTGTAAAAAATGTCAAAGGACCAAAAAATTATCTAAGAGAGACCAAATGCCCATGACTTCTTGTCAAGAGATTGAAATCTTTGATGTTTGGGGGGTAGATTATATGGGCACGTTCCCTTCTTCTTGCGGGTACAAATACATCTTGGTTGATGTAGACTAGGTTTCAAAATGGGTCCAATCCATCCCCACCAAAACTTGCAATTCCATACCAGTGAAGAAACTTTTCAAAGACATCATTTTTCCTAGATTTGGGGTACCTCGTACCGTGGTTTCTGATGGAGGTTCCCATTTCTAAGAGAAAAGTTTTGAATCCTTGTTGAAACATTATGGAGTCTGTGACAAGGTCGCTTCCCTTACCACCCTCATTGGTCAGGTTGAGGTTTTGAATAGGCAAATCAAGTCCATCCTAGAGAAAATAGTTAATCACACTAGGATAGATTGGGATTTGAAAATGAATGGTGCCTTGTCGACATACAGAACTGCCTACAAAATTCCAATAGGCACCACTCCTTTCAAGTTTAGTTATGGAACATCTTGCCAGCTGTCCATAGAATTGGAACATAAGGCTAATTGGGCCATCAAAACTCTGAATTTTGACTTATCTGTTGTAGGTGAAAACCTTTTTTTTCAAATGTAGGAGTTAGATGGGATCATGACGACAACCTATGAGAATGCTATATTATCCAAAGACAAAACCAAATTATGGCATGATGGCCACATTAGGAGGAAGGATATTCAATAGGGTGCCTAAGTCCTTGCCTATAACTCTAGGTTAAGGCTTTTTCTTGGAAAACTCAAATCTAGACAATATGGACCATATTTTTTTCAAATGTGCCTATCCACATGCCATCATTTTGGTTTTAGACAAGGTGTTAGGCGAATTCAAGGTCAATGGGTGTAGGCTAAATCGGTAAATTACCGTTAAGGATTTTTTGACTTCTAAGGCACATCAAATTTCTTTACTCAAAGACCTTGACTTAAAAGACCCTCCACCCCCTCCTGCATCTGAGCCTGAAATGACTATATGATTCAGTTATAATGGGTCTTCAACATAAAACTAGGCGCTTATTGGGAGGAAACTCAATCTTTTATTTATTTTGCAATTTCTTTATGTTTATTTAGCTAACCTTTGTTATTTTAATTTCAGATTTGTTCTTAAAAAAAAATTGGTTGGCTACCCAGCCTGGCATTTTGTTTTAATGAAGGTAAATCATCCCTCTAAGCAAATTGACCATCTAGTAAAAGCAAAACGGTTGTCTCGGCCCTTTAGGCAACCATTCCAAAATTGGTGGCTGTTTGAATTTTGAAATTTGAAAGGTCGCCATAATGATGCCAACCGGTCATTTTGGCACCATCGAAATGGTTGTCTCGTTTACCAAGGGGCACATTCAAACTTGCATTCAAACACATGATCACGTCGGGATGTGAGTCATCATTGTTCCCTAAAACACCAACAGAGCATTTGGAATTTATGAAATGGGCATCTCGCTGTTTAAAATGTCCTGTAAGACAAAATAAATTGGGGGAAGAGGAATAACACCTTCACTAATCATCCCCCCTGAAGCTCGAGTTCTCCCCTTACTGCCATTAGTGATGATCCTGCCGTCGACCATCTATGCCCCGCTCCCCCAGCCGACCGCCTCACTGGAGTAGATGGTCATTATGGCCCCAACACAGTTTGTCGACATTCATCTTGTCGTTGAGATGTCAATTTGAAATGGATGACTTTCACCAGATTCTCCCATATCCATATGACTGTCTCACTAGGCCGAAACATCGTCATCCATGATTTTGATCAACTGCGTCCCACCTCCATCCGGTCACCAGTAGGCCCAGATGGTCATTCCAGTCCTAAAATGGCCACCACAGATCATCTCCCAACCCCTTCTCTTTAGTGCATGCCGATTCATATGCCACCTCTATGTGACCAGACAATCACTTGAGCAGCCATTCAGTCATCTTTCCCATTGGCAGACACTTGTTTCCTCCAGCTATAGCTTGAAATGTGTTGTCTCACTTTTCCAAACAATCATCACAGACCCGAAATGGTTTTTTAATATCATCATACACCCGTTTCAGACTTCGAGGACTCTTCCAACCATGTTTGGACTTTTTTGTAAGAACAAGGGCAAGGCCCCCACTTCCTACTCCCGTGAACCACCTCACCACTCCACTTTCACATCCGGTATCCAAATTTAGGAACCCACTAGAGAGTCTTCACCAGAGATTCCCGAGGAGATGGTCCATGACCTGGAGGAAGAAGACAAGTTCATCCATCAGGCGGAGGAAGGTCAATTTCAACATGACCCCGATTTGGTCACACTGCGACCGCCCTGCATAGCCCCAATCCTGGGGAACTATGCTCAGTTCGTCAAAAACAATCATGTTGACAAATTCAAGGAAATTTATGTAATTGGCATTTCACTTCCTCGCTAGGTCTGTATCTTCACTCTTGACACACTCATCATTAAAGAAGTTGTTGACAACATCTTACACAAGAATCATATTCACTTTTTCCCATACCACTTCACTTCAGTGTATAGTGATCTCACCTTAGAGTTCATCACCACCTACCACCAACTCCCAAATTTGTAGGGTAATTCTAGCTACAAGGCCTGAGTCTTTGGTGAAAACTTTGAGATCTCCAACCGTCGGATCACCTCCATCATCCTTGATGAGAACGAATTTGATTTGGTCTCTCATTGTATGAGTCGTCGTCATGACGTCTAACCTGATAATTTCAACATGGAAAAGTTCTGGGAAGACATCACTGGACTTCCACCCAAGCTCCCCATGGGCCCCAAGGCATCCAACATCTACAACCCAGTGATCCTCTACCATCACTACATCATGGCATGCACCTTCTTCGATGGGGAAGGTACTCAGGGTGTTGTGACTCTTTCCAAGCTCTACACTTTGTGGTGTCTTCTACACAGCAAGCCCTACAATTGGGGAAGTGCCATGATTGATCATCTTAACTATTAGGACACCCACACTACTTCTTCCTCTTATTGCATAGGC
The DNA here is from genome assembly GCA_963693085.1 of Alisma plantago-aquatica. NCBI lineage: Eukaryota > Viridiplantae > Streptophyta > Magnoliopsida > Alismatales > Alismataceae > Alisma > Alisma plantago-aquatica. The sequence continues at coordinate 219,114,634 of OY856415.1, forward strand.
CATATAGTCACTTATATAGTGTATTTTCTGGGTTATACACATATCCTTTCTATCATTGGAGCTTAAGAATCACCTGATTGACCTCCTGTAATTGAATGGATGTAAGTTAATCTTCCTTGGTACCGTTGGTATCTACTATCTTCTATTTAAAGACACTTGGGTCATCCTCGAGCTCCCTCGATGTGCTAGGTTTGCAGCCGCCAACCTAGTCTTTGATTTGACCAATCAGTTGGTGCATATCATGACTGATGAGATTCTGTCATCAACCAACACACACTCTAGTCCTATGTATTAGTGTTGTCTATTTTGCTTCCTCCATAACATTTAACTAGAAACATAATAAGAATGTATGTACTCTTGTCGTACATATGATTTCATTGTCCAGGTCCTAAACCTAAAAATATATGTGATCAAGTATCATCATTCTTTAGAAATTTATTATGTCACATTATTATCTCCTAATGAGAAAATAGAATAAATGAAATTGTCTTTTATTATAAATCAAATCATTTATAATATATATCATTGCAATCATCATATGATTGGCTCTATGGGCATACATGCCAACATACTCCCATTTTCACTTAGAGACAATCACTCATGAATCTTATTCCATGTGGCCTAACATGTCCATCACACTTCTATTGTAAAAGTGCTTATTTTAGTGGATCAACAACATTGCCCTCAGTTGGTATTCTATAAATCTTCACATCTCCTCATTGTATGGTCTCTCATATGAGATGGAACCGCCTTAGTATGTGCTTGGATGTGTGATGTGATTTGGGTTCCTTAGCTTGTACGATAGCTCCATTGTTGTCACAATACAACTCTATTGTGTTGCTAATGCTTGGAACCACCCCAAGTTAACTGATGAACTACTTGATCCAGACAACTTCCTTTTCTACATTGTATGCAATAGTATACTCAGTCTCTATTATAGAATCAATAACTATCACTTGCTTGGAACTCTTCTAGCTCATAGCTCCATCGTTGACGCAGAACACAAATCCAAATTGTGATGGATAATCATCTTTGTCAATTTAGAAGCTTTCATCGGTCTAACCCCTTGCACCCAACTCTTCCTCACCACCATAAATAAAAACTAATCCTTAGTTCTTCTCAAGTACTTGAGGATGTTCTTTATGGAAATCCAGTTACTCTCACCAGGATTTGACTGATATCTACTCGTCATGCTCAAGGCATATGAGATATCGGGACGAGTGCATAACATTGCATACATGATTGATCTGATTACAGACGCATATGGAATCTTACTCATGCGGTCCCGTTCTTTACAAGAACTAGGACATTGGGCTTCAGAGAGGCTAGTTCCATTTAACATGGGCAAATTCCCTCTCTTTGAGTCTTGCATGTTGAAGCTCTATGCACTTTGTCAATGTATGTATTTTTTTCTAAGTAAGAAGCCTTCTAGATCTATCTCTATAGATCTTGATTCCTAAGATATAGAATTCTTTGTCTAAATCCTTCATAGAGAAGGTATTTCCCAGCCAGTTCTTTACCATATGTAAAGTAGGAATGTCATTCCCCATCTATAGTATGTCATGTGCATACAATATTAGGAATACAATTATACTCCCACTAACTTCTTGTACACACAAGGTTCAAATTCATTTTGACTAAATCCAAGCTATTTGACTGTCTTGTCTAAATGAAGATTCCAACTCCGAGATGCTTACTTCAATCCATAGATTGACCTTTGTAGCTTATAGACTTTATTTGCATCCTTTGGCTTTATAAAACCCTTAGGTTGTGCCATGCAAATATTCTCAACAAGATTCCCATTAAGGAATGTGGTTTAAGATCTATCTGCCAAATCTCATAGTCATGATAAGCTACAATGGCAAGTGTGATCCCGATGGACTTAACCATGTCAACTACTTAAAAAAACATCATAGTAAACACCTTGAACTTGTTTGAAACCTTTTGCAACCAATTTTCCCTTGTAGTTTTGTACATTACCATCCATATCGGTCGTCTTCTTGAATACCCACTTGCACTCTATGGGTTTTACCCCTTTAGGTGGATCCACCAAGTTCCATACATTATTGGTGTGCATGGATTCCATCACAGATCTCATGGCCTCAAGCCATTTCTCAGACCCTGGTCCCTTAGTAGATTCGAGGTAGTTTGTTGTCTCATCATCTATGACCAACTCACTGCCTTCTTGAGTCGTAAGATAACCAAATCTTTCAGGCTCAAGGCATGTCCTATTATATCTATGGGGTTCTTATGTTACATGAGGAACTTGAGATTCCACAATAGTTTGTGAGTCTCTTTGTTCCTCTTGTACCTCTATTGGTTAAATATTTTCTTCTTGGTCTCAAACCTCTTTGAGTTCTACTTTACTCCCATTGATTCTTTTAGAAATAAATTCTTTTTCAAGGAATACACCAGTTTTGGGAACAAGCACTTTGTTTTCAAATGGAGTGTAAAAGTAGTATCCTTTGGTTTCGTTGGGATATCCAACAAAATAACATTTATTAAATTTTATTCCAAACTTTCAGGAAACATTTTCCTAACATAAGCTTCACATCTCAAAATCTTCATAAAAGATGCATTGGGATGTTTCCCATATCATATCTCATATGGTGTGTTTTGAACTGATTTAGATGGATGTGGTTAAGTGCAAATGATGTGGTTTGTAGAGAATGTCCCTAGAAGGAAGTCCAAAGATCTGAAAAACTCATCATTGATTGCACCATATATAGTAATGTGCAATTCCTTCTTTATGATACACCATTGTGCTATTGTGTTCCAGGTGGAGTCTATTATGATATGATACCACAAGAATGTTGAAGGTCCTTAAAGTCTTATCTTAAGTATTCTCCACCTCGATTAAAACAAGGTACCTTAGTACTTTTACCAAGTTGGTTTTGTACTTCATTCATGAAATCGTTGACTTTTCAAGTGTTTCTAACTTATGTTTCATCAAGTAAACATAACCATACCTACTAAAGTCATCAATAACGGTAATGAAGTACTTATAACCACCTCTAGAATTTATTCTAAAAGGACCACACACATCAGTGTTTATGAGTGCTAATAGGTCACTTGCCCTCTCACTGTTTCTAGTGAAGGGAGTATTTGTCATCTTTCCCAACAAGCAAGATTCACATGTATTTATTGATTGGAAATTAACAGAGTCCAGATATCCAGCTTTATGGAGTCCAAAAATGTGTTTCTCACTGATGTTCCCTAGACAACAATGCCAAAGATATGTTTCGTGTGAGTTATTGAGTTTTTGTCTTTTTGTATTTACATTATACACACTTGTCTCTAGATCTATCAAGTATAGACCATAACACATCGATGCACTTCCATAGAAGATCTCATCTTTACTAATAGAATAACGACCATTGTTTATAAGAAATTTAAATCCATTCTTGTCCAAATAAGATACAAATATGATGTTCCTATTAATGGCAAGTACATAACATTAGTTCTCCATCTCTATTATAAGCCCACTTGCCAGAGATAACCCATAGGTTCCAACTACACTGCTAGTAACTCTTGCCCTATTAGCAACGTGCAGTTCAACCTCACCTTTCTTCAAAGGTCGAGTTCTTTTTAGATCATTCACATTTGATAAAATGGGTGATCCACATCTGATATCTAGTGCCCAAGATGAAGAAGTATTGAAGTTATTCTCAATTACATATATACCAAAAGTAGAGATCTCTATCCCTTTCTTCATCTTCCTAAGTTTCCTTACTCCTCTCCTTATTTTGAGTGTAGAGTATTTGGACTTTAGCTTAGCCTCAGAACACTTCTTGGCCTTTCCTTTATCCTTGGACTTTAATCTGATGATCACCATCACATGTTTGTCCTTCTTCATTTGTGCTTCGACATTTATCAACATGCCAAGCAACTCAGACAGTGGTATATCCATGTTACTCAAGTGATAATACTTGATAAACTGGCTATATGATTCAAGAAATGATTGAAAAATCATATCTATGTCCAACTCTTGACTTGAAGGAAATTCTAGTCATTCTAGATGTTCCACATGCCCAATCATATTGAGCACATGAGGCTCTACTAGATCTCCCTCTATCAGTTTGCACTCAAACAACACCATAGAGACATTATACCTTTCTTTCTTTTCATGTTGTTCAACACATAGTTCATACAACCCATCATAAGGTTTTTGATGTCTACGACATCATTGGAATGCTTCAAGTAAGCATCCATCTCAACCTTAGACCCATATGGAGTGGATTCCAATTACGCTTGTGTTTCAGGGACATAGAGAACGCTTCTAAAATTCTTAAACCAGTTATGGAAGTTTAACTCGTTTAGATTGTCCTTCCCAAGGACTGGTCGAAATGATCATGTGTTTTCCATTTATATATACAAGAGTAAGATTTGCATTTTGTCAAAACATTTTTATTTGATGGATAATATTGATGATATTAATTAATCCTTTAATTAATTATCTCATTGTTTTCTTCAAATTGATAGCCCTCACTACTAATTCAAAATATTGCAATGTACAATCTTCTACTGAGCCAAGATCCAAAACATTTAAGTTAGTACCTAACAAAAACTAACTCTCATAACCAATTATTAAGGTAGGTAACATTTTCCAATTGCATCTTATGCAATTCTTGGATAGATGGCATGCACAACTCCTTTCTATATTCCATTTGTTTGCTTCTAGTCACTTAATCTTATTAAGGTCACCTAGTTAAGCCTAACCCATAAGCCAATATGATAAAGTATGTACCCTTCTTGTACAGACCCACACTTCTACCATCACACTTCTAAGAGATAGACGGTGCACCATGCTAAGGCGTGCCCACACTTGGTCGATCAAGATTTTCATGTGTGATGCTTATGGAAAGCATTTGAGACTTAAAATTATTGAGGGATTTTATATTTATACATATATACATATCCAATCACCACATACATATATGTATCATATATATACTATATCCCACAAAAGAAACATGCAATTATACACACAAGCAATGATTATGGCCATATGATTGTAATTCCTTGGAGCCATAAGGAATTACTACCGCATAATGTCTCCGTCACATGTACAATCTATTGTTGATGAATGTATGTGCTCAAATTAATCTGGATCGATCAGTTCAACTCTTGAACCTACCATTTTGCCTCCTGGTCGGTCAGTTGGTCTCACTAATCAATTGTCTGGTCTCCGATCCAAATAACTTCTAGATACCTCCAGTCACACAGTTGGACCACCAGATGATTGGTTTGGCTCCTCTCGTTGTCTGGCCTCCTTGGTACTCCATCTGATCAGTTCATCTTCTAAGATGAGTAATTCCTCTAGTGCTGAATGTATTCTATGCCATAACAAGAACTAAAACGATCTTCATCCTATTTAACATATTACATGGTAATAGAGAAACCTCAAGTTACATTCGAGGTTAGCATAAGAAGGAGAGAATTAATACTTTTACATATGGAAGAGAAGATAGAGGCTCTGTATGCAAACCAAGATATAAATAGGAAAAACAACCACAACCAAACACAAGATTGAGGTCTATTGGCCATAACCATGCTAACACCATGTTGGTATGTATGCATAGAGAGACAACATATGATGATTGTAATGGCATATCTTGTATACAATTTGACTAATAATAAAGGCAATATTCTAATTTATTCTATTATTTAGTTATGAGATAATGATGTAACACAATAAATGTCCAAAGAATGATATTACTCAATGACGTATGTCTTTGGGTTGAGGACCTGGATGATGAGATCATACATATGTCAATAGTATATGCACTCTTGTTATGTCCCTAGTCAGATGTTATTGTGTAAGGATAATAGACATCAATAACACTTAAGACTAGAGTGTGTGTTAATTGATGACAAATTCTCATTAGTCATGATATGTGATATCAAACCAAGCACATAGATACTTGTTAGAGAATAGTGTATCAGACAGACCCACATTGAGAGTGACATGTGTAACCATGAATGGTAGTCAGAGGCATCTCTCATAGTGATGGTAGTGATTGTGGTTCTTAGACCTGAAATAAATACACTCATCACATGTCGTTCAGTGTGCTTTGACATCATCTACCGTGATCCTATTTAAGGGTTGCCATAAAGGTGGTACTTAGGTTCACTATGACACATGGGGATGACTGTGAGTGATGTAGATGGGATTTGTCCCTCCTACAGGAGTTCAATATCTTTGCCACTTAATAAGCAAAACTGAGAAATGCATGGACATGCTGGTGTGAGTCAATATGTGATATTGAGCTTACAATATCTCAGATAGTCATGTCTAGTTCAAGGAACATGGATTGAATGTTGAAGAGGATGATGATTCCATGCCTTGAGTACAATCTAGATATTAGAGATAAAGGAACTATACATTCACTGTAACACCAGTCACAGATGATAGGTTAAGTTGTTCTCGAACTTCTCCAAATATTTGGGTAGCAATGAAGTCTTGATAAATACCAATCATTGTTTGTGAAATCATAATATGATTATGAATATCACTGCCAACATAATGTGGAGCCTACTGGGTCACACACATACGATGTGATTGGAATAGGACTTTTACTGTGGACATGATTGGAAATGTTCTCAATCAAATTGATTACTAAAACGTTTATGTAATCTACTATAATATTAGAATATAATCTAAGTTAATTGGTTAAAGTGTTTAAGCCAATTAATTATATTCCATTATTAAGTTAGCTGGTTGATCCAGAGCAATTAACTAGAGATGGACAATAGAAATTAGTTAATCAATTGATGTAATTAATTAGTTAATTAAGTGATTCCAGAATATTCTTTTAATTGTCCATGAGTGACTCATTTTAACAAACCCGCAACCTTTCTCAAGGGTTTTGGGAAATCTTGCTTCCTTTCTTCTGCTATTTATAGGGGCATGACAGTCATAGTTGATACATGCTTGGATACATGCTCTTATACGTGAATCCTAGCAATCATCGTCCCCAAGCGAGAGAGAAGGAGAGTGACTAATGCTAGCACGTCATCAAGCAGAAGGTTGCTCCTTGCCACCGATTCAAGGAAGTGTGACATGAAGTTTGAATCCATCCACGCAGACGAAGTAGAGATGCAGACACTGAGTTGGCTGTATTTGGAGGACGGTTGAGGACCGTCTATGCATGCTAGGAGTGACACACATCACCACACGAAGGGATGTCGCCGAACTTTCTTAAGGACAAGGTATATCCATGTGCCCTCATTCTAAATACATTGTTATTGATGAAATCTTCAAGTAGGGTATCTGCAGAGAAAATTTTATTGCTTCTATTGCACCTATCACCTTTACAAAACCCAACAGTGATATCAAAGCCATGTTGATCTGTGACGTATTTGGATTCAATTCAATATGTTTGGAATTTATATATACCATTTTTTGTGGTTGCATGTGATGCGAATTTAAAATGTTAATATGCATATCTAAGGCTAATTCCACATACACCACAAACCTATTGTGTTTGACCTGTTGGACATGGTTGACTACGAAAAATATGATTTTTCTTAGTGCATTCACATGGACCCTCCCACTGACACCCGCACAGGGGCGCTTCCCCTATGTACCTCGCCTTGTCTGTATAGGAGTCAAAATTGTTTAATGGGGAATGTCCAACATTAAAAGGACTACAATCTTAATGTATATATGTATATATAGATATACCTATAAAATCATACACGTAGCCATTGAAAATGTTTTGTGTGGTTAATGAATGCATGGCTCTGGCTTGGACCCCTTTTTTGGATGTTGTGCTTGGTTGTATATCGTGTGCTTGGATGTAAACGGTTGTGCATGGATCCTTTGTATAAGTATTCAACTTGCATGTCGAGTCTCATATTTTGTCTCCAAGTGTAATTAATTCTATTCCCTCTAAACTCCCCTCGAATGTAACTCAAGGTTCTTCTTTTACACATTATGTAATAAAGATAGGGATAGTTTTAGTTTGAAAGACTTTCTATGGAGAGGAAACTTGAAGATCCAACTCTAAGAAGTGTACATGGAGAGTCTAACCAAAGGTCCAACTCCAAGGGGCGTCCATGAAGTTGTTCATCTTGATGTTGATCAAATGCAGGTTCATATTCACAGGTTGTCATTGCATAAGATGCAAAAGATGATATGTGCATAGTAATCCTTTGTGCCTCCAAAGGATTACAATATTATGGCCATAACCAATGCTTTTGTGTTTATGGATTGCATGTCTACGAAGTGGATGTAGTATGTATATGAAACATATTATAAGTATGTGGTGTTTGGATATGTATATATATAATCCCTCAAATAAAATATTAAGTTGTAGATGCTTTCCATAAGTAGAACACAAGAAAAGCTTGATCGACTAAGTGTAGGTTACGCTAAAGAGTGGTGCATCATCCATCTCGTGGAAGTGTGATGGTAGATATGTAGATCTACTAAAGTAGGGTGAATATTCTATTGTGTTGACTTTTAGGTCAGGCTTAACTAGGTGACCTTAATGAGATTTAAGTACCTAGAAGCATAGAGATGGAATATGGCAAAGAGTTATGCATGCCATCTATCCAAGAGTTGCATATGATTCAATTAGCAAAAGTTTTCTACCTAAATAGTCACATTGTGGGCGATCAACCAAAGCTAACTCATGATTTGATTGAATATGGTTCTTGGCTCACTGGAAGATTGTACGATGCAATCTTATGAATTGATAAGTGATGGTTATCAATTTGAACAAGATATTGGGAGAAATAATTAATGAAAGTCTTAATTAAATACCATTAAATTTTATTTAATAAAATCAAATCAAAATGTTTTAACAAATTGCAATTTTCTCTCATAGAATCAAATGATGAAAAACAACACATTTTCTTTATGATTGGTCCTTGAGAAGGACAAGTTGAACGAGAATAATTTCTATGACTGGTTCAGGACACGATGAATTTTTCTCACACAGGAGCACAAGCTCTATGTCTTGGAAATACTAGAGCCAAATGAACCTGCTCCTAATGCGCCTAAGGCTGACAGGGATGCTTACAAGAAGCACTCTGAAGATGTTATGGATGTCAAATGCCTGATGTTGTGCTCAATGAACTATGAGTGTAGAGACAACATGAGAACATGGATGATATTGAGATGGTAACACATCTTAAGAACATGTACTAATATCAGGTAGGACATCAGAGGTAGGATGTCTCCAAGGCGATGTTCAAGTGAAACATGGTAGAAGGAGATCCAGTAGGTCCCCGTGTGCTCAAGCTTATTGTCTGTGGAGAACCTTTCCAGATTGGGATTTCCTTTGGATCAAGAGTTGGCCACATATGTGATGCTACAGTCCCTGCCAGAGTCATACATCTAGTTTGTGATGAACTATAACATGAACAATTTTGACAAGTCTTTGTCAAAGTTGCTTAGCATGTGAGAACAACTGAAGCACAAATGAAGAAAGGCAAGCCCAACTATGTGATGATGATCAACAAAAAAGGGAAGTCAAAGGGAAGACAAAGGTAAGAAGAGTTCTAAAGCTAGCCTAAAACCCAAGTCTTCTGCACTCAAAGCAAAGGAAGGGGTGAATAAGGGAGGCAATTGTCACCACTGTCATGGAGGCAATTGTCACCACTGTCACCATCCTGGACATTGGAAAAGAAATTACCCTCTCTACTTGGAGGAACTGAGGAAGAAGGAGGGGATATAGATCTCCACTTTAGGTATATAATCTATTGAGATAAATTTGTCTACTTCTTCATCTTCAATATTAGATACCAAATGTGGATCTCACATATGCTCGAATATGCATGATCTGGAAACAAGTGAGGCTTTACGAAAGGGTGAGGTTGAACTGTGTGTTTCAAATGGAGCAAGAGTTGCTGCCACTACAATTGGAACCTACAATTTATCTCTTCCCACATCACTTGTAATAGAGTTAAAGAAATGCTATTTCATACCTGCCATAAATAGGAACATTGTTTATGTCTCTTTTATGGACAAGGATCAATATGAATTTCATATAAAGAATAGACAATGTTCTATTTCAAAATATGAGATCTTTTATGGCAGTGTCTCGATGTCCTATGGTATTTATTTATTAGATCTTGAGATAAATGTTTATAACGTAAATACCAAAAGTTTAAAACTTGATAACTCAAACAAAACATTTCTTTGGAATTGTAATCTAGGGCACATAAATGAGAAACACTTATTTAGACTCCTTAAAGATAGTTATCTAGACTCTTTTGATTTCAAATCAATAGAGACATGTGAGTCTTGTTTGTTGGTCAAGATGATCAAGACTCTCTTCACTGGAAATAGTGAGAGGGCTAGTGATCTATTAGGACTCATGCATACTAATGTATGTGACCCTTTTAAAATAAATGCTAGAGGTGGTTATCAATACTTCATTACCTTTACTGATGACTTCAGTAGGTATAGTTATGTTTACTTGTTGAAAAACAAGTTAGAAACTCTTGAAAAATCAAGGATTTCATGAATGAAGTATAAAACCAACTTGGTAAAGATATTAAGGCACTTCGTTCTGATTGAGGTGGAGAATACTTAAGCCAAGAGTTTGATGATCTTCTACAAGCCCGTGGTATCGTATACAATGGACTCCACCTGGAACACCACAACACAATGGTGTACCATAAAGAAGGAATCACACATTACTAGATATGGTGCAATCAATGATGGGTATGTCCGATCTTCAAACTTTGTTATGGGGTTATGCTCGAGAAACCACAACATTTACACTTAACTATGTATCTCCTAAATCAGTTCAAAAGACACCATATGAGATTTGGCCTCGGAAGCATCCCAAAATGTCTTCTATGAAGATCTAGGGGTGTGAATCTTATGTCAAGAAAATGTTTCTTGAAAATCTTGGCCCTAGATCAGAAAAATGTTATTTTGTTGGTTATCCCAAAGAAGCCAAGGGATAGTACTTGTACAACCCAACTGACATAAAAGTGTTTGTTGCTAGTGATGTTGCATTCCTAGAAAAGGAATTTGTTTCTAAAGGAATCAGTGGGAGCAAGATTTGAACTCGAAGAATTTTGAAACTAACAGGAAAACATTGAACCTATAAAGGTTCAAGAGGAACATAGAGAGTCACAAGCTGTTGTGGAATATCAAATTCCTCATATGATACATGAACCTCACAGATCTAGTCGGATTCACCTTGAGCCAGATAGATTTGGTTATCTACTAACTCAAGAAGCCGATGAGTCAGTCATTGACGATGAGCCTACTAACTACCTAGAAGCTATTAAGAGACCAGAGTCTGAGAAATGGCTTGAGGCCATGAATCTGAGATTGAATTCATGTATACCAATAAGGTATGGACCTTGGCAGATGCACCTGAAGAGGTAAAACCCATAGGGTGCAAGTGGGTCTTCAAGAATAAGACCAACATAGATGGTAATGTACAAACCAACAAAGGTCGATTGATTGGAAAGGGTTTCAAACAAGTTCAAGGTGTTGAATATGATGAAACCTTTTCTCCAATTGCCATGGTTAAGTCCATCAGGATCATGCTTGCCATTGCAGCTTATCATGACTTGAAATTTGGCAGATGGATGTTAAAACCACATTCCTTAATGGGAATCTTCTTGAGGTGTGTATATGACACAACCTTAGGGTTTTATAAATTCAAAGGTTGCAAATAAAGTCTGTAAGCTACAAAGGTCAATCTACAGATTGAAGCAAGAATCTCAGACATGGATTCTTGGATTTGATGAAAAATCAAAGGTTTAGCTTGAGTCAAAATGAAGATGAACCGTGTGTTTACAAGAAGGTTAGTGGGATCATGATTGTGTTCCTCATATTTTATGTGTATGACATACTGTTGATGGGGAATGACATCCCTACTTTACATATGGTACAGTCTTGGCTAGCAAATACATTCACAATGAAATACTTGGGAGAAGCATCCTATATACTAGGAAGCAAGATCTATAAACATAGATCTAGAAGGCTTCTTGGAATAAGTCAAAGAAGATACATTGACAAAGTAACAAAGAGGTTCAGCATGGAGAACTTAAAGAGAGGCAACTTGCCATGTCCCATGGCATTACCATCTCTAGAGCTTAATGTCCCAATTCTTGTGAAGAAAGGGAGCACATGAGTAAGATACCATATGCTTTTGTAATTGGATCTATCATGTACGCAATGTTATATACTCGTCTAGATGTCTCATATGATTTGAGCATGATGAGAAAATATCAGTCAGATCCCAGTGAAGGTTACTAGACTACCATGAATAACATCCTTAAGTACTTGAGAACAACTAAGGATCAGTTCCTTGTCTACAATGGAGAGGAAGAGTTGGCGGTAAAGGGTTACACCGATGCAAGCTTCCAAACTGACAAATATGATTATCTATCACAATCTAGATTTTTTCCCCTCAATAATGAAGCTGTGGGCTGGAAGAGTTTTAAGAAAGAGAAAATTGTGAATTCTACGATGGAGGCCGAGTATATTGTTGTATCCAATGTAGCAAAGGAAGATTTTTAGATCAAGAAGTTCATCTCAGAACTTAGGTCGGTTCCAAGCATCGACGAGGCAATCGAGCTATGTTATGACAATAATGGAGCTATTGCATAAGATAAAGAACCTAGATCACATCGACGTTCCATACATATAAAAAGGTAATTCCATCTCATATGAGAAATCATACATTGAGGGGATGTGAAGATTTACAGAGTACCAACCGAGAGCAATGTGGATGGCCCCTTGACAAAAGTACTTTCATAGTAGAAACATGAAGGTCATGTTAGATAACTTGGGATTAAGTTCATGGGTGATTGGCTCTAAGTGCAAGTGGGAGTTTGTTGGTATGTATGCCCAGAGAGTCAATCATATGATGATTGTAATGGCATATCTTATAAATGATTTGATTAATAATAAAGGCAATCTTCCAATTTATTATGTTACTCAGTTATGAGATAATGATGTAACACAATAAATGTCTAAAGAATTATATTACTCAATGACATATGTCTTTGGGTTGAGGACCTAAACAATGAGATCATATGGATGTCGAGAGTATATGCATTATTGCTATGTCCCTAATCGGATGTTATTTTGTAGGGATAATAAATAGTAGTAACAATTAAGACTAGAGTGTGTGTTGGTTGATGACAAAATCTCATTAGTCATGATATGTGATATCAAACCAAGCACATAGATACTTGGTGGAGAGCATTGTATCAGATAGACCCACCTTGAGAGTGACACATGGAACCATGAATGGTAGTCAAAGTCATCTCTCATAGTGATGGTGGTGATTGTGGTTCTTAGACCTGAAATCACTACACTCATCGCATGTCGTTCAGTGTGCTTTGACATCATCCACCGTGATCCTGAATAAGGGTTGCCATAAAGGTGGTGCTTGGGTGCACTGTGACACATGGGGATGACTGTGAGTGATTTAGATGGGATTTGTCCCTCCTACAAGAGTTCAATGACCTGGCCACTTGATAAGAAAAATTGAGAAATGCATGGACATGTTGGTGTGAGTCAATATGTGATATTAAGCTTACAATATCTCAGACAGTCTGCTCTAGTTCAAGGAACATGGATTCAATTTTGAAGAGGATGGAGATTCCACACCTCGAGTACAATCTAGATATCAAAGACAAAGGAATTATACATTCACTTCAGCACTAGTCATAGATGATAGGTTAAGTTGTTCTCCAACTTCTCCACTTATTTGGGTAGCAATGAAGTCTTGCTAGTACCGATCATTGCTTGTGAAATCATAATATGATTATGAATATCACTTCCAATGTAATGTGGATCCTACCGAGTCACATGCATAGGATATGATTGGAATAGGAATATAATTGTGGACGTGATTGGAAATGTTTCGAATCAAATTTATTACTAAAATGTTTAGGCAATCTACTATAATATTGGAATATATTCTGAGTTAATTGGTTAAAGTGTTTAAGCCAATTAATTCCATTATTAAGTCAGCTGGATGATCCAGAGAGATTAACTACATATGGATAACAAAAATTAGTTAATCAATTAATGTGATTAATTGGTTAATTAAGTGATTTCATAATATTCTTTTAATGGTCCACGAGCGACTTATTTTTAAGAACCTATAGCCTTTTGTTTCCCAAGTGTTTTGGAAAGCCCTCCTTCCTTTATCCAACATTTATAGGGGTATGATGACCATATTTGATACACACTCTTGTATGTGAACCCTAGCCATCATCATCCCCAAGCGAGAGAGAAAGAGAGAAACCAACGCTGGCTCGTCATCAAGCAAAATGATGCTCCTTCCCACCTACTTAAGGAAGTGATACATAAAGTTCCAGTCCATCCATGTGGATGATACACAGACACTGAGTTTTCTGTGTTCGGAGGACAACTAAGGACCGTCTATGCACACTAGGAGCGATGCACATCACCGCGCAAAGGGACGTTGTCAGACTTGCTCCGGGACAAGGTATATTTCGGTCCCCTCTTTCTAAATATGCTATTGTCAACAAGATCTTATAGTAGGATATGTGTGGAGAATTTTTTTATTGCTTCCATTGTGTCTGTCGCCTCCACAAAACCCAACACATCCACCATCAGAACCAATTTTAGGGTGACACATATAAATTGCATATATATACATAATATCATATATATAGGGCTTGTATGTGGTCTTAATTGGATATGCACATTAATCATTTAGATATTCACATCATATGTAATAAATAAATGACTAGAAACCAAGATTCAATCATATCAATTAAATCTCAAAATATAGTAAATTGATTGTCTCTAATACCATTATAGGGAAATATGTGATCAAATACGACAGATGAAACAAAGATATATTTGTCGTATTCCTCTTTGAAAGTAGACCGTGTCAACAAAAATATAATGGGAAGGAGGGTTGCAAGGTTTATACTTCATCTTGGAGCAAGTTCAACGACATTCCCTTGTAGATGTGTGTGACCTTTTCAAGTTGCACCTGGATAGAGAAAGCAGCCGATTCTTGGTTGATAACCATAGAAAATAGTTGTTTGTGTCCTCCTAGCGGGTGGCAACGACCTCCTTGCCTATGTCGTAGCGGGTGGCAACGACCTCCTTGCCTATGTCGTAGTCTACAAGGACCATCAGGAACTCCTATCATTCTAGGTGAATGGACAAGGAGTTGTCCCTTCTAGTCGACGTACTAGTGTCATCTTTCTCTCCCAGTTGTCTCTCTGTTGTTATTCCTCCCTTTGACAGGTAGAACTTACTCAATTTCTCACATTACCACAACTATGAGAAGACAACAATTGTCAAAGCTTATTGTTATGTCTCTAGAAATCCTTTACTACCCCTCTATTTATAGGAAGGTCAGGGTCATGAGTTTTAGTCTGAGCGGGAGCTGAAAAGACAAAATTTCACGAATTTTCCAGAACCTGCAAACATTGAACCGGTCAGTTCACATGTGAGCCAATCGGTTCAACCCTTGAACCAGTCGTTTCACCATATTTTCTGATTGCAATTGTATTGGTAATTAATATTCGATTAATGCACAACATGACATCATCATTAATCCTTTATCTAATCAATTGATCAACCAAATAGTTGGTTCACAACTTGAACTTGTTGGTTTGCAAATCTGAGCAAATCGTTTCACTTGTTGAATCGGTCATTTCAGAGTTCTGATTGATAATTTTGGTTCAAATTAATTAACACTTGAACTGATCGGTTCAACACTTGAACTGCTCGGTTCACAGTCCAACTTTCAATTATTATTGTTTAAATTGAATACCTAACACTTCAGTGATCAAGTTTAAACTACATTTGTGAGTGAACTTCTATTCCAAGTGTATGCTATGTGTGTGACCCTATAGTTCCAAGTTACGTTGGCAGTGAATGTCCATAACTGATATATGAGATCATAAGCAATGAGTGAATCTAGCAAGACATCATTGCTACCCAGGTAATCTGAAAGTTGGAGAACAACTTCAACCTACCATCTGTGATGTATGTTACAATGATTGTATAGTTCCTTTGTCACTAACATCTAGATTTAACTCGACGCATGGAATCGTCATCCTTTTCAATGTTCAATCTCTATTCCTTGAACTAGAGCAGACTGTTCGAGATACATATGAGCTGTATATCACATATTGACTCACATGAGAAAGGCCATGCATTTCTCAGTCTCGCTTATCATGTAGCTATGATACCATACTCCTATAGGAGGGGTAGATCCCATCTACATCACTCACAGTCATCCCGATGTGTCACAATGCACATGAGCACCACCTTTAGGTATCCCTTATTCAAGGTCACGGTGGATAATGTCAAAGTACATCGAATGACATGTGATGAGTGTAGTGATTTTAGGTATAAGAACCACAATCACCACCATCACTATGAGAGCTAATTCTGACTATCATTCTATGGTCTCCATGCATCACTCTCAAGGTGGGTCTATTTGGTACTCTATTCTCTAAAAAGCACCTATGTGTTTGATTTGATATCACATATCATGACTGAGAAGATTTGGTCATCAACCAACACACACTCTAGTCTTATGTAATATTGTTGTGTATTTTGCTTCCACAACAACATCTGACTAGGTACATAAGAAAAATATATGTACTCTTGTCATACATATGATCTCACTTTCCAGGTTCTAAACCTAAAGACATATGTCATCATTCTTTAGACATTTATTATGTTACATCATTATCTCATAACTGAATAAAATAGAATAAACAAAATTGACTTATATTGTTAATTAAATTGTTTATAAGATATACCATTACAATCATCATACGATCGCTCTCTGGACATACATACCAACAACTATTTGTCTACAAAACTTTTTCAATCACTAAAGTTAGGGTTTTGTATCTAAACCTAGACGTAGCCCAACAAGCAGGTACTAACACTTTTAATGTAAGGATGTGAAGAACTACAAATGATGGTTGTAAGTATTTATGGTAATACAAGTATACATTTTTGTTGAGAAATGATGTTAATGATAGATTATATTTCTGAATTGGAATTTTTTTTGTCATCAACATTTTGGTAATTAATTTTTTCTATTTCTAGTTATGACGAGTGTGTAACTAGAGGATCCTGCAAATAGTTAGAGTGGTACCAATTGTTGAGAGCGGGCCCCAAAATTTAATGATTGACTATTTATTTTTATAATTCATTTAGGTAGCTTGGTTTGAAGTGTATTATAAAAAAATGTTTTTTGCATATCTCCTATGGGCTCATTTTCCTTTATAGATACCCTCCCATCCTTTACTTTATTATGGAAGTTTCCCATCGCATTGCCAATCCTCATCCTTGAGACTTTTACACATGTTCTTCTTTTCATATTTGCCTCACTCTACAATTTCACTCATAGTAATAATTAATATATTTTCAAGTATTTTACATGGATTATTCTATATATAAATAATATTTTTTATTTCATGGATGATTTGGGTCCTTACTTATAGTTATTGCATTATCTGGTCTAAAGTTAGGTGTAGAGGTTATGTTTTTCCTATTCATGAGTGATCTTGGTCCTTTGTTTAGAGTTTTCATTAGTTGGTCTAACATCAGGTGTACCTATATTACAAGACATTTTTTTTTACTATCCTTGTATCCCGCTCCCTATGGATATGATTGCTTTCTAGGTGCTTTGCAAAGCAAAACTCCCATTATATAATATGGAAAATTGTGACATCGTAGCTTTCACGATAATCTAACATTCTACTCTTGATTTGTGGGTATCATCTTTGTCCAAGGCCATGTTAATCTTCTTTGTGTCATTCCAATTTTATCGGATGTCTCTGGAAAAAATCGTTCCACTGTACGCTAATTTGGCGGGATCAAACTTTCTAAACGGGAGGATCTGGTCATATTTGGTTCGAGTTATTATATGTTTAAATCTTTCATGTATGGGTAGAAAATACATGCTTTTAGATAGGTCGTATAAAAGCTTATCAAAACTAATCCAATAGGTAAAGGGTAAGCCCTCAAGGACCCATGTAATTTGTAATAGATGAAAGTTTATATCTTAGATAAAAATAGTTATTTGCACATATATTTCTAAATTTCAAGTTAAATGTTAGTTGATATACATTATACATCAAATTATATAAAATAAACAATGATTTAAATTAATAAGCGAGATACAATTAATGTCCCATTACTATTTTTTTGACATCAAGAGGAATTAGTTAATACAAGTTAACATCTAACTTTAAAAAAATATTAAGTTGTTTCATTGACTTTAAACATGTTACAAAATAACATAAAGTTGTACTCATTATATAGTCAAACAAAAATAGATTGATCTTAAACTACAATACCAAACATTGTTATAATTATTACAGACACAAAATGAACTCTTATCAAATATCTATATATACATGTGAACTAAAAAATCTCAAATATGAATCTCATAAGCAAGAAAATAACATACTCATATGCATATCAAGTATTTATTCATACAATGATAGTGTCTTAAGTGTACAACTACATGATTTAATGTTTGATTTCTACAATATAAGGTGTAGTTAAGGTAGTTGACATATGGGTTCCACAATGAAGGGACCCGGTTCAAAACTTAGATTGTACACCTTGGAAATAAATTATCCCGTCATGCAAGCTGGTCCATAATATAATTAAACCTCTCCTTTGGTACGAGTAGTGGAGGGGGGCAAGAGTCTACACTATCGGGTGGGGTGATTGAAATGACACTTCGTCATTGTTGTTCCCACTACATGGATATATAATAATAATAATAATAATAATAATAATAATAATAATAATAATAATAATAATAATAATAATAATAATAATAATAATAATGGGTCATTTGTGGATGTCCAACAAAGTAACCCATGAAAATTGCTTCATAAAAGAGTTAGTCAAATTTGATCAAAATTATATGAGGCCAAACCACCACCAAATTTCATATTAGATGAGTCAACTCGCATGTAACACCCCACTTTTCACAACATAACTAAATCACTGAGCGGAAGCACTTTACTCAAAGGGTGTCACAAACATGATATTCAATTGCAAGTTGAATAAATGAAACACTTTGCATTAGATAAAATTAGATTCATACATAGTTTTTGGCAAAGGAAACTACATCAAGTTCATCTAATCTACTTTGATAACAAGACTATACATAATGTACATGATATGTAAGCTTTGGATCCTCTTAGTAAATGACACCTCGCTAGGTCTTTTCTTCTTGAAGATTTCTTGAGCTATTCCCTTAGATTTCAAAAAGCTTCTTCCTCCTAAGCTTGTTCCTTACCCGTGGACATCGCACCCCCATCCATGCATAAAACCAATGATAAGTCAAATTGAACTTATCATAACTTTAAGGAAAGCATGTAAACTAAAAATAAACTTTGAACATTAAACTTTGAAAAGGGACACAATTTCTTTTAAGTTACTTCTTTTATCTTGACTTATATAAAAATCCTCGAGTTTTGCACCAAAGTGCCTCTTCTCTTATGTACCGCAGTGCCTCTTAGATTACACTGAAGTGCCTCTTGGGTTGCACCAAAGTACCTCTTCTCTTATGCACCGAAGTGCCTCTTAGTTTTGTTCTGAGGAGCCTCTTGGTGAGGATCTTATATAAATTATCTTTTAACATTATCTTTCTCTTAAAACTCTTTCTTTGCTCTTATGTCTTAATTTTGACTTTACTCTTAATGTTCATGAAGGTGATACATTAACATGGACATGAAAATGTTACATTCATTTCATCATAACTTCATTGACTTTAAGCAATTGCAATAGTAGATAATACATTCATTACATACATACTATCATAAAAGCAAACATTACTTATGTTCAATTAGCATGGACCACTTACCCTGCACTTAGAGGAGATCTGATCTTCCTTCCTAGGTTCAGTAAACCCTAATCATGTCCTTGGGGTTTGAAAACCCTAAACACCCTATTCATACGTTCAATATATCAATTTGTATTCCAATTATCACCTAAAACTTGGATTTTAGCAACTTATAAATTCTTTATCTCTAACTTGGTTCAAGATTATATTTTTATCCAACAACTTCACATGTAAAATTTTAAGGTCATTTAAACAAGTGATGAGCAGTAAATTCATGAAATTAGGATTTTTATGCATTAGATCATATTAAAGTAAGCATCTTTATACACTTTTGGAATTAGGAGTCAAATCAAGACTTTATTCAAGTTTATTAGATTTATCCCATTTTTATAATAAATTTTCATGTATGATTTACTATGATTTTTACAAAATTAATTACTGGTGGCCAATCAAAGCTTGCTAACTAGTCAGTCCAGACAGCAGGGTCCACGCCACATGGCCAGGTCAGAGCCAATCTGCTCACACCTCGTTGGCACCCGGGCTCACCCATGCTTAAGCGAAAAAACTAAAATGGACAAAAATGTCCTTACCTGGATGCAGAGAACACGGGGGTAGAAGTATCTTTTGCACTGAGGTTATCTTCAACCTTCATCTCGTGAGTAGCCTACCTGGGCGGTCAACATGGAGGTTGACCTCGGGATCCAGGGTCTCCGAGAAGTAGGCAAGAACAGCTCCATCTTCACTGTGCTCCACTGGACCCAAGGTGGTGTTCAATTTCCCAATTGTGTGACTGGGGCAGTGAGAACAGAGAGCGGTTCTCAGGTGGCAGCAACAGTAG